>JAZKJV010000438.1:1571071-2024661 GCA_037367405.1 Ottelia alismoides | reverse complement strand
TTCCAACCTCAATGATTTGTATTGTATCTGAAGAAGAATGGATACACAAAAGATCCATGTATGTAATCATTAGTTGTAGTTTTTATATTTTTTATGAGTTTGTGCCCCTTTGAGATATCGCAATATCAGTTATGCCCCGATTTCTTATTGTTCTATCACTTGTGCCTCTCGGATTAGTTCTCGTTCATATCTAGTGCAAATATACGTTAACTTTAGGGACACAAGCGGAAATAAATTTAAGAAAAAAGGGTTGAGATGTCTTTCTTGACCTTCCTCGCCTTCTCCCTCCTCCCTCCCCACCTCCTATGATGACCTCCTCCCTCCCCTCCTCATCCTCCTCCTCACGATGATCTACTCCTCCTCAGGTTGACCTCTGCATCCCCTCCTCCTCCGCCCCAGCCTCCCCCTCTCCTTCGCCCCCAACCTCCCCTCCCCCCCCCCCCCCCCCCACACCCAGCCTCCCCACCCCCTCCGCCCCTAGCCTCCTTCCTTGTCTGCCTCCCCCTCTCCTCCGCCCTCAACCCCCCCCCCCCCCCCCCCTCCGTCTCCCCCTCTTTGTCGCCTCATCGTCTCCTCTACCCCCAGCCTCCTCCATCATGTCCTCTCCTCCGCCCCTAGCCTCCCCCTCCTCTGTTTCCCCCTCTCCTCCGTCCCCGGCCTCCCCCTCCTCCGCCCCCATCCTCCCCAAGTCGACCTCCTCCTCCCCCTCTTATCCTCCGCCCCCTCAGGTAGCAGAAGAATCACTCCTTCATCGTTGCTCGTATCATCTTCCTCATTGTAGTCGTCGTGATCCCCTTCCCCCAATGCTCCCTCTCTAACATGTATTTGGGCTCCGCCATCGTCATCGGAGGCCCATACATAGAAGGCGCCGAGGACGGAGGGGACAAATGGACAAAGGAGGAGGTGGGAGCTCTTCTTCCATACACGTCCTCTTAACTAAATCATGGATTGATTAAACCATGGTTAAGTTCAACTTATTCGACGGTAAAAGTAATGGAGGGGCACACGTGATAAAATGGTAGGAAGTCAGGAGCACAACTGATAATCCCAAAAAGGAAGGGGCATAACTGATATTGCAATATCTCATAGGGATATAATTGATAAAAACATTTTTTTACCAAAAAAAATATTTTACAATTCAAATATGCGACTTCTAGATCACACAACGATAAATTTTATCCCTGCATCAAGATCTTTTTTTATAAAGACTTAGGTTTCTTCCGATCGTAAGGATACCTCTATAATCGTCAAGGTATTCTTGTAAGTATACAGGTTTGGATAGAGGATTTGGCAATAAATCAGTTTGTTATGGTCTCTCAATAATTTTCTTAATGTGTTAATTGTGTCCCCTTGTATTAGTGCATAACACTATTTTTCATCATCAATCCCTCCTATGAATCTCTCTCATATCCATTTCTCTCCCAATTGATATATTTCTATTTGCATCACGGACAACATGTAAATTGATCTACATTTTATTTGTTTATTACTTGGTACTACAATTGTCAAATCGATAAGCTATTGATGAATCATATATTCATCTATTTTCTCCTTACATTTTGGCTCAAAATCCTTAACAGATATTTGCAAATATCACTTAATATCACTTTTTTACAAATTCATTCATGAATAAGAGCATGTTATTAACATAAAAATACACATAAAAAGAAGAAAATTAGAAAAGGGAATGAAAAAATCAAGGAATAATGTACCATACACACATATGTACAAACCAACCAAGAAAAAGAAGAATAAATATAGTTGTAAAATATATTCATGATCCTAATCCAAAGATCAAATTGTGATGATTTGATCAACAGATAAACAAATTGGAAGAGTATGAAAATCTAAAATAACCTTAAATGTATACAAGACACATGTATATATGTATATAAACTTCAAATTGATACAATAATTTCTTTAAATTATTTTAGAATACTTATTTTCCATCTTGTGTATAATAATATATGAAACTATTTTAAAGATAGCCATCTTAATTAATTAGGAAGAAAACCTAGAGCCTAACAGTACATAAAACCAACTTCCTAGGGCCACAATTATTTATGGATTACTCCAAATCACCTAAATGCACCTCTAAACTTAATTTCATACTACCATTATATAGGTATATACTTATAATACAAAGGTTAGAGCTATGAGTTTTGAGTTTTGGAGACCTCCGGATAATATTATATACTAATTATTTTTATAACATGTTTAATAATATGTTTAGAAAATACAAGAATGATAAAAAAATACTGACGTAAATATTATATATAAATTGGTAATATTTAAACTCTAGTTTTCCATACTTGTAGTCCCTAACTAATGTCTCATATATATTAACTCCAATGTAACTCTAACAACTTTAAAGTTGATGTCTTAAAAAATAATTTAAATTCTAAATATTAGGTTTTTTACAACCATAACCCTCTATACTTTAAAACTCCATTGTCTCGAATTACACATGGATCCTAAATAGTAACTTTCTTTTACACCTTGGCCATTGCCATTGAATTATTTCACTAAATCAACCAACTTATGAGTTAATTAAACCAAACTATATCCAGTGGTTGCTAGTTGTAATTTTTTATTTTTTTATATTCCATCATCCTCCTCATCCCATTGTATCTCCTCGCCCTCGACCCCCTTCCAACTCATTCACCACCTTCGACCCCACAACCATCACCTCCACCCCCTCCCTCCCCCTTCCTTGACCCATGCCACTACTACCACCACCTTCAGAAGAGGCTAAGAGAGTATGTGACAATGCAACTTGTATGTGTGCGGAGAGAAGATGTGTGGTGGCAACCTTAGGATGGTGACATGTAGCTGCTACCCAATTGTGCCCACTCCCGCACGGTTGATATTCCATCACTACAAGGAGAAGGTCATCGCAAATAGAGCAGCGTGTTCTCCAACTCTCAAGATATCACCTATGTGATTTTTTGGTACATCACCTATTGATTGTGTCCATTGGTGCCATCGAACCTCATAATGTGTGATGTGCGATCGCGAGCCTTGAGGTGGCTCGAGGGTGGTCAATGGAAGAGGTATTGTCCATAGGATAAGATTTTCAACACAAAGGGAACACGAGAACAACTAATTGAAGTCATGTTATTTCAACGTCAAACTCGAGAATGGCCCAACAATGGGTAGAGGATCCTGAGGTGACTTGATGCAACATCAATCATGAGAAGGTTGTCAATGCGAGTACAACTTTGGCTTGAGGTGGTAGAGAGCTTATTGTAAGGGTTTTAGTAGAGTTGTCGAAAACAAGGAGGAACCTCTACCATGAGTAAAGTTCTTCAAAGAGAATGATGAAGATGGAGTTTTTCATGTGAAGACAATATGTTGCTGGTGGATCTACCTTATTTTTCACTTAGCAAATAACTCGGGTTTTCCACCCATTTCTCCTCTCCTTTGTGTTTGAGGTTCAATTCATCCTTTCATATCCAACAGTTTGTTGCGTGTTTGAGGCACTTATTATGGTGGTGTGAAGCTTCTTGAAGGGATGAAGGCATGGGATGTCATTGAGAAGAACGACAACATTTGCAAAATTGATGGACTAAAAGGGAAAAAATTTCAAAATTTGATGGATTTCGTAAATCTTAACGAAGAATAAAGTTTATGAATGTTAACATAAGGTTATGCCATGTAAAGTTTAACAAGTATCTAAGGTTGTATGTGTAACTTGGAATTATGAAGGCTTCATGGTGTAACTATGAAGATACAAAGAGTTATGGGCATAAAAATCCTTTAAATATATCTTAAGGGTGAATACGATTCATATGTGATACATAGATTTTGATATACTATTATATAAACACAATTGTATTTGAAAATTAAATAGATTGTATAAGGCATGTTTTATTTCTATTCATTTCATTTCAATTCTGTATTAATTTTCAAATCTTCTATTTTCATCTAAAATTATAAAAATAAAAAAAATGTTTCAAAATAAGATGTTATGAAAAAACAGAAAACTCATATATAGCCCAATTATAGCTAGCATAATAATTTGCAAATTATATATCATATTTTTATCACTTGTGTCCCTCTTAATATTGCAATAACAATTATAATCATATCTTTGTCGGACTATCAGTTGTGCCCCTGGTTTCTTGCAATCACTTGTGCCATTCATTAGTTTTAGTCGTCAATAAGTTGACATTAACTGTAAAGCCTTGAACTTGGTATATCTCGGATCCTATATAATAAGATCCGGCTCGTCAAGAGAAAACCAACGAAATTTGTTTCGTGTGAATCGGACTTCGTTTCGAATTGTTATGATTTTCCGAAGAAAGAGAAGTCATTAATCCATAATGACTGTCATTAATACTAATTAAACATGATTAAAGAAATTAATGATGATTGAAAGCCGCTAATGATCATTAGTATATACTAATCAATAGTTAACAAAAGACAAGCGTAAGCCGCGAAAGTTAAATCGCGATTAGTGAAAATTAATCACGATTAGTGTTAATTAAGCGTCATTAGCGAATCTAGAATCCTCTAGAATGTTCTAACTTAGGCTCCAAGTTTGGGATAAGTTGTGGCTAAAACCATGGGCCAAAACCATGGGCCGCTAAACCATGGTTAAGGTCTAAACCAAGGTTTTCAAACCATGGTTAGTGGTTTTCTGGGGCCTATAAATAGACCCCCCTACCCATTCATTCTCTACAACTTCCACTACCACCACCACCCCAAGGGCTAGGGTCGAGAGGTTGGGAGGAGGAGTGGGAGGCGAGGGAGGAGCGCTAGCGAAGCGCTACCGGGAAAACGAGGAGGAGAAAGGTATGATCATCTCTTAGTTGCTTCGTAAGCTAGGCTTTCAATTCATACTCTTGTTCTTCGAAGTTTTGTTTTTGATTCATATTTCTTTCTGATTCGTTTTCCTATTGTGGTTTGATGGAGAAATCTGTGTAATACCCTACTTAGGTGCGGGCGGCTATGCACGTCAGTGACCCTGTGATTCGTCACACGTTCACTCACCTAAGATATGTGGTGTCTACCGGTTCTTCATCTCTTGTTGTTGAGTATATTTTTTCAGTTTCATTGTTATTTTTCTCTCGATTGATTTTATAGAGTAAACTCTTTTCGTTTTTATTTTGAAATATTTCCCGATATAAGGGGAAACTCTGCTGAAATTTTCTGAGAAATATGTCCCGATATAAGGGGAAACTCTGCCGAAATTTTCCGAGAAATATGTCCCGATATAAGGGGAAACTCTGCTGAAATTTTAAGAGAAAATATGTTCTTGACGTTCTTCGTGTTCTTCGCGTTCCTCGCGTTCTTCGTTCGTTCTTCGCGTTCTTAACATGTTCTTAGCGTTTTGATACGAAAAATGAAATTCGATCTTTTCAGGAGCCTTAAAATAGCCTTTCTAAAAACGAAACTCGATAAAGCCTTGCATACACGAGAGTGAGCTCGATTAGGTAATGAAATCCTTCCTTTTGCTGTTGGGTTTTCATACGAAATTATTGAAATTCTTGATTTTGTGTTCTTTGCTACGAAGAACCCTAATTTTGGTTATTTTTGAAAAAGTCCGAAGAATTGCTTTGTGATTCCCACTAAAATAAGATTTACGCATCAAATTGATGTGTTGGCTCTGAAAGTTAGGGTTTGGGAGTTAAAATAGGCATAAATAGGAGTATACATATGGTTATGAATAATATATACGTGAGTCGATACTAAGTATTGCGGTTTATGCAAATCAAAGACTTAACGAAAGAATTACATCATGTGAATTGGTGTGATTTGAGATGGATCCTGAACAGGATCATGTGTCACGTTAAGGATGACTGGGAGTAGAACTACAGGTCGGCCATGCAACCTGTAGGTTTGTCGGAAGGAACCCGTATTGGCGTTTCCCTACCTAGGTGGTACACGGTTGCCCTGTTATTAGGGATGAGCATTGGGCTGGGCCGGCCCGGCCCAGCCCGAAGCCCAGCCCAAAAAGCCCGGCCCGGCCCAAGCCCAAACGAACATTGGGCCGGGCTTGGGCCCAATTTTTAGGCCCGAAATTTTTTTGGGCCGGGCTCGGGCTTGGCTTGGCCCAGCCCGACCCGGCCCACAGGCCCGACTCGAAGAGGGTCCGAACTCTTCCCATATCCTACACGTATGGAAACTCGCACATGTCATGCACACTCTGTTCATGTATCTTATCTTCATACAATGTTTATAAATCAAGAAAGTCAGTTGTGGGGCATATGAGTTGATGATCATTGTATTTCATTTCAGAATTAATTTTTCTTAATTAGTTTATGTCTTAGATTCTGGTGGTTATTCTTGAATTTTTTAGTGTTTATTTTTTCCATTAGAATATTTTCTATTATTGAACCTTACCCAAACAAGCACTATGCTCATTTTTTTAACATGTAGTGCCCGGTGCACCAGTTGTTGTTAACTATTTAAACTTGGTTCACTCTTTCAATTTCTGTAATGGAGATGTTTATGGTACATAACATTGAGTGGACTTGTATAAAATGATAAATCATCTCCGGTAGAATTGAGTTTTAGTTGTTTCACAAGTATTATGGCATATGTTTAAAGAATTTTAGCTTATCCAACTTGAATTGAGATTGACTTTAAACACAAACTCAAAGTTAATAATATATAATGGGTTAAGATGGGCCGACCCGGCCCAAACCCGACCCATAGGAATTGGGCCGGGCTTGGGCTTGGGCCGAACCAAAAAAAATTTTGCGGGCCTAGACCCGGCCCAAGGCCCGAACTTTTTAAGTGGGCTTGGGCCTGGGCCCTTCAGGGCCCGGCCCAGCCCGGCCCATGCTCATCCCTACCTGTTATGATGAGTGCGCACGAAATGAAGATTTTGCAACGCGTGGTACCGGGAGCCAATATATTCGGGTTGGAACGACGGAAGATGTGGTCGTGCCATGTGGAGGCACGGGTGGTTCAATAGCGGTTGGGTCACGATAACATGTATTTAAAGCCGCTAGGTTATATGATTAAATGTTAGCCTGAGGTTTTAAGCAACCAAGTCCTCGAGGACGGTGTGCTCTTTTGTTTTTCCAGGCTAAGGGTTGAGACCCTGTTTAATAAATGAAAAGGAAATTGTCATGGTAGTATTGGAGGATTGGTTGAGGCGACGTGCGACAGCATAAGCTTACCAAGATCAACACAATCTCCAATCATGAAGCATCCACAGCTTCGGAGTCCAAGAATGGTGGGATTCCCCTGGACTAATCCCTGATGTGGAATAGAAAGGAATAGGACTTAAATTAATGAAAAGAAATGAAATTTTTGTGATATCAATGAATTTTGAAAAAATACACAATTTGTTTGCTTTTCTCTTATTCGTTACTTAGCATTCGCTAATTTTTATCCTATGATTTATGGAAAACCCAACAGGTATCAGTGAGCCATCGCAAAGACTCTAAAAAAATCATCCAGCTTACATACTAGACATCCAGCCAGCCACAATAGCTTTACTTTCTTTAAGGTAGTTAGTAATCTTTTGTATATTTCCCTTTTAAGCTGATGTACATGTAAATGGTTATAGTGGTACAGTGTATCATCTGAACTTTATTTTGTGAATGGAAAAGTGCTGAAATACTTTCTTCTGAGTATTTTTATTTGCAGTCTATTTCTGAATGTTAGTTGTGATTGCTGAATAAATTATTGCTGAGTAACCAGATCCGGATATGGGAGGAACCGACGGCCCAGAAAACGGGGTCGTTACATTAACCATGGATTTTTCAAATCATGATGCGATTAAGAGGGGCATAACAGTCCAAATACCTCCCCCGCCACCCATCTACCTCAGTAAACCACCCTATTGGAACCCCCATCCAACTGCATGTATGCAATGAGAAGCTCTTGTTGTGTAGCTCTCCTCCCTCCGAGAGAACCTACTGACGACAAAACTGCCACAAGGATCCTCCAAATTGTGAGCCCCATGGTATCTTCCTAACTCGATGGCTCAAATCAACCTAGTTGTTCTCAGATGCAGCTGACGATGCCATTGGTCTCGATCTGGGCAAGCTTATCGACGATGTGGTCGAATCCTGATCCCATTTGGAAGTCAAACATGCCTGCGAGAAAGGGGAGGGAGGCTGGAGCTAGTGTCTTCATCATAATAGTGGCTGAAAGTTATAGTGGGGGGGGGGGTTAAGGGGGACACAGAGGACAAGGACAGGGTTGAAGGGGGAGTGGTCATCAGCGATGGAGTTGTGGAGAGGATAGCTAGAGATGAGATCAGGGTGACATGTGTGAGAGGGGGCTACAATGGATTCGAGAGCAGGATGGTGATACAACTGCAACTAGCAGACAGAATACGGTAAGTTCGACGTGCGACCTGTAGCGAGAGAAGAGACAGACTGCAAAGGTGGTGGTAGTCTAAACCACCTTAGAGTCTTCCTCGACAGTTTTTGGATCAAGCAGAATAGTGATAAGGAGGATGAGGGGTGAGTGAGAGGAGGGATGAGGGGCGAGTGAGGAGGAGAGGGCGGAGGAGGAGAGTGCCGATAGAGGAGGAGGGTGTGTGGGAGGGGAGAGGGAGGAGGAGGGGACATGGATGGGCAATAGTGATCATGTATATTCTATCTAATGATCATTGTGTCATAAAAGTTAGTATGGGATGTGGATGGATGGAAACTAACCTGAGGGACGCAAGTGATAGAACTGCAAGAAGTCATGTACACAATTGATATTCCAAAAAAGGGAGGAGCATAACTGATATTATAACATATAAAAGGGCACATAAAATCCCAAAATAAAATTCAAAAAAATATATGAGTAGCCTATTGTATAATTATAATAAATTATAATATATATTATTAACAAGAAAACTGAACTTAAAACTACAATTTAAAAATTAAAAGTATTTCCTACCTTGAAAATGTCCTTAAAATGATATTTTATATATACTATTTAACATGAAAACAAACCTTGAAAAAAATTAAAAAATAAAATATTTTATACCTTCTATATATTCTATACATATGGTTAAAACTATATATTCTATACATATGGTCGAATTTGCTTACAACTTTTCTACATCAGTGCATTTCTCAAAAAATGATATAAACTTCCATTTTTACAATTTTGATTTTAAGGTCGTTTATTATTGTAACTATGAGATGGTAATCTTTTTGGATTTTTTGGTGGTGTCACGCGGCACCACCATGTTCATCATTTTCAACCTTCGCTCGAACCCCCTCCATGAATAGAACATGTTTGACTAACCTCCATTTGTTGCATCTCGCTTGATTATTCACGAGGTCCCCAACTTTACCAACCATACCTAATCGGTAGCTGATGGATCTGGCACTCTCATTGAAACCCTAGATAATCCTAAATCTCTCTTCATATGCTCGTATTGAGCCTAAAATCAGTCTTCCAGGTCAAGGTGCCATGCATAGATTCAGGTCCTCTTTGGTTTGAGTCTCTTGTGCTCGAATAAAACCTTCAAAGGTGGTTGATCTATTGAGGCCACAATCGGAGCCATTGTAGCTCAATCCAAGTTATTTCTTCCATTTGAGTTTAATTTTAAGTATATCTCATAACTTATGCTCAAACTTCATTGTTTTTTCATCGATAAGGTCCTTGTTTAGCCCAATCTTACAATACATTCAAATTGTGCTTATGTTGTTTCGATTAAGGTCCATCTATTATTATTCATAAAACTCATTGCATCGGCAACATATATATAAGTCCTTTTTAAAACAAAGATCCAATCGAGCCCAGAATTCATTGACTAAATGTATGGAATACAATATTCCTTAGAAGTTCTCGTCATCAGAATTCCGACAGATCTAAAGTTCCAAATTCTGACTCCATACGGGAGAGATTTGATTGTTTTCGTGAAGGGGTATCTAGTTTGAATATTTGGACACATGTTATTATAAAAGTATCGCACAAGCCTCCATATTCATTGATAATCGAGATTTCGCTGAAGTCGTCTCAATCTACGAGGCGGACATGCAATCGTTGTAATGACCTCAGACGAAATCCTAATTAATCAGCAATTAACCCACAATATACATAAGTCATGAATAATAAAAAAATGTGAGGATAAGATTTATTTTTCTCTACCAGAAGATGCATAGTAAGCAAACATGTAGATGTCGAACCGTAGATAGCAAAATGGTAGCCTACGGTTATTTATGCGCAACCAAGTCATTTATTATGTATATACATCTTTTTATGGGCTTTTAATTATATTTATTTATTTTATTTTTTCTTTTATATTTTTGCATTATATTTTTAATTTTATTTTTTTACATTTTCTTTTTCATTTAAATATATAAGATATATATACATATATGTATGTATGTATATATAAACAAATTAAGGTATATATAAATACTATATATATACGTAAAAATAGTCAAAATATAATAAATACAATATTTTTATGCCTTTTTATTTTTATATTTCTTGTTATTTTCATGGAATTTTTGCTAATTTTTATGTATTTTAAAATTCGAAATTATCCTAAATAAGGAATTAGATAAATAGACTAAAATGAATTGGATTTTAAAAATAGTAAATAAGTACCAAAATTACCCAAATCAATTTTAATATATAAATATTTATATAAAGAAAATTATAAAATAGAAAAATATATTTTTGGATTTTTAAATGATTTTTTAGATTTTTATAAAAGAATTTAGGGTTTTTTATTTTAGGATTTTTGCTTTGCCATTTTTTGTGATTTTTGGTCTGTGATTAAAATAAGATAAAATATACTATATTTTTTGGAATTTTTAGGTGCATTTTTTTATTTTTTGGTATTTTATACTATTGAAAGAACAAAAAGAATGTCCTTTTCATTTTTAATAAATGGATAAAATGCTTAAAATTTCTAAATAAAATATGGATGTGAAGATAGATGGCATGAAGCATATATTCCTATTTTTGCATATTTTTAGGATCCTAGGGTGCTATTTTTAATAAATGAAATCCAAGCACCTAGATTCTTATACTAGCAGGGGCACAAATGTAAATAAATTGAAGTCCAGGAGCCTTCCAGTAATTTTTGCAAAAATATACAACATTTTTTGAATTTTAGTGGACTAAGTATAAATACACAAAGTTATAATGGTGACCCTGCAATTTCACCACCTCGTGTGGGACGACATGTGAGGTGACGTGGAATGGACCTAGATGTAAATTAAATAAATACATGGGTCTTTTGCATAATTCCCAATTTATTTTAAAGTTCACAATTTATTCTACAGGACTAATATGTAAATATACAAAATTATAGGACAAAAGGTCAATATTACCCCAATATATGCGTGTAATCGGACAGTCGATGAAGCTTCACTTGAATACGTGGCGACGTCCGGTGGCGCGATGATGCTTCATCGACCAGCGGATGAGATTATATCGTGTGGCACGATCTGACAGTCAAGACGTGACATGATCCGGCGGTATTTGTTGCATCTGGAGGCCCCTCATCGATCGGACGGTGGAGACAGCGGTTGGAAGAACTGGGAAGGAACTCACTGTTGGCGAGTTTCGATCAATCATTGCGGGTTTCTTCGGCCTCCATTCCACCGGTCGATTGCTTCTTCATGTTCCTGGGCGTCCTCCGCGTCAGGTGGTTCCTTTTATCGAGGTCCTGGGGCTGAATCAATGGCATAGGGACTCGGGGAAGATCAGGGCCCTAGGTACCTAACACGAGAAGCAAAATCAACCCTTGCGAGGGTCCTTTGGCTCTCCATACCTGCACGAAGCATCCATAAACACAACGCGAGGGTCCGGGGACCTTATTGGGTGGCGAGGAGTGGAAGTGGGATGCGGTGGAGATGCTCTGGAGAGGCGTAGGAGTTGGAGTGCCTTAAGCCAGATCTTGACGATATATGGGGTAATGGAGGATGGATAGGCGATGTAGAAGCGAAAGGGAATTGAAGTGGATGCGATGACGGGGCGGAAAACAGTAGAATACACAGTGGAAACATTCGTCGGAGTGGAGCTCTGGCGAGTTACAAATCGTTAATTTTTACGCTAAAATGCGATACTAAGGACTAACCTAATTGCAGAATATAAATACAGGAATTAAAATCTACCTAAAATAAAGAAATGATGTATCTCTTATACCTGAGAGAGCTCAGGGAGCAGGGCCACCGGCGAGACGGTCGTGGGTGCACCTCTGTGCTCCTAGAGCTTCGTCGGACCTCACACCGCCTCCTCCTATCACGAGAAGCCAGCTGGATCCATGATGAGGCTTCCTAGACTCGAGATGGTAACAAAAAATAATGGAATATGGAGGTATTATTTATAGAACATGTAAAGGACCCTTATTGACCGGTCGATTGCAATGATTCAAGCGTATGTACAAGCGATTAAAGTAGCTGGCATGTATGTACAATGATCAAGGATCATTTTCTCTAAAGGAATCAATGACGACGGCTGGATGTATCAACCGCGAAAAATGGCAGAAAAACAGGGAGAAGATAGGCCGTCGCGTCAGAAGACTGGAGGGGACAGTTGACTGGAAGTCAACAGTTCGAGCGATGTGATTGGGCCACATAGGTCGCTAGGCAACAAAACATGGGGTTTTATTAAATAATAAATAATTAAAAATAATAAATTATTTTATTAATTTTAAAGTATAAAAAATATTTATTATTTTATATACTATTTTATTTTTTTGACTTTATTTATTAGTAGTTAATTTTTAATGGTGTATTTATAGGTATATTAACCTATATTTTGGCTATTTTTATTATTATTTTGTACATTATTATTATTATTTTTAAATATTTATAACTTATTCTTATGTACGTAAATATATTTTTATTTTATTTTTATCGTATTACTTGTATACTTAAATAAATAGGTATGTATAATTTATAGGTATACTTATAGGTATTTCATCTATCTATTATATAAATTATTTTATTTAATGTAATTTATTGAGTTTTATTTTGGTTTTATATTGTTAATAAAATATAAATAATATTTACAAGATTAAGAAATATAAAAGAATAAAGAATAAAAGAATGTTTCCTCCTTTTATGTATATACAAGTATTATTACATGTATTTTGTCTATTTATTGATATAGACTTATTTTATTTTACATTCCTTTTTGATTTTATTTTGGTTTTAATATGCACATATGTTATGAATAATAATTACCAAATTATAAAAATATGAATTAGTAAAAATAATGAAGGATGAATAAATTGATTATTTTAATTGTGGTATAATGTACAATGAGGGTCCAAAACCTAACTTTCACATTATAAATTCAAAAAATATGAAACCACCTCCATTAAATAGCTTATGAAAATTTATATACAATTAGAGGTGATTTTGATATATTTTAAGTTTTATTTGAGAGATATGGGTCTGTGAAGTTGGGATTTTGACTTTTTATTTTGTGTATAAAATATACACCATGTATTATTTTTGTATGAACTCAATTTTGTATTTTTATTTATATTATTATCTACAACTTTTATGGACAAAGTTTCTTCATTTGATGTATAAATCATAAAGAATAAAACAGGTGCCAAAGAATACATCAACAATGAATGAATGAATAGAATTTTTATTGTATTCTTGGCCTTTATCTCCCCTTACTTTATTCCTTGTCGGCCAATTTAATTCTTGACTTGGTCTCGAGGTTTAGGGTCATAAGAAATCTTTGATATTTTATTTTCTTTTATTCTCTTTGTTATATAATTTTGACATTAAAAACAATATTATTTACACAATAAATGCAATAAATCATGAACAAGCTTGCAAAAATCGACCGACTATGTCGACTAGTCGATCCGACGAGTCGAGTCGGGGGGTAGCCGACTCGACTAGACCTAGTCGGCCATTAGTCGGGCCGACTAGTCGATCGATTACTCGGCCGACTTTTACAACAAGCTTTTATACTTGTTTTGTTTTTTGCTTTTTTTCAAGCAAACTTATTCTAAGTATGCTTAATGTTATATTTAAAAGTCATTTACTTCTTTTTTTTCATTATATAAATATAGAAAAAATACAAATCTATGTTAATGCATAAGCAAACTTATTCTAATACGCAATATTGTTATATTTAAAGTCAATTACTTATTTATTTCATTATGAAAGTATATAAAATGTACAGATCCATGTATAAAAATGATTTATATATTTAAAATAATTAAAAAATTCAAAACCGACTAATGACCGACTAATTCCGATTAGTCGCTCGACTGTCGATTAATCCTTAGTCAGTGACCCCGCCAATGGAATACCGACTACCGCTTTCTGCAACCTTGATCATGAATGCTATTTTGTACAAATTAATGCTATTTACATGCATTACGTAGGTTTTTTAAGGTCAAAATGATAGAACAAAGGTGATGAAATGGAGATTCATCATCCATCATCATGGCTATCGAGAACTCGCAGGAGGCCACTAGAGCATGTTGTGGGCGTCATTCTTGTAAGGAGACCGTGGAGAACATGAAATATCACGTTGGTTCGAGCTAGAGGAATGTCTTCTTTATAATTATTAGTTTATAATTCTAAATAATAATATATAGTATTAATGAACATATTATTAATATATATATATATATAGTTAGAAGTAAGATAAGAAATAAGAAGTTGTTTATTAGTCTTATTTCATTTTAAATATCACACATGATCCAATATGTGTGTGTGAAAGGGCATAGCATCAAGTTTCATATTTAATCCCATCCAAACCTTGGGATCATATTCATAATATACAATTAGTACGATCTCGTGAGGGATTTCTTATACTAGGGGGAATCTCTCCCACCTTGATCCAAATACCAAAGGATTTTTAACTAATTTCATCTAGTTGAGCTGGAAGATCGAATATGTAGATCCTGGGATCATTACATTAACCAAGTATGATTAACCAGTTGTGTCCTTACAAAACTTTATAGGAGGATCTCGATGAAATGTAACACTTCCAATTAAACCCCTTCTCTGAAGAGCATTGTCGTGATATACCTTTCATGTGTTCGTGTACCACATTAAACTACCATAGGATATTTCCATCATATTTTCCTGATACAACAATGTTCGATCCATCAAATACTTTACTATCATCTACTCAGTTTAATACACCTCAAAAAATCATTTGCGAACAAGGTATATCGCTTTATAGAATTTCATAGCAAAATTATCATTTTAGTTGTACATTGTAACAATAGGGAAGTGCAATCATTTATAGAACAAATCTTGAGGGGAAGTTTAAACCATATTTTCCTCTCCGAGTCCTATAGAGATCACAAATCTAGTAAAAAAATGTTTAAAGATTTACAGGTGTACCCAAATACATCTTCTTATACATGTATACCTTAGATATAAGGTGGGTTTCAAGAATATGTTGTATCGATACAAGAGTGGTATCCTAACGTCGGTTAAGATATTAAGTTATGATGTACCGGTACAATGAGTCATGTACCAGTGCACATGAATTGTTGGAAGATCCTTCGCTTCTGATGTACTGATACATGCGTTAACTAGAGCATGTATATTGCTTATATTTATGTTCCCCTTTTACTTGTAGCTCCACATTTGAGCCCCCTTTTATTACTTATAGTATACCATATGATTCAACATATCTACATGATTGAGGTATCTAAATCTCATGGATAAAAGTTAAGGATTTATGATATATCAAATTGTAATAAGATAATATTTGTTCCCACGATATATGAGGTTCCACAAAATATATGATAGCAATACTTTTAAGCGAAACTACATAGTTCTAAGGTATTTTTCATGATTATGCATACATATCCCAATGTCATCCATCTTTGTTTTCAATCACAACTTTATTCCACAACCATTAGTTTCCAAATTATGTATGTTGTCCCATAAGCACAAGATGACATAATGAATCCACATGGTGTTAGGATCCTCCCCGTATTTAAACATCCTCCTCTCCATAATCTCATTTCCTTTTTATTCTCATATAACCTCCCCAATGCAAAGATCTCAATATCCTCATCAATCACAATCAACCACAACTATGCATTCATCACACAAAAAGGTGTTAGCTATGGAGACAAGAATGACGTGGATGCAAGGAGGTTTACCAAAGTTTTCCAACTCTCTCAAAAACATGCATAACATCAACCTATATGTCAAAAGGGTAAAATGGGGCTACCCTCATGGGAGGAGTTAACTTTTCTCCCCTTGTCCTATTTCGCCCGATTTTTTTATTTTTTATTTTTTGAAAATTTCTTCCGTGGATTTTCATCAATATATCCATATATTATGTCATTAAAACTTCGTGCGAAACAGAGACTCCTACGACCTCCATCCAAATGTGGTCGTTTTTAGCAATTCTGTTATCCTTAAAAAATGACTATCTAGATGGAGGCAGTAGGAGTCTTTCGCACGGAATTTTATAGGGATATAGTGATGAAATTCCACGGAAGAAGTTTTCAAAAAAATAAAAAAATCGGGCGAAGTGGGGTGGGGTAGCCAAGTTAGCTCCCCTATGGGACAACCCCATTGAACTCGTGTCAAAATGAGGGAATAGGGGAAAACTCCCTGACCCATGTCATATAGATGCATCTACGAGTAAATTTTCCATGATCCACGACTTCTCACCAATCCTGGCTCTAAAATCAATTTGAAACAATAAATGTCAAAATTTAGACGAGGGGGGTCAAGGCTATCAACAACTTAGGGATGAAATGGTCTGATACCTATATGTGTTATCATATCCTTATCCTTTTCAAAATCCGAATACCTATATGAATAAGAATATATAGGAATAATGATAATAATAAATCACATCCTCAAAATACATACAGGAATGCAAAAACATATACTTACTATTTAGATACGAATATTTAACAAACACATATTGACTAAAATACAAATATTGGATGTATCCTAATTGGGTTATGTTATGTCTAATTACTAACCTTGTTGCTTCTTGGATTTATAATTCACAATTTTCTTTGTAACTTCATTACTTGTACTCTAACCAATGGATCAAATTTCAAATTATCAAGAAAAATAATCATATATATATAATAAATGTATTATATAATATAAATACAATAACTTTAATTAGTAATGTTGTTACTTTATTTTAACATGGTTACTTTATTTTATATAGGCATATGATATGTTATATAGATATACAACAAAAAAGCTCACTTATACATCGACATATTATATAATTATGAAAAAGCTTCCTAAGTCCTAACGAAGGTCTCCTGAAGCTTAAAATAAAGGGAAAATAAGTAATAATACACATTAAGGTGATTCAGAAATATTAAACACATAAAACAAGGCAAACATCATCATGATGAAAAAAGATTAATAACTATATAAACTCATAGACTTAAGAATATATGTAACTTAAAGCATGGAAATAATGTCTTTTGATTTTCTCCCATAATTATATATGTTACTTATTTAAATCCTTATAAAATTGAGTACTTGTATTTCTATAATTTAAATTTTTTTTATATCTCTATCCATATTTGTATTTGTCAAAATTTGAGATATTATATTTGTTATATGTTGGATTTCAAGATATATGTTGTATCTGTTAAATAGAAAAATGACAACTATATTCTCTGTGTGTGTGCAAGTGGAGTGAGCTGAAGTGGGGTCCCATGGAGGTAGCGAGAATGGTGAATCAATGCTCCTTCTTCGGCGAGGTGAAGAAGGAGCTGGATCGGAGTGGGGGAGGTTTCTGGAGAAGGGATGTGGCAAACGAAAGGGTTGGCGGGGACGAGGTCAGGGCATGGTCGATGGCCGGTGATCAATGTTGTGGGCGATGGGCAAAATTAGAGAAGGATGGAGATAAACCAAGGGGAAGGTACCTGATCGGAGTGTAGCTGCATTGGAGGAGGTGGTCTATGCTGAGGGTCAAATCGACCCTCCGTCGTCGCTCAACCTGGTCGACCGGTCCAGGGGGCTCGTTGGCGCCTAGGGCAGTCAATTCATGGTCGGAGGACCATGGATCTCACCTAGGTGCTTGCGACCATTGCCGCCTCGATAAACCGCCCTCCGCTGTCATCGGAGGGCGGAGGAAGCTAGGGTGGAACCCCTTGGATGGTGGATGAAGGTATGTGGGGTCATGGGAGGTGATTTTATAATAGGAGGTGAAGGCAATACAAGTGGTCGAGGGGTGTAATGGAATCGGTGGTAACGACTGGTGGAGTGAAGTTGGGGGGGGGGGGTCCTGGAGGTTACGTGAGGGAGAGGGATGAGCGGGCTTTCCGGAGGTGGCGTTATGGAGCGAGTAGATGATCATATATGCGAGATAAAAATGGAAGGGGGCGGGTGGTTCGCAGTGCATAACGACCGAGGGGAGAGGGTGACCGGAGGTAGGGGACGAAGCTCTAACCGTTGGATCTTACGATCCAACGGCCATGATTAAGACGTAGTTGAAGTTCGAAGATCAGATCCCTTGATCTGATCGAGTGACGGGGAGTGTGGCACGGATGGACGACTAACAACGTGGGGAAAGGCGGAGGTAAACGGTTCAGGTGGGACTTAGGGTCCCATCCAACATCGGCGGTGGAGTGAGTGACGTGGATCAAGGAGAGGCATAGGATAAGAGTAGGATCGGGCGGTTGAGATGGAGGCGGGGATAAAGGGATGAGATCTGATCTAAGATTAGATCTGACGACTCTCATGGAGGCGACGATGGACGATTAGGATCAGGGCAGGGAGGAGTTGATTCAATGGCCAGGGATGAAGCTTGATGGTGAGAAGAGAAGGCACCCACGTGGGCGACCCAGAGGATGCCACATGGCTGCACTAGAAAAATCAGAAAATACGAAAATATATATAAATTAAAAAGAAATAGTTAGAGGCAAAATTAGAAAAAAAGTCAAAACATGAAAGTTGTAGATCTCGATGAGATCTACAAGTTTCATGTTGGACAAAAAGCCAAAAGATGCCATTTTTACAAAAGGTATTTTGGGGGGGGGGTAGTTTTAAAGGGATAAAAACATCGTTTTAGAGTTTTGAGATGTTTTTCTATTTTTTAATTATTTTAAAGGTTAGGAAAATTATAGACAATTATTTAACCTAATTTTTAAGGGGTTTTAATGAGGATTAAAAATAAAGTAATAAATATAGGTTAATCAAACACAATTTACATACAATATGGTACAAGATAAAATGAGTGAATTATCAGTGATTTTTATTGGATTAATTAAGTTAGGGGATTAAGAATGAGATTTTAGCATGATGAATACGAGATTCATCACTTCACCGACCATGACACACCTCACAGTGATACGATAGATCAATCCATCTAGCTTGCTTCTTTTGAGATAAGATCGCCTGAGGCATCCAATGCAATAGAATTACCACTTAAACTACAAATGCCAAAGGACAAAGGGATAACGTTAATGAGGCCTTCAACTTGTTTTTTGCCATTGTGTTTTCTATCACGAATGATATGCATGTTATCTTTTGATAGAAACTTTTTTATTGAAGATGTACGACCTGCTTATCCCGTGAAATATCTTTTGTACCGAGGATGTGTGACATTACAGTAGAAATGAATATTTTTGTATGACATGATATATTTCAGTCCATATCAGTTTGTATAATTTTCAATAGATATCAATAACGAAAACATGCAGTTGGTGGGAAGCCACCAACAACCAAAACAACATATGTTGTTGCTGTTCTATTTATCGCATCAGAGCCACCTCCTTCAGAGACCGCTTAACTATTGAGAAGAGACATATATGAAATATTCGGTCTGCAGACTATCTGAAACCACAACCTCCTCTTTCTGAGGTGGCTTCTTCGTGAGGACTCCTTCTACACTCTCCGATCCTTGCTTCACTTCACTATACTATACGCTTCGTCCAGCTTGCTTGAATCAACTACCATACTAACTTGCTTGCTTAGCTCACTTCTGTCTTTCACCACCCGCCCCTTCAAGACTTGGCTCAGACTCCCAGAGTCTATGCTTTTGAACCTCAAATCAAGACTATATAAAAGAGGCAGCTTATCTAGTGTACTTAATATTTCTCTTCGATCATATAATCGAGTAATCTTGAGCCATTGCCGCACCAGCAAAAATTTCTCTTATTCCAATATACGAGGAAATCAGAATTTCATTATAATCATTATTACTACATGATTATCTAACAAATACATGAATGTTACAAGGAAATTAGTCCAACTTAACGAAGGGAGACTAACGTCACTAACCTCTTCCCTTTCCCCTTCCACCCTTTTCCCCCTCCCTTTCTCCCGGCTTCCCTCTCCGCCGCCAAACACAGAACCGCCTCCTCACGCCGCCGCCGCTTCTCTCCCCCACGCCATCACCCAGCCGCGTGCCCAGCCCCGCCTCTCAGTACCCACGCCACCGCTAACCCTCCAACTTCACCCGTCGCTGTGACGACAATCCCAAAGCACGTGCTACCCCGCAACATTCCGCACCCTCCTCTGCTGCCCGCCGCCGCTGCCGAACAGGTCCGACGCCGTGCTGTCCTCCCCACCGATGGCAACGAGTGCAATCCTTTCCATTTTTTTACCGTAGTCGTTTGTCCGTGGCTTGTTATAGTTATACAACCACTGATTTGATGGAGAGGGATTTCCCATTGTTTCTGCATTGTTGGGATAAATATTCTATTTTCGATTAACTCTCGGTTTAAGCATATGAGATGGATGATATGATGCTATATTTTCCCCGTTGACTATTCGGATTCTGGCAATCAAACAAATCGGTTATTATCTCTATTGCCGTTCAGTTGTTTTAGCACAAGTTCTTAGTAATTTTTTTACTAGTCATTTTTAAGTTCCAGGACATTTAAATTGCAAATTTGTTTTTCTGTGTTCTGACTATTTCATTTCATCAGTTCAAGACCCGTCCAGAACAAGCTTTCAGTCGTATTTTGCCATTTAATCCTAAACTTTTCTGTCATTCCTGCACGTAGTTGCATCAGTATGTCGGGGATCACCAGGTAAGTTTACTTTCTTCTTTGAGTTCAACATCGCATAAAGTGCCAGTTAAACACACATAAACCTCATTTGTGAGATCTTCTTCTAAACAGAAACTATTGAATGAATTCAAGAAGTTACTCAAGTTAGTTTTTCCTTTTCAGCTTGGTCAAAAATTAAGGAAATTATCTGTAATATATTACTTTACAACATGGTTCATGAAAGCGGTATTGGGCATCTGGATAGGTCAATGAATAGTGATTAAGTGGTATGGGGGGGGGGGGGCATATGCGGGTTATACGTGGTTCTATGTGATTTTCTAGTTTTCGATGTAAAAATAAATACATATCTAAAAAATACTATAGTTGATGCATACATGATATATAAAATGACATTTCTCATAAGAACACTTAACACAAAAGTTATTTCTTTACTTTAATCCACATCCAAGAACTACTGATACATATCTTGCAACTATCAAAGTACAAGAAATACATATCCACTAACTATTGAAGTATAAAAAAATTAATTTTTTACTTTTATGCATATATTGAGGAAGTATGTATCCAACAACTATTAATTGTAATATTAGATATGTGATCATATGCATATCCAACAACAATAATTTCAATCCATGCTTACAATTCATGTTTTAATACATATCCAGTAACTACAGTTTCAACATTTGTGCATGATTAACATTTCAATGCATATATTAAAGAAGTTACAATATGATAACTGAAGTAATACTTTATATACGTAAAAAACATTATTGATATAAGTTATTCGATTACTGAGCACAATAGCAATGTCGATCACTCAACAATAACTGGAAACCCAAGAAAACCACCAACAAGATGTTCCACATATGAATTGGAGCAGAGCATGCGAACAACAATATGAAATCGGGCATATGCGGACTGCATATGTGGAGGAGTGCATAATGGATCTATTCAAGAAATCAGTGTTGTCTTTAGGCTGCATGGGCACGTGCGGCCGATTTTCTGAACACATCTTTGTAATAATTGGAGCTTTTGGTGAACTGAACACCTGCCATGGATAAACATCCTTCATTTCTCAAAAAGGAACTTAAATGAAAGTTTGATCATAAAAAACCAGATTTGACGTAAATAATACGACAATATGAAATAAGTATAAGACTCCTATGAAATGCTTATGTGTGATTAATAGTGGGAAAACTGGAATTGCAGAGATGAAAGCCCGTCCACGTCCCATCAGGAAGAGAAATTACTTTCTAGGTGCCGTCTGTCTCCTACCTCTTCCTTTACCTCTTTCTCTTTTGTTTCGATTGTTCTAAGCATATTTACACTTAAATTTCAATACACAGAGATGCTCCTAAACTTGTTTCTCTCCTTAAAGAGATGAAGGCTGGCCTCGATGTTGTTACTACAAAAGTGCAAGCCCTTGCTCTGAAGGTGAAATTCAATTTTAAACCAACCAACCTGGTTGCTCTTACGTTTGCACTAAATGGAAATTAAAATAACATTCCTATTGTCTGATGGCGGACAGGTAAAAGAGAACCAGTATCCTACAAGCAACGGCGTAAGCTATTTAGAGGCAAAGCACTTGCTGCTCCTCAGCTATTGCCAAACCATTGTGTATTATATGCTTCGTAAGGCCAAAGGGTTGCCCATCAGCGGACACCCAGTAGTTCGCAGTCTTGTAGAGATCAGATTATTCCTGGAGAAGGTCTCTCTCTCTCTCTCCCATATTTTGACAACATTCCACGTGCATTGTTTCCCCTCTTTCTGTCCTTTTCTTTATTTCAATCCTTTGTTTGTTTGTTTGTATGTACTGTGGTTTCCACCTATCATTGTTTATGTTGTTCTTATCAGATTCGCCCGATTGATAAGAAGCTCGAGTATCAAATTCAGAAGCTGGTCCGAGCTGCTAGTAATGTCGTGGTTGATCAAGAAGAGAAGAAGGATGATGCCGAGGATCCATTGTCATTTAGACCCAACTCTGACATGCTTGTTAGCAAATCGAACGAGGGACCCAAAAAGGTGTAAAAACTAATTGGCTATCTGTCATGACCTGTGGTGTCATACATTTTAGTTGGAATGACTGTCTAAATGGACTTCTGATTCTTACTGGGCATAGGATGGTGGAGTTTATTCTCCTACGCGCTTTGCTCCTACAATTATGGACGAGGACAAAGTCAGAAAAGAGGAGAGACAGGCTATAAGGAAGGAGAAGCAAGTGTTGAGGCAAGCAAAGCAAAGCGCATATCTGAAAGAACTCCTTGCTGAAGTTGAGGGAAGACCTGACGAGGTTGGTTTTTCTTCCTCTGATATTGTTTTGCTATGTATTTTTCTTAATATTCATGGGTCAGTTTTTATTAAAATGGCAAATTTTTTTTCTCATCTTATTGCAGATTAGAGAAACTTTTGGATCTGAAACCAGTGAACTTAAAAGGTACAAGGCCAAATTGGAAGAACGCGCATGTCAAGAAGAAGAGCTCTTTACTCGTGCTCCCATTACAAAACATGAAAAAAAGATGGAGAGGCGTCTCCTGAAATCGAGAAATGGGTGTGTTGAATACTATTTTTTGAAGTTTGTAATCTCCCATTTGACATGCGGCAAATAACTGTGACTTTCTAATGTGTGTGATGCATCGATTTTATAATTGAATGTATTATTCCTTTCTAGGTCATTTTTTGATCCTCTTGCTCAGAACTATTTGTGGAAAACTGTTCTGAGGATTTTTCCTTAAAAAAGATTATGACATGTTTTTTTTCTAATGAAACGATTTTGGTCATGTATGGTAAGAGTAATTTTTTATTTGATCATGTATTGAACAGATTGCAAGGATTAACAGATGATTTCTATGACGAGATCAGAACTTTACCTTTTGAAGACGAAGACAAGGATGAGATGCCTAGTTACCTCAGCAGTAGACCTGGCAAGAAGTACAACAAGCGCAAGGTAAAGTAAAAAGTGCAAAAATTCATTACTTATATTTATAACAAGTTTCTTATGATCACTTTGTGAACTTTCAGAGAGATGCCCCTGTAAAAAGGGAATTTTAATTTAATTCATCTTTTCTATCTTTTAAATTATCTATTTATCTGAATTTCTCAAAATTCCAAGTTATGCTTTTGGCCATCTTTCTTAATACAATTTGAATGACATTCCACATTGGATGATCATCCTTCGGCTTCTCAAAAGAAAAAGAAAAAAGTCAAGAAAAAAGAGAACCACAAGTTATGCCAAATACTTGCACAGTGAGATTCAAAATAAAAAGCATACAATGATAAGTTGGCTGTAAACAGTACCTGATATGACGGGATAACCAAATTATCTGGGGAGCAACGTAAGATCTAGGTTTCTTCGTTCTTTTCTTCTCCCAACCAATATGTAGTTTATGACCCCATGCATAGACCTCACTCTCAACTTTCTCTAAATAGGTGATGCGGAACCGAACAGAATACCACATACCACACGATAGACGGATGTTGACAGGATCTGGTTACCAAACTAAGTCAACAATATTATTATTCTCAGAAGTCTTTTTCAGACTGGAGCATGCAAATTCAAGTTGTACAAATTGAAATATCATAGTTATACACTACATTCATGTTAACACAAACCTGGAATCAATACATGCTTTCTTCTTTTGTTGTTAGTGACGAGAATGTAACTTGGATCATGTTGTCAAGTAGGATTGATTACAGAGGAGTCTAGAATGATGATCCAAAGAGCAATTGAGTAGAAATAAGGCTTTTACGATTCACATCAACATCGACCAGATTCAATGAAACTGCAACGTATCTATCTAAAGGAGATTTTAGATAGATATATTTCTTTGGTTGACAATGTACCTTCTCAATAAAAGATGGTTCCGTCTCTCACAAGACTGAAACGAAGGTGTTCCTCTTCCATAAATAGATCTTGAAAATGTGGCTATGCTTAGCTTGAAAACAAGTCTCTCTCATAGTTGGACCTCAAAATAGGCCTTTTCTTATATAGAAATTTGGAGAATTAGTCTCTCATTCATGGATATTAGATTAAGAGTTCTATTGTATATGACTACAACAAAAGATCTCATTCTGGAGACCATGAAGAAAGAGGATGAATTCTAGTCGAGTTCCTTTTCCATAGTGATGGTATAGAGGCCTCTTTTAAGAGATCTCAGATTTATCATGGAAGTATTGATCAAGTTGGGAGAAGAAGAAAATATGGAAATCAAAGTATCTTTCTTCTCTTTATTCTTCTTCCACACTTTTTTTATATTACTTTTTTGATTGTTGATTTTTTCTTCTTTTTTAGCAGTCCTCTTTTCTGACCATCCATCAGTACACATACTTACAAAAAGTTTACCAGGGAAGTGCCAGACCTTTATACATGATAAGCTGTCCAACACACCAATTTAAGGTGGAATGCTTGTTTAAAATAGTTTGTTGTACCTCTTTTGTGTTTTCTATATTTGTCATGGACACTTGTAACTCTCCTCAATTCTCTTTCTCATATATTCATTATTAAGGAAGCCATTTTCTCAACATATTAAATTCGGAGTCCTTAACAGAGCCTTTAGGAGTCGGTCATTTACTGTTTGTTTAATTGGAATGGTCCACTTAGAAAACATTTATAGACCGCCCTTCAAGCATCGGGGAAGAGGAGTGATTTACTGCAACTACATATTCATATTTGGGGTGGACTGTTATTCCTTACGCCATATGGTCTACTTGGACTACCATACATACTTACAAGAGGGCCGTCTGAAGCATTTTCAAAATAAATTGCTCTCTGAATGTGAAATTGGACCAAAGAAAGTAGGGTATGGATAAAGGGAATGCAACCCACGACTTCTTGCGTGAGATACCAGCACTCTGAGCTATTTCCCCCAAGGACTACTCACTCCATCTTTACTCGGCTTTGCCATATAATCATTTGTGTAGGATCTATTTTATATCTTGTTTAAAAATGGACGAGTAAGGCTTTTAAAATGACCTATAGTTATGGGACAGAATTTGAAGTTGCACCCCTTGTATTTTGCACACTTTTTTCTGTCGAATTCAACCTTACTCACCCTTTGTTCCTTGATCTCAAGGTCTAGTTTAAATTTTCTATTTGTATCCTCATCCGTGTTTATTTCTTTATCAATAAATATCAGAGCATGGTGCCCAAATCATTCTCATGATTCGTCGATCCTATAGATACGGGGAGAAAATATTTTAGAAGTCATTGGGATCAAACATTATCTCACATCTATCTTATGTGGAAAGATCTCTCTAAGCTTTCTATGGAGGTTTAAGGCTCTTAAGTACATGCTAAGAAAATATTGAAATCCATAAACAAAATTTTTCGAGCACTCCAATATCAGTGCTTTGTGCATTGACCAACTAAGATCTCCTATATCCTATACCAGAAGTACTAAAATCGACAAATATTGCCGTTGCACAATTGGGGTTGCCAGCCTTCTTCAAGCTCGATCTTTTCTATTGAAACCTATGCTCAGCTTTTTCGATTTTAGTCCATATCAATACTCATTGCTAAACATTGACGCATTGCAACACCCCTTATCGATGGTTGCTACACATGAAAACATCATCGATGCAACATCGTCACCCATGCTGCACATTTGATTCTTATCTTTATCAAGTACCACATGCCCACCTTGTATCGACGTGTAGGGGTGTAACAGTCATTCTAGAAAAAGAGAAACAATAAATTATTTGACTATTGCCCACACATGATAGCAATGATGTTGTGCCTCCCGTTCTAGAAAAAACTTACTCACGAAGAGGACATGCAATATGCGCACGCAACACCTATGTGGGTCAAGGATCAAGCACATAACCCCCATTAACGCATGGAGTCACCGTTGCTGTTGTTGTTTTCTGAATTATCGTTGTCCCCCCACCCCCCTCATTCAACGGATCTTTATGGCCTCCTGTCTTTGTGGCCCTCCAAAGGCACCATTGTCGCCCTCTGTTAAGATAATTATATATGTTTCCATGTCTATTCTATGTTATTATCTTTTCTCAGGACTTAGCATGTAATTAACCCAAGGGCTTTTCTTTTATATAAGAGAGCCCTCAGTCTATTCTAATGCATAAATAATTTTTCTACCAACATGGTATCAGAACAACGGTCCTAGACCGAGGTTTTCGTATCCCACCCAAAAACCCTAACCCTACCTCCCCCCCCCGTGCGCCGCCTGCCCCTTGCGCTGCATCGTCCCCGTGCGCCGCCCCTTCTCGTGCGCGGCTGTGGCATCTGCCGCCTGCTGTCTAGGGTGCCGTTGCGGCTGCCCCTCGTTCCCGAGCATCGTTGTGGGCTCCGGTTCCGCCCAAAGGGGCCCCACTGACGTCGATGTTGTTGCAGTCCATTAGGGCTATCGCAGATTAGCCTAGAGGTCAGTGCACAAACTTAGGCGCATAAACAAAAGACCTCTGCTGCAGGTGTTGAGGCACATTTGAGGAGGTCGGGATGGTTGTACGAGTCTACACATACAACCTATCTCTTCTATGGATTTGTAGACAAAGACCTTTCATTATATCCCTCAGTCGTTCCGTGTTTCGTGGCTCTTTCGTATCATGGCGGAAAACAAGGGTGACGTTTTCTCTTCGTGTGCCTTCAAAGGACCGGCCCCAACTGTGAAGATGGATGGGACCAATTATGAGCTTTGGTCTATGCAGTTCCGTACGCTCATGCAGTGCCACAATAAGGAGCACATATTGACTGACTCCGAGCAGGCGGACAAGACTGGGGTTAATGCAACATGGAAACAAGATGATGCTTATGCACACATATGGCTCTCCGGGACACTGACTACGGAGATAACCAATGATATTGTAAATCAGCCCACTGCGAAGGCCATGTGGGATATACTTGCGGATACGTATGACCAGTCGAAAAATGAAAGCAAAATACTTCAATTGCAGTTCGATATCTTCTCGACCAAACAGAATGGTTGACCGCTCCATGCTCATTTCTCTCACCTGCGGGGCATGTTTGAGAGATTACACAGCTTCATGCCCATCACTACCAGCACAGAACAATAACATGCTTATTGAAACGCCACCATGACTGGAGTTTTTCTATCCTCTCTTGATCCTGAGTACGATGCAGCTTGTACTCAACATCTGACTGGAGAGACTATTCCACCAATGGAAGAGGTCTATAAACGCCTGAGCATGATTACTACTTCAGCGATCAACTGCGCAGCCTTCTCCTTCGCCTATGGCTGCTACTAGAGGCAGGGGAGGATCATCTCACTTTCGCGGTCGTGGACCGCGCGGTCGAGGAGGTGGTAGACATCGTGACCCGTGTGCTCATTGCCATCGTCCAGACCACTCCGAGGAGACGTGCTTCCATAAGCATGGCTATCTAGCTTCAGCATGAGTTGTTGAGCAGGCAGATTTCCGCAGCACCTGCGTCAGGTACTCGCCTTGATGACATTGTATCCAGGCTCCGTGAGATGATGACTACTCCAGCATCTTCGTCTCCAGGTACCACAGAGGCTGTCGTATCCACCAGAGCGTCGTCTAGCTCTTCAGGTACTCATTATGCGTTCACCGGTAGTTCATATTCGGACCTCACGGATTGGATTATGGACTCCGGGGCATCCCATCATACGTGTGGCGACAGGATGCAATTTTCTACCTACAGAGCTCTTTCACCTGGCAGATCAGTTGTTATTGCCAATGGGGTTCGATTGCCCATTATTGGTCAGGGGGAGATATCTATTGCACCTTCTCTCACTCTTCAGAATATTTTATATGCACTTGATTTTCAGATGAATCTGTTGTCAGTTAGTCAACTTACAAGAGATCTCCATTGTCGTGCCATATTTGATCCATCCTCTTTTGTGTTTCAGGACATACTGACTGGCAGGGTAATTGGACATGGCCGTGTGCAGAGAGGCTTGTATAGGCTTGCCTTACCATCATGCACTGGAGTTGCTACCCTTCCTTCTGGACCCGTTTCACCACTATTCTGGCATCTTTGCTCTGATCATCTTCCGCTACAGAAGCTGTGTTACTGTCATGTTCTACCACATATATCCCCCCGTACTACATTGAATTGTGAAGCCTGTCAGCTTGGGAAACATCATCGCTTTTCCTTTCCGAGTCGTCCAAGTCGTCATAGTAGTCGGTCCTTTGAGTTGTTTCATTTTGATATTTGAGGTCCGAGTCGTGTTCCTGATCATCAAGGACATCGTTATTATATGGTTGCTGTCGATGATTTTTCTAGATTGTCGTAGGTGTTCTTGTTGAAACAGAAATCTGAGGCAGGTGCTATCATTAAAAAATTTCTTCTGGAAGTCAAAAATATTTTCTCTGCAGATGTCAAATTCATTCGTACGGATAATGCACTAGAGTTTACAACTCTTCACTTATCAGAATTTCTAAGTTCTATGGGTATTGTTCATCAAACTTCATGCAGTTATACTTAACAACAAAATGGTGTGGCGGAACAAAAACATCGCCATCTTCTTGATGCCACGCGTACATTGTTGATACAGAGTCGTACCCCACATTCTTTTTGGGGGGATGCTGTTCTCACCGCTGGTTACTTGGTTAATCGTATGCCGTCAACTAGTCTTGGGAGAGAAAATTCCCTTCTTGATTGCGTTTCCCGAAAAGGACCTATTTTCTCTTACTCCCAGAGTCTTTGGGGCTGTGGCATTTGTCCATGATTTCACTCCTGGTCGTGACAAACTCTCACCTAGAGCGGTCAAATGTGTGTTTGTCGGATATTCTCGCACCCAAAAAGGGTATAGATGCTTTGATCCTGTTGGCAAAAGATACTATGTGAGTGCTGAAGTTACCTTCTTTGAATCCATTATGTATTTCTCTCCCACAGGTGACAGGCTATCCAATAGCACTAGAATCCATTATGTATTTCTCTCCCACAGGTGACAGGCTATCCAATAGCACTACTGGAGAGGAAATTGTTGTTTCTCCTCCACCATCTCTTCCACCAAATGGATCTCATGGTACTCAACACCAACCACAACCATCACCACCGCCGCCACCACCTCCAGCTATTCCATAGCATTTCCTACCTTTGGTTTACGCTCGCAGGTCAACTACCGGCACTTCGGCTTCTAGGCCGTCCACATCATCCTGCACGACACAGGTATGTCATGTCATGATAACATTGTTTCAACTGATACTACTGGCGTTCTTCATGGCACACAGGGTGATTTAGACCATCAAGACAGTGGGGATGATGGTGATCTTCCTATTGCCCTCAGGAACCTCGACGCAAGTGTGCTACCTACCCGCTTGCAACACATGTTTCTCTGAATCACCTATCTGATGATTACAAGAGGTTCGTAGTGGGACTATCCGCAGTTACTATCCCACGTACTTACACAGAGGCATTACAGAGCAAGCAATGGCACCAGTCAATGGAAGAAGAAATGGCAGCCTTACGGTCTCGAGGAACATGGAGCATTGTTCCCGCTCCCAATGGTGCATCGATTGTCAGTTGTAAGTGGATATTCTCCATCAAGCACAACGCAGATGGTAGCGTGGATCGCTACAAAGTAAGGCTAGTGGCACGAGGATTCACCCAGACTTATGTGGTGGATTACCAGGACACGTTTTCTCCAGTTGCGAGACATTCGACACTGCGGATCCTACTTTCTGTAGCATTTTCAAAAGATTGGCCGTTATATGAGCTTGATGTCAAGAACGCCTTTCTCTACGGTGACCTTCAGGAGGAGGTATACATGCAACAACCACCTGGGTTTGCTGCTGAGGGGGAGTCCCAGAGTGTGTGTAAGCTACATAAGGCGATTTGTGGGCTGAAACAGAGTCCGATAGCTTGGTACCAGAAGCTATCAGAGTTGATTGAACACCATGGCTTTGTGAGATCTATTGTGGACCACTCACTGTTTGTTCAGAAGACAAAGAAAGGTACGATTGCCATTCTTGTTTACGTAGATGACATTATTGTTACAGGTGATGATGCTCATGACATTGGACTAGCCAATGAATTCCTAGGTCAACAGTTTGTGACTAAGGACCTTGGTACTCTTCGTTACTTTCTGGGGATAGAATTTTTAGAAACCGGCATGGTCTAGTGATGACTCATAGGAAGTTTGTGATGGATCTTCTCTCTGAGACAGGTATGACTGGATGCAAGCCTGCCACTACACCTATGGACCCAAGTATGAAACTATATGATAAGGATACTGAGGAAGTAGATAGCAGGAGATACAGAGAACTGGTGGGGAAGCTGCTATATGTTACTATCACCAGACCAGATATCATGTTTGCAGTGAGTAAAGTTAGCAGTTCATGGAGCAGCCCAGAAAGGTGCATATGGATGTCATTTACATGATTTTGAGATATTTGAAGAATTCACCTGGTACTGGTCTATTATTCCGTAGGGATACATCCCTGGAGGTGACAACATGTGCGGACGCAGACTATGCAGATTGTCCCATTGACAGGAAGTCCACATCAGGATTTGCAGTCTTTGTTGGAAGCTCACTTGTCTCGTGGAAGAGCAAGAAGCAAACTGTAGTAGCCAGATCAAGTGCAGAATCTGACTAAAGGGCCATGGCACAAGGAAGTACAGAGATGATGTGGGTTAGATCGGTGTTAACTGATCTTACTATTGAAGTACCTCTTCTAATGCGACTCTTATGTGATAATCAAGTTGCATTATTTATTGCCAATAATCCTGCTTTCCATGAGCGAACAAAGCATATTGAGGTGGACTGTCACTACACCAGAGACATGATACAGAAAGGGCTCATAGCTACCTCTCATATTTTGACAGGGGATCAGACAGTCTACATCTTCACCAAGGCTCTATCTCGAAGTCCATTTCAGAAGTGCTGTTCCAAGCTGAGCATGATAGATATATAAGCTCCAGCTTGAGGGGGAGTGTTAAGATTTTTATATATGTTTCTATGTCTATTCTATGTTTTATCTTTTCTCAGGACTTAGCATGTAATTAACCCAATGACTTTTCTCCTATATAAGAGAGCCCTCAGTCTATTCTAATGCATCAATAATTTTTCTACCAACACCAGTATGTTACTTGTTACACCTCTCCTTTTTTTGTTCTTTTTGAAAGGAAAAAAAGGGGAAACACGCAAAGATGCCTGTCCTATTTATTAAATTATGGAAAATGGAAAAGCATTAGAGAACCCAAGACTCCACGGTAGTATTTGCGCTTCGAATGTTACTCTCTGCATAGTCTCCTAAACGAATGGAATAATGCAACAATCATTTGGATACTTCGCTGTTCCCGCGGTTGGAACTGCGCCTATCAACTGTGCAATGGTCTCTTGAAGCGAAATTTTCTGCCCATATCTTTATCTTGTGATATATGTTGACCATCCACTGTCCATGGCGACCTCTTTGTTGCCTCTTGTGCCCTCCCAGGAGGGACCACCTGTTGATAAGTAGACCTATGCTTCCTTTTAAAATATCTCCTTAACATCTTACGATGTACGACATCAAATGCAGTGCTCCCAGCAGATTCCTCTGAAGTAACAAGATCCATAGATAACAACTTGGTCCCATTCCCGACAAATGAAGGTGCTCCTGCATTAGACTTCGGTTCAACTGCCAGAGGGGCGTCGATCATCTCAGTCTCAGGTTGCGTGGGGATCCGAAATCCACATGCGAGAGGCTCCTTCTCGTAACTTTAGGTAACATATCACATGCCATGTAACTTGGGGCCTCCTTCGTCGATAGTTCCCTAAAGAGATTTGAGGTGCCAAGTCCACCATTAGGCGAACAAGCAAAGAGGGTCTATGCCGTCGGATATGAAGCACCAAGTGGAATCGAAAGAAGCATTGGCACTTTGGGCGGCAAGGTTGGTGGGTTCATCCCCCCAAATCAGAAAACCCAACAACTATCGGGTCATGAAGATGGCTACCCGAAATGCTACAGATAAATGGATCTTCTAAACAAGCAGTCACTTGGGGCTCTGTACATTAGCCATCTTAGTAAATGGGTCAAGAGAAAGGCTAACTGAAGCGGCGCGAGCATTCGGGTCTTCTAACCGGGTTTAAGCGAGAGGATATGAGTCCGCCCCAAAATATGGCGGCACCAATGCACCTCCGAGAGAAGAAACCCTAACATCTTCAACGAGCGACTCCTACTTCGCCAACTCAACCTCGGAATGCGCTTCCAGCTCTTCCGAAGAGCAGTCCTTGGGGATCGAGCAATGCAGAACCAGAGATTTCATAACTGACATCTCAATCATCTTTGAGGAAACCAGGGCTACCTTTGGTTCAACATCCCCTGGTGACAGTGGATGGCAGACCACAGAGACTAGCAATCAAAACACGGATCTATCAATCTTCAAGGAAGACTCGATCACTTGAGGTTTCCACCTCGAGCCCTTAATGACTAGGATGACCATCTCGACACCGGATCCTGATGCAACTCTCTTAATGCTTCTTGTAAACATTTCAATTTTCGTGATAATAATGGAACCCCTTTAACATTCACAACTACGTGGCAGAGCTTCGAACGCTCTCCATCAGTGAACTGAACCCTTCGCCATTGGAATCTTCCATATGTATGAACACCCGACAAATTTTCCATGTTTCCAACTCAAAAGACCACGTAAAAGACCACAGACACATAACAAGCTTTCAACCAATGCATTGATCTCTTTATGCTAAAACCTTCTGAAGTAGGAAAGCCCATCATAAGTCCATCCTTCGCCAAAACCAATCGCTCTAAGCACCGTCAACAACTTGTACAAAAGATTTAACAATCGTGCCTGCATGCGGACAAATCTCTACTGCATGCTCAGATCCCAGCCTCCATAAGAGATTGTTGGAAGCTTCATGATTAGTCCCGCAATCCGCATGGCGATGGCCCCCCACCACAAGTGAAACAACATACATCTGATGTGCAATCTACAACACGATGTCCATGGACTCTGCAACGAAAAATTGCAGACCACCGATTTTCTTCTTCTTTCGGTGGCTCATCACCAACCACTCCCTCTCCCTCTCCCTGACTGTGGTGGCCCTCCTCACGCGCAACCCCCCCACCACACACACACACACCCCGCTCGCTCCCCTCTACCAGAAACTGCCACCACCCTCTCGCACACAGCTCCACCCTCTCATTTCTCCATCTATCCTCCATCTCCATTTTTTGTTCTCATTCCATGTAACGTGCAGGTTCATGTGGTTGCTGGATTGATCGCATGAATATGACTACACTGAGGAATCTCGATGGCCCTGGAGAAAACAAAGGGGTTGTCCACTGGGATGTCCCAATTCCTTGAGCTTTGGTAGAAATTAAAGGTGAGGAGGTCTGATGGGCCTGAAAATTTGTGAATTAAAAGGAAAATGAATAGATGCTATGAATCTAGAGGTGCTCACAAGGCATATACCCTGCCTCATTTCATAGTGACTTTCCCCAACCCATCACTATCGGGTCATGGGACAACACGACCGGCTCCAACGGGTACCCAATTTTAACGGGTACAATATTTAATTCTATGGGTAAGGGGTGCCTCCAGGTACCTATAGAAGTTTCACTTCTATTAAAATGAAAAGAATATATATTAGATAAGTAAAACACACAACATTGATAGTTATAAATTTCCTATAAAATTAATATATCAGATACGTCTTTATCGATCTCGAGTTTATTACTGTATTCGGTTATTTATGCAGTCATCTATATATATATATTCTAAAATGGATATGATGGATATGATTGCAGATATGAGAATATGATTATGCCACCTTCAAACCATCAAATATATGTAAATATAAGTAATTTCTATATCTCTATTAAAATCCATATCTGAGCAAGTAATACAATTTCCATTATTTTAGCAATTTACATGTCAAGATTCATATCCATATTTAATACATATAAGAATAATATAACACTTATATTTATATTTGATATAAATGTTTGCCTTGTTTTGGATCAATGGAAGCTGTTGGTTTGGTTGGTAGGGTGGACATTGGGTCATGCCAGCCTGGATTCAATTGCTACCTGCAAAAGCCCTGACCCGACTTGGACTTGATGTACTATGGTCGGATCCGGGGCCCCCTATTTTCACAAGATATTAATGTTGGGTCGAGCCCAATCTGAATCGGAGGGGACCTGGGTTGACTCGATCCAACCCACTTCCCCATCTCTTACATTTTGCATGTGCCCTATATTCTTACAATAGTCTTGTGTAAGGATCCTATTTGGGAAGACTGACTATTTTAACATTGGCATCGGTCTACATCAAGGTTCAACTTTGAGTTCATTTCTTTTTACTTTGATTATGGACGAGTTGACTAATTTCGTTCAAGATGCGATACCTTGGTGTATGTTGTTAGTCGATGATATTGTGTTGATCGATGAGACAAGAGATGGAGTAAATGAGAAGCCAGAGTTTTGGAGACGTGCCTTAGAGACTAAAAGACTTTGTATTAGTAATTCGACTGAATATATGCAGTGCACCCCTAGCTATGATCAACCTTGTTGCATTTTGGGCGAAAATACGATATTGATATGTTTTGAAAAAAAAGATATTGATATGATTGACAAACATTTTCTATATGCTAGCAAGTAGTAGATATGACTGGCAAACTCTTTCATGTCTGGTCCCTGTGAAGGGGGTTTCTCTAGTGCTGATTTTTCCCTCGGAAAAATGGGATAGTGTTGATTTCCTAATAGTAGTAGCCGTGCCAAATTGTGACCGATGATGGCTATTTTTTCTAGTGCCGTATAGATTCATCATCTTCTTCTTATTGTCATATATGATTATGAAGTGAACGAGGGCTTCTTATTTGATGTATATCAACTTATCCTAATGCAATAGTTTGCTATTGATAGCGAGCCACAGAAAAAATAACCCTGGGGTGCAGTGATTTCGTTCAGGATCGCTCTTTTTTTTTGAAAATCTGTTCAGGATTGCTTATAGAAGGGTGAGACATCAAACATCTGTGCTTTACTGCGAGATTGCATTGTAGAGCGGATTGGTTTTGGCCTAATGTGGACTTTCCGTCCGCCGAGTGTTTTGTGGAATAAGCTTGGGCAGTATGGCCTACTGTTTTAGGAGTGGGAAAGCAAAATCTTTTGAATACTTGGGCTGGCTAGCCCGGAATGTGGCGGGTTTTGAAGGCGAGTGGATTTATGCGGAGCACATCCTTGTTTTCCATAGTCTCCTTATGACTACTGACTTTCATTCTTATAGTTTCTGATTAATATATATTACAGATGATAAGCTATCAGTGGTACCAAATTTCTTTTCGGAAAAAAATCAATGGTACCAAAAAAAAGTGTAGTATGAATTCGTCGGAGGAAAATTCTCTTTCTTGCTTGTCTTTACACTGTTATCTTGCATTTGAGGAAGGATAAATCTTTTGTTGACTTAGTTTCATGGACGTTTACTGACATCACTGTATTTGCAGAGGAAGCACTGAAGTTCACGTTGACACCTGCGACTTCTCAATGCGTCACCTGATTTAAACACCCCAGAGGGGGAGATAATTAGTTGGATCTTGTTGTTGGCGCTATGCTGAGTATTTTATCTTCCTACGTATTGCAGTTCACTGCCTTGATAGACTTGCAAAGTTGCATCTTCTTGAAATGGTTTGTATTGGGATTTGGATTTGAACGCAGCAGATCAAAACTTAGCTTTAGTGTATACAACCTTGTCATGAAGCTTGTAAGAGAATTCTATTTTATAGGTGCTAATGTTGTGCTATGTGAACTTCACAAGAACTGTTCTTTTTGCATTGTTTCTGTGCATCTGTCTGCGAGATGCGGACGTCCTTGTCATCCTTCTCTGACCACCATCTCCAGCGCCCTCGACCCCGAAGATTGCGGGGTTTCTGGGTTCATGGAAATGATATACATCGGCTTCAAGAGCTTCACTGAACAGTAGAGAGAGAGATAGAGATAGAGAGAGAGTATTGGTAGCTGGTACCTATCAACATTGCTGTTGTACCTATCAACATTGCTGTTGACTATGCGATCGAATAATTTATAATTTTTAACCGAGTTAAAATCTGAATAAATTAAACCATTAGATAGATAACATTAACGTCATTTTCATCTTGACTATGACCTTTAGGGCCTGTTTGGTTGCAGGGTTGTCATTATAATCAAGGAGGCAATGCTCCTACATCCTTCATCAGCTCTCAAAATAGTCCAACGAAAATCTCCACCTAATAGTTATTCATGGGGCTTCTCAGATTGTTCGAATTTTCCCCTACGTCGCCACTCGTCCTCTTCTTCCTCCACTCTATGTTGATGTTATCAACATGTGAAGGCCATGCGAGGTGTAGTGTGGAAGAGAGGGAAGCTCTCCTCCAATTCAAGGATGGGTTCTCGGGGGCCAACATGATATCCTCATGGGAAGAAGAGGACTGCTGCTCGTGGTACAACATCCGATGTGATAATCGCACCGGCCATGTTGTCATGCTCGACCTTCAAGGTAGATTTATTCTTGATGAAGTTATTCTCGTTTATGATTTTCTTTCGTTAAGGGGTAGGATCAGTTCATCTTTGGCACTATTGAAGTACCTGAGACACCTGGACTTGAGCGTGAATGATTTTGAAGGAAGCTCTATTCCTCGTTTCTTCGGCTCCTTTCAGAGGTTGACATATCTCAACCTCTCCTACGCCAATTTTACTCCTTTCAGAGGTTGACATATCTCAACCTCTCCTACGCCAATTTTACTGGCGTCGTACCTCAACATCTTGGGAACCTCTCTAGTCTCCAATTTCTAGATTTATCTTATATGCAAGAAATAGAGAGCAATTGCGAGTGGCTTTCTCAATTGAATATGCTGCGGTACCTGGATATGAGTGATATGGACCTCACAATGGCAAACAACCTGTTTGAGGTGCTAAATATGCTGCCATTTCTTGAGACTCTCTACCTATCAAATAGTAGAATCGATGGTACTCAATTGTCTGTCCGCCACCTCCATTTCACACGGCTATCAGAACTTGTTCTCGTCGGTATCATGTTCGATAATCCTTGTTGGTTGTCAAACATAACAAGCCTTGAATATCTTCATCTTGAATTCGGTGATTTACATCTCGATGTCTGTCGAAATGACTTCACTGCAAAACTTTGCAACCTGAAGTCATTACTGTTATACAGTGCATCTATGCCCATGAAGATAGACTTGTCGTCTGAACTTAGTGAGTTTGCAGCTCGGATCGAATTATTTTGCTGGACAACTTTCAGGTTGGATGGGAGAGTATACACACCTTGAAAGAATTTACCCGGCTAGCAATAACTTGTCGGGTTCTATTCCGGAATCTATTGGTGGCATGACTTCTCTAAAAGAATTGATCCTTCCTAAGAACAATTTGACGGGCTCCATTCCTCAATCCATAGGTACGTTGCAATCTCTGAAATATTTGGATCTTTCCGCCAGTAACTTGAGCTGACCTCTGCATTCTATAACCAGGGGAACTTAAATCTCTATAATATCTAGACTTGAGCAGCAATTCTTTACAGGGAAGCATCTCTGAAGAACATTTCGTCCATCTCAGCAATTTGACTACGCTGGACTTGTCTTCAAACTCGTTACAGATTACGCTGTCTCCTCATTGGCTTCCGCCCTTTTCAGCTTGTAAGGTTGAAATTAGGATCTTGCAAACTGGGACTTGATTTCCCTTTGTGGCTTCAAACACAAAACAAACTCCGAGAGCTGAATATGTCAGATTCGAACATATCAGATGTTCTCCCACAATGGATATGGAACTTCTCTTCTGTTTGTCAATCTATGGACCTCTCTATGAACAAGTTGAGGGGTGTTGTGCCTGATGCAACGAACTTATCGTTAGATATGAACGATATCATTCTTCATTCCAACATGTTAGAAGGTTCCTTGTCAAGATTCCCCTCAGTTTCGATATCACTAGTACTATCAAACAACTCATTTTTGGGGCCCGTAAATCTTTCTGTTATGCCAAGCGTGCTTAGATTGTCTCTTTCGAGGAACAATTTAACTGGCAATGTCCCGCCATCTTTATGCAAAGCTCGAAGGCTATTGCTCTTGGATATGTCTTATAATCGTCTTTCAGGACATCTTCCCTCGTGTTTGGGGAATCACAACACATTGGATGTGTTCGAGTCGAGGTGTTCCATTCAATCTCTACATTTAAACAGCAACAACCTACATGGCACTCTTCCAACATCCTTGGGGAATTGCAATTATATGTACCTTCTTGATATCGGCGAGAACAATTTTTCTGGAGAATTTCCGAATTGGATTTCTAGCCGCATGCGGCATTTGAATATTCTTCGATTAAGATCGAATTCATTCTATGGTTCTATTCCCATGGAATTATACAATTCGACAAGCTTACAGGTCATCGATCTTGCAGGCAATAGCTTTTCAGGATCAATCCCTCCTACCATTGGCAACTTGAGTGCCATGAAGATTCGACTGTCAGTAGGTGAAAGACTCTCCTATGATGGATCATACTACAGTGAAAGCGTCATGATAACATATAAAGGACTTGACTTGTCGTACGACAAAAACCTTCGAATACTTACGAGCATCGATCTCTCCAAAAATAACTATCTGGAGACATACCTAGTGAGATTGGAAGACTTGTCTACTTGAGAAATCTGAACTTATCTCAGAATTGCTTAACTGGGCATATCCCCGAGACCTTCAGTATATTATCACAGTTGGAGTCTCTTGACTTGTTGAGAAACAATCTCTCTGGTGGGATCCCGGAGACTTTGTTACGGATGTCGTCTTTGAGCAGCTTCAATGTGTCTAACAACTTATCAGGAAGAATACCATCAGGAGGTCAGTTCAATACTTTTACAAGTTCTTTTTATCTAGGCAACTTAAATCTTTGTGGAATGCCTCTAGATGTTTGCCAAAGCGATCTCTCTCCCCCAGTCAAAGATTACGGCAAGGAACCTGAAAAGGGTGATTACTTCTTGTGGCTTTCTATGAGCACTGTGCTCGGATTTATCATGGGATTCTGGACTTTTTGGGGTGCATTATTTCTAAGAAGGAATTGGAGGTATGCCTATTTTCAGTTCGTCGATGAGCAGTGTGAAGAATATTATCTACTCACTAAATTTTTCGTGGAGAAATGTAAAAGAATATGCCTAAGGAGTGAAGCAGCTGCATAATTAATTATCTTCATGGATGCTCCATCTTCGATTTTCTTTGCATATGAAGGTGAAGGTAAATTCGTCTTCAACATGAGTTCGTGTATGAATTTGTATCTTTTTTAATCCAAATGAAGACGATACTTATGCTGCTTGTTTGTTGGTATGTACTAACAATTTCATGGGAAAGTAGTGTTGTCCAACCACCACAGTAAAATTGACCTAAGCCAATGAATAATTTGAAAATTCATTGTCATATCTGTCGAAGAGGATCCGAACCTGCAATCAACCACAAGCAATCAACCACGAAGAATATGCACAATTTTATGTGGAAAAACCCCACAAGTGTAGCGGGGAAAAATGCGTGGGCAACGGAAGATTGGTGGTAGATAGTAAGCAAATTAGAGGGAGAGAATACAGATCAATGCTTAAGGTTAATGTGAATTGAAGAACTTTTTTCATTAAAAAACATGATCCTGTATACAAGACTTGAAATTTTATAAGAAGATGACTATAGTTTTTACAATAAAAGGAAGGACTTACAACACTTGGAAGGAGGATACTTGAGAGACTCTTGTGGTGGTAGTCGACTTCTTGCTGTTGTCTTCAAATGATGACCTCTTGAGTAGTATTTTAGGCACTTTAAGAGAACGGGCATATTTTGCTGGAGGAATCTAGAATCCTCTTCCATGCTTATCCCATAATAGAAATTTCTAGATATTTTGGTTGAAGGTGGAGAAATATCTAGATATTTTCTTCACCTCTCTCTTTTCTAGAATCTTCCCACAAGTGGGTATGAGTTGAGAACTTTAAGCCATAAGTGCAAGGGCCCACTAACTCTACATAGACAAATCATATATTTCTAACACCCTCTTAATTTGTAATTTGCATTATTCTCCTGCAGTACTGGAAGCTTTCTGCTTGAAGCGTCTTTGCAAAGATATCTACATCTTGATCTTCTGTTTGATGAATTTCTTCTTCATTTTGCCACTCTTGTATATGGTGATGATAAAGTCCATTGTTCTTTCTTCTTCCTTGAAAGATCAGATTCCTTTTCATCATAACAACTGCCACATTTTTGCATAATGTAGTTATTGGAAAATCTTTATCCATTTGTATGTCACTTGTTGTGCTTGAAGTTGAAATATGCTTATATTTTGGATAATAACTTATTTTCTGTTGTTTCTTAGAATATCGAGATACTGGTTATGATTCTTTTCTTTCAACAACTTATTTTATCTTTAGGGGCTCATATGTAGATAAAGAGAATAGGAGTTGATGCACAAATTTCTTTAAGAGTTCGTATCTTATGTGATGATATTCTACATCAGAAATATCTGGCCTAACGGGTCTTTGAATTGAAGGAAATATATCTTCATCATTTGAGTTGTCTTGTTCACCATCGACTTGCTTTTGTAAAGTTGGAGTGTCTTCCTATTTCCATAAAGACTTTTCATCGAAAATGACATCTCTTGATATAATTAATTTTCTTCTTTAAGCTCATATAATATATAAGCTCATCACAATATCCAATGAAGATATATTTTCTCATTTTCCATCATACTTTTCTTGTCTAACTTAAGATGGAATATGTGCATATGCAATAAAGCTAAATTTTCACATGCATACAAATCCATACAAATACTCATTTGCATACAATATCCAATAAAGACACATTTACGTATAGGCATACTCCTAGACATTCATACAAATACTCATTTGCACATGCACACAAATTCACACACAATCACACAAATAAACATTTTCACATGCATACAAATCCACAATCACACAAACATTTATGCACACAAATTTGCCAAACATACACACATTCATACAAACACACATACACACAAAGTAACGCAGACACATTCACACGCACATGACACATGCATGCTATACACATTAATGCACATATACAAACAAACAAACAAACATATATAGTGGATATGTGGCGATGCACACATAGGTACGGATGTTCAAGGATGCGTAAATACCAAAAATGCAAATATAGATAGGCAGTTAGTTGTGCATCACAAGAATGATATAATGCAACATGTAATATAGCCTTCCACCCATATATTACGATTCAACATTCAATCTTCTCAATAGAGAAGAATATATGATATTACCTTGACATTTTCTGCAAAGTAATGGAATCCTCGAATGATCATGAACATCATGCATCCTCCTATGATAGGGAGATCCGATACGATCCTACATATGAGACATGAACTATTACACATTAAATTATGTTTGCTTAACCAATATTTCAATGGTGTTCTTACATCATATAAAACAAACGTGCATAGGCAAATAGTTGTGCATAAACAAGAATGACATGAATAAAAAACTCATACAATTTAACCATCTGACATAAATTTCCTTGAAAAGATAATCTTCAAAAGGTCATGGTATTATCTACTAACAAGCATAATTGCAAGTTTGTTGTAAGGTTTTGTCCTTTTTTTCCAATTGGCACCTTTTACCATATGAGAAGTTTTATATTTATAGTTGAAGCAAATTTTTTTAAAGAGGCGATATCCCCATCAGAAAGTAGCCATCCAAAATTTATTTACAGAAAGAACAAGCTGAAATTTCAATAACTCATACATACGTCACCAGTTACTTGAAAAATCGAGATGGTACTACTTACTAATAACTGATGAATAAAACTAGGACATAGAAAACAATCCTAAAGAAAGAAAAATATATTCATGAATTGGAGGTGAGATTCAAATATCAAAAGGCATTATCAAACACAATATAAGTTGGTATGAAACAATAAACATAATCATCATTTGATTACCAATCTTGGAGTTTCTGCCCATTTCCAGTATTGTGGCACCTTCCTCCTTTAGCGAGATTTGCATTAACAAAGTCCCAAGTCAAAACAAGATCAAAATTCAAATCTGAGAAGGATGCTAGAGAATCAACTGTAAACTGTAAAAATAACAATGAGTTATTATATTTCTTCCTATTTCAGAGATATGAGTAGAGAGATTTTGATGTATACAAACTGTAAAAATAATGATTGAAGTGAGACCAGTCTGCATGAATAATGCTATCATGCATAATAACATATCAGTAGATAAGATCTGTGATAAGCTTTCATTTGTGTTATTAGAAAAAAGGATAAGTGGGAAAATAAATGCTGCAATTAGCTGTCATTCTTTCTCAACTGCTTATATCAGACAAAAACCAATTCCAAACTCCATTCTGCCTCTTGCAAATTGCAACCTTACACACCAACTAAATGTAAAGTGCATAAACAAGACAATTTAGATAAAAAAACTCTTCCAAGGAAGCTAACATGACACCTATTGTAGAAATTTGTGTAGATGTCTGTTATTTAACATGGCACACACAGTAAGTTTTAAGAAAAAACACGGTCTATCAAAATTGCTGACAATTTCAAGAGCTAAAATATTTCAGAAATACACCATCCTTATTAAACAGGAACATTACAACTCCTCCAATCATACTTTTCTGAAAGCTAAAGTTCATAGGCTGCCAAAAGATCCTTATCAGGCCAACAACATCCTGTTAGCCTACCTTTCAAGCCATTTCCTACATCTATTCCACAGGCTATACCCATTGAACTGAGTAGCAAAGGTTGAAGAAACATTTCTAACACGAAATCAAGTCAATTTATCGTTGTTACCTCAGATTTTGCCAAACCAGATCGTGACAAGGGGACATGAATCTTGGCAGGTGGACAATTCCCTGTAAAATGATAGCAATCAGCATACCAAATTCACAGAAGTTTAAGGCAATGTTTAGACTCCATATTTCTCTTAGCAGTGGAATATTACCTGATCGTTCATTAGCAATGGAATATGCATCGTCTCTTGGAACAGTTGAGACTTTAATTCACCCTTTATCCACTGCTATTATTCATGTCATTTAAGCTGAAACTGGATCTATTAATGAGCATGACCGTTATGAGAACTACTAAACAAAAAGATTGCTCTTTCCCGTAGAAACAACTGGAATGTAGTAGCTTTGTAATCTAAAGTCACTACTCCATTGTGTCCAAGGGAGAAAATTTTGTTGAAACTTTATGGACGTTTTTAATCTCACTCTCTTAATAACAAGAATTTTCAAGTGGTTATATTTATAGATATATAACTATTTTCCTCAGATCCCTAACTGGTTGGGGGAATAACGTGACCTCTCGTGGATCTTATTGAATCCATTTCTTAAAATGTGATTTGCAATGTGAACGGTTTCAGGTATTCCTATTTATTCAGCTCCATAGAGATACTATCCACATCATATCCTTGAATCTGAGACACAGTGCCCACATCCTGTTCTTCATCTTCAAACACTGGTAGATTGTTTGATACCTAGCAACAAAATCTACATAATTCCCAGTGCGACATATTCCCAACACAACAAATAGTTGGCATATAACAACACAATTGCATAACCGGGATGATGATGAACCATAATGCTATCAATGAACCATCGATGTTATCAATGAACCATCGGATCAGAGGACAGCTATTCCACAAATGAGAACGAGAATTGAACCTGTGGAAAGCAGAAACTGGAAAGCAAACGGATCCAAAAATGGAGGAGATGGCTCGTTCTTCGCCCAATCATCGGATGTGCTAGCCCTTCCGCAAACCCTAAATCGCCATTGCAAAGGAGAAGGACAAGCACTTGAGAAGTGATTGATATGTTTGAAATGACAAGAAACGAGAAAAAGAGGGCTATATATACTTTGTCGATGCAGTTCGATGGAGGTGAGGGACGAGAGAGCGCGAAACAAGCGTAGAGTATCGTTGCTGGAGATGGAGTTGAGAGGAGGAAAGTGGCGACGTCGAGGTTTGTTGGAGGAGATTAAAAAGGGGAAAGTAACGTGGGGAGAGGGATAGGGTTTTGAGTAAAGGTATAATAGCATTTCAGATTAAAGTCTGTGTACATGGATCTACATGGAATTTATCCGACAGATTTAGACGGCGGATATCCGTTGCAATGGAATCCGTCACCTAAAATCCGTCATTGAAACCTAATTTTGTTGTAGTGATAGGGGTGGGAGTAGCAAGTTGGCTACTCCCAGAGGGCAACCCCATTTAATCCATATATATATATATATATATATATATATATATATATATATATATATATATATATAAAGTGTTGGTGAGTGCAATATATGCCTGATCAAAAATACAAGATCTAAAATCAAAGACGCATACATCATTTAGGTTCAAAATTCACCTTTCTATATATGAATTCTATTCACCCACAAAGTATGTCTATTAAATACTCTATATTTAGTATTCAACTTAAAAAAGAGTAGGTTAATTGATTTTCATATGCTTAAGATATCCAGCTTTCAGTTCCCACATAATCTGAACTAAAATTTTTTTATAGGATTTATGCATCTTGTGCTGACTTATTTTTTATTCACATTTCATTGAAATAATCCAATCGAAATCAGATTAATTGGAATTATTTTGATCTTTATAAAAAGATCAAGAAGATTTTCTACTTATTCAAGAATAGTACATATGTAATGTACAAGTACAATTAGGGTTTTTTTATTTTCCTTTTGGGATTTTTTCTGAGAGACTTGTTAATATATTACTGATGTATAATTCATTACAAGAAAAATGAGTTGTGGCCACGGAATGTGGCTACGGAAACTTGCGGTCACGATAATTCCGTGGCCACTAGTTTCTCGTAGCTACAATCCGTGGCCAAAGTCTTCATACCAGAGTTGTGACCACGACAAGTTTTGTAGTCACTTGTAGTGGTTACGACATATTCGTGGTTAGAGAACTCTCGCGATGAGACTTGTAGCTTCGGCTACTGACCATGACGTGTCGTGGCCAGAGCCCAATTCCGTAGCCACAAACCCCAGATCCGTGGATATAGTTCTGTAGCCACAACTTGTTTTTCTCGTAGTGAGTGATTTTTATTTATCGAATGTTTTTGTGCAATCTCTTTATTTTATGTTATCTGTGAGTGAATTTGCTTAGGATATTGGGCCAAAATTCAAGTCTAATGTATACGATCACGGACTCATCACAAGTCCCTTCACCGTTTATTAGGGATTTTAGACTTGTTCAGATATATGGTTGCATGTCAAGAGCCTCACTTAATCTTCACTATGTAAACTTCAAATATGGTATCATTTAGGAGGGCTAAATTTCACTTCTTCACACTCTTGGAAGTGGAAGACATCAATAAAAATATTAGGGTTTTTATCAGTTGTGCCCTTTTGAGATATTGCAATATCAGTTATGCCCCTCTCTTTTTTGGAATATCAGTTGTGCACTTAGATCTTCTTGGGAAATTCACAGTTCTGTCATTTTATAATATCAGTTATGTCCCTATTTTACCTTAACAGAAGGACAGAACTATGAATTTTACAAGAAGGTAGGGGTACAACTGATATTCCAAAAAAGTAGGGCATAACCGATATTAATATCTCAAAGGGGAACAACTGATAAAAAAATCCAAAAATTTAAATATTCAAAGACATGTGTTGATCATTGATTTTTTTAAAGAGTTATGGTCTGTTATTAAAAATAACTTCATGATCTTTCCTAACTACTTGCATGTGGATGACTTTGAGCTATTATCTCCCTTATCTAAAGCCATGGGACATTGAAAACATGTCCCTTAGGGTGTATTCGGTTCGGGAATAAGCAGGAATAAGGATGGTGAATAAGGAGAATAAGGGTCTATTCTTTCTTCGGCTGGAGGATAGGAATAAGGAGAATAAGGTGAAATAAAGGTAGGTAAGGTGGGATAAATATATGAACAAGAGTGAAATAAGATGGAATAATGGGAAATAGTCGTACAAATGGGAATCATGTCAGGAGGAGAATTGACCCCTTATTCCAGGGCCTTAGGATAATCTCCTAAATTTTTGGCAAATACGTGGACAATCAAATCACAAAATCCTCCCAAAATCTAGCATGTGTACTCGAAAAATAGATCGAGTTATGACCGTCTCCCAAACAACGTAAGAAATACTAGAATATTTGGTTAGACACGCAAAAAAATCCTCGTTCTTAAAATTGAATTTCGAAAAGCCTTTAACACCATAAGATGTGATCTGATTCTCATAGTGTTATCAGCTTCTAGATGCCTTGAAAAAAATTGTAGGGTGTGTGATGGGAAGCGTAAAACTATCGATATCTCTCTAAAGAGAAATGAAAGCTCGATTGACAAGATGACCCAATCTCACCTCTTTTGTTCATAAACACCACGAATGTTCTCGAAGGAATGATTAAAATTTTGGTTACAATGCTCTTTTAGTGAATTTTCTCTTTTGGGTCTTAACCTAGAATTCACAAATGTTCATTTGTGAATGATCTTCTTATCTTCATTTTGTACTGGGTTCGAGCTTATATGGATCTGTTGAAAATCATTCAAAATGTTTAAGCACATAAAACGGATGAATGACAAAATAAATATGAAATTTAGGATATGCTATATAAAAGGAAAATAGTCTCAGTAAACATATGTTATCTTCGTAATATTAAAAAAACCTCATGGAATCACTTAATGAGTTATTGTCATTTTGTTAAATACATCTTTTCCTGGTTGGTAGCTCCCCATACAAACTTTTTGTAATTATAATGGACATGGTACTTAATCACAAGCAGGAGCTGCTGATCAAAGAACAAAATAATTTTCTTCACTTCCACATTAAATGATTTTTTATGCAAAATCTCTCATCGTCTCTTACAACCAGCTCAAATCCTAACTTTTAGCCTTGTTATAGGAATCTTTCCAATACATACATACATATACATACATACATACATACATACATATACATACATACATACATATATATATATAGAAAATTTATCCAATGAGCTCTATGCCCATTTGAGTTTAGATGAGCCCGTGTTTTCATCCTTTAGATCATGATCCAACGATCATATTTTATCCTATCCATTCCCTTTTTTAGCACCGGTCCTTACCATAACAAACCCTCCACATTCTCCTCGTAATTGATTTCCTTTTTTGATTTGCAATTAAGTCTGTCCAACATTGCATTGTATTTATTTTTGATATTTCCAAAATCATCTCTGTCTTCCTCTTGCTGTGAAATCTCAAGATCTTCAATGATGAAAGAAGATCGTCTTCAAGTCCTCGATTTGTAAGATTTTTTTCATTGCTTATTAGACATTTATCTATTGTTCTTTTGTAAAGTTTAATCGTTTGTTTTTTTATTTTCGATTTCAGTGTCAAATGTGATGGATCATTTGTGACTGGAAATTGATCATGGTTTCTCAGAAGCAACGATGAATGATGTTTTCTAGATGGATTTGAATCTTGAAAAGATCGTATCAGAAGGAAAGGAGATGGATGTCTTGCAATTGGATTTGGATAGCGAAAATATTATTTCAAAAAAATATACTAAGTTACTGATGGCATTTGCATATGTTACTGACAATATATCATGTATTACTTTTCTATTTTATTATTTTTACTAATTAAATTCTATTCATAGTTACTTACGTATCTTAAGTTATTTATGTGTGGCTATCAGAAACACTTGACGTATTACAAGTAATTAAATGGACTACATGAGTAAAGAATGTGTGATTTTTATAGTAATTCAAAACAGAGAATATAATAAGTAAGATATAGAGAAGCATCGGTAACCTGTAACTAATTGTACGTAAAAGAAGACAATGGAACCGGTAAGTTGGAATAATTATATAAAATCATGCATGTAAATAGTCTCTTATGTATTACTATCAGTAACACTCGTTGCATTATAAGTAATTAAAAAGGTTATATAAGTAAATAAGAGACGCGTCAGTAACACTCAAAGTATTAAGTAACTACAACATTAGTAACAATCAAAATGAGTCCAGTAACACTTGATTGATGATTTGTAGTCAGAATTGATTTTTTATTCAAGGCATTTTGATTTCATATAATTTAGTAATTTACGTGCGATTATCATTAACACTTGTCATATTACAAGTAATAAAATATGTTACCTAAGTAAAGAGGGGGCGATTTGATAGTAATTAAAAATATAGAATAAGTAAGATTGAGAAAAACATCAGTAACATATAAAAAATTGTAAAGTAAGAGAAAACAATGGAATCATCGAATAGTTATAAAAAAACTCAAGACCAGTAACTTACGGATTGCTATCAGTAACACTCGACACATTCTAAGTAATTTAAAATGTTATATAAGTAAATAAGAGATTCCTCAGTAACATGTAAAGTATTAAGTAATTATAAAATCGGTAACAATCAAAATGAGTTCAGTAATATGGATATCTGTAATCAGTATTTGTTATATGGACATTAATAATTTTTACCTTCACATTTGAAGATAATACTTATCTCACAACAAAAATTACTTGATTTATGAATATGTATTACTTGAGCAACATGCATGAATTACTGATTTCTGTACAATGTAATATTACAAATGTAAATTACTGACAATTGTTTTCAATATTACTGATCTCACAACAAATAATTACTTGAGTAAATAAGTACATTACCGATCAGATGTACAATGATTATTTCTTTTGCCCGAAATTGAAGATTTGAATTTATCTTTCCAAAACCGTCTTCTTTTTTTAAGGATTCGACACTATTGGAAAAATTAAAGGCTCAAACATATTAACACCCTTCCAAAACTGTGCTCCTTTGAAATAGGCAACCTTTCAAATAGAAGTATACGTGAAGAGTCTACATTCAGTGCTTACCAAAACTCAAATGGCCAAGGGGCTCACTGGATAAGCCCTCTCTCCCCCCTCTCTCTCTCTCTCTCTCTCTCTCTCTATATATATATATATATATATATATATATGTTTTTTATCAGTTGTGACCCTCCGAGATCTTGCAATTTCAATTATGCCCCTATCTTTTTGGTAATATTAGTCGTGCCCTTAACTTTTTGCCGTTTTTTCAGTTGTGCCACTCCGGTTAGTTGCCGTTCATTCCCAATGTAAACAGACGTTAACTTTGGGACATAATGGGAATTAAATTAAAAGTAAAAGTTGAAAAAGGTCATTTTCTCATTTTCCTCCTTCCCCATCCTCTTCCTACGAGGAAAATATGCCTGAGGGGTACCTGTGGAATCTTATTCCACAGGACCCCAGGCAAACATATATTTTGTTAACTGCCCCAAGGAAGCCGTGACCTCAAGTGACGGCTTCCATAGAAGGAAGCCGACACTTGACGTCACGGGCTTCCTCTCAAGGAAGTTGTGACTTCAAGTCACGGCTTCGGGTCCAATATACCCACAACGCGCCCACCCGTCCCCCCACGCAAACAGAACCGAGCTCCTGCCCTTCCTCCAGCTGCGGAAGCCCCTGCCCGAAGCCCTTCTCCAGCTGTGGCAAGCCCCTACCCTCCTCCTCCATTTCCGAGCTCCCCCCGCCGTTGCACCCTGCCCCCGGCGCTCTCTACGCATGCACGTCCCTCCCGTGCCGCCACGTCCTCTCATTCCTCTTCTAGAGGTGCTTCATCTCATCCACTGTGAGTGAACCCTAGCATTGTGTGTTTATTTTTTCGGTTTTATGTAAGCCATATAGTTTAATTACTCATGTTTTTCAATATAGTCAAAGCAATGGAAGTGTTGTGCTTGTGCCATGTTGGTGGGAAGATATGTAAGGTGGACAAAGAAGTCTGATACGATGGTGGTCGGGTGAAACCCATAAAAATTGGGATGGGTTTGACATTCAATGGATTGGTCGAGATGATTGCCAAATAATTTCGTCTTGACCTAACCAATGGTTCAGAGTTACGTGTGTTTCACAGGATGACAGAGAATAATGAGACTTTTTTGGTTGATGTGGAGTATGATGGTGACATTGCCGACGTTTTGAACTACGTTGAGATGATGGGAAGCTCGTATAGACCAGTTCTATTTACTGACCTTGTACGCACAAGAGATCCTATGTGTATACGCCAAGCTGCTATGACGGCTCCAAGAGCACATGTTGTTCCCCAACCTTTGGGGCCCTCTCTGAATGACCCTATGTACACTATAGGGGAGGATCACGATCCCGAGATCGATCGTATGATGGAGGATACCCCACAGAACACCGATGATGAAATGGAAAATGATGATGGAAAAATGTTGAACGATGAGAACGAGACGGTGCATGTTGAGTCTTGCATTCCCTTTTATAACACACGGGGAGGTGATGGTTACATCCGTAATGGTGATGACGTGATGGGAATTCATGTTGGAATGGGAAGTTCGGATGAGCTAAGAAATGGGATGACCTTCAAGTGCAAAGAAGACTTGATTTATTCGGTCAAGTTGTTTCACATCAAGCATCATTACAATTTTGAGGTGCTGGAATCTGATCGTCATTTATGTGTTATTTATTGTAGCGAAAAGAGCAGGGGTTGTCTTTAGCGGTTGCGTGGACATCGTCGCCCACTTGATGGCCTCTTTGTGATTTCAAAATTAGATGCACCACATACCTGCTTGCATCGCGTAGCAAACCAAGACCATCCTCAACTTGATTGCAACTTCATGGCACAGAAATTCCTGAATCAAATCAAGGTTTCACCAGCAGTGAAGGTTTCGTACCTACAGCAATCTATTTCTGATGAGTTCGGATACATGGTGAGTCGTCGGAGGATATGAGATGCTAGGAGAAAGGGAATAGAGACAGTATACAGTGATTGGGCGGCTTTCTACAATGAGTTGCCGTACTTGTTTCGTGCGCTGGAGACATCAATTCCAGGAACCGTGACCGATATCTGTGGGGAATCTGTTGGTGGATATCAGAAGGTATTCAAGTGGGCTTTCTGGACATTCGGTCCATGTATCAGTGCATGGAGACACTGCAGACCTATTGTTAGCATTGATGGTACTCATATGTATGGTAGGTACAAGCAGAAGTTTCTAATTGCGTGTGGAGTTGATGCAGCAAATCACATACTTCCTCTTGCGTTTGCCTTCGTGAATGAGGAGGACGAAGACGGTTGGTGTTGGTTTCTGAACGAGGAGGACTCATACCTTTCACATGCGCCATGGAGAGATGACGATCACTTTGCAGGACGTGGCTTACATTTTTGGATTGAAGATCGATGGGCATCCTGTGATTGGGTATACAACATCTCCTACTTGGCCAGGACTATGCGAGAGACCTATTGGAGTGAGGCCTGAGAAGCCAAATATTGATGATGCACGTATCCGCATGACATGGCTTGTTGAGCATTTCTCCGTACTACCAGAGTTTGCTGATGAGGTCACCATCCTGCAGCACACCCGTGCATATATACTACAGCTCTTGGGCGGAGTTGTCTTTCCGGACAAGTATGGCAACGAGGTTTCCCTGATTTATCTTCCTTTGCTCGAAGACTTGGAGATCTGTGGGCAGTTTTCTTAGGGATCTGCTTGCCTCGCTTTTCTTTATAGACAGTTGTGCATAGCATCCAAGGCAGAAGCAATAGAGATATGTGGGCCTTTGGTCCTACTACAGGTATGGGCATGGGAACATTTTCCTCACATAGCCCCCACTGTTCACCGAAGGCCCGAGTGGGGAGGAAGCCCCTTAGGATGCCGTTGGCGAGCTCAGTTTGATGTCGCTACAGAGCCAACACATGTGGTGCAACCATATCGAGATGCATTTGACCTTCAGACTGCTTCACAGGTAAAAGTATAGACATTTGAACTTCAGATGTATTTGTTGCGGGTATCTAATAAAATTCTACATATATTGGCAGGTTGTTTGGACGTTGTACACCGCAAAGTTGATACAGATGCTTCCTCTATACTGCTTGGAAGCACCGGATCTTCATGTCGCACGAGTACCGCTGATTCATTTCTGTTTGGTTGAGTTATACACTCCGGATCGTGTGTTACGACAGTTTGGAGCAGTTCAGGGGATCCCAGGCCCATGCAACACATGTTCAAAGCTCCACTCGATAGATCTGCGAGGAAAGATCAACGTCGATTGGATCCAATTCCACGCCAACTTCTTGGGGATGTGGGAGCGCAGGAGAGATTACATTGTGGAGACGGTACCCATAGTACCAGGAGGAGATGGGGTGACAGATGAATACATGAGTTGGTACAACCGTATCACCCGACGGTTTATTGGAAGACACGGGTGCATGATGGACTTTGTTGTGAGTAATAATTACATTAACATTTCATTCTCAACCTAAAAGGAATATGACTCGAACATGTTTTATTTTGCAGGTATCGAGGTTTGGAGACATCCATCTAGCAAGGGATGATCCAGAACGTGGGTATTTTTGATGGTTGATTTTGAGCGGCGGCTACTAGAAGCCATCGAGCGACAATTCAGAGATGGGCCAGGTGATAATGAGGAAGCTACCAGAAATGAAGAAGGGGTTTCCGAGGAACCCACTCCTACCAACAGGGCCCGTGGACGAGGACATGGACGTGGACGCGAAAGATCAGGAGCTAGAGGTTGTCCGAGGTGACAAATCAGAGCATCTACTATTGACGATTTTGAGACTCCTTTCCAGGATATGCCATCCCTACTAGCCCATCTACACCAGCCGCCCCGGTGAAGGAGAGGGGGCCTTCTGACGTCGGTCCTTCACGATGTTCTCCACTCCTAGTGCTTCATATGGACGATGTGGGGCCCCTCGATGGATCTATGACCTCACAGATTGATGAAGCTTAGCCAGATCATGCCCTCAAGCCAACTGCAGCCTGAGGCGCTACCGGAGGAATCTGACGAGAGGTCACCAAAACTTAGAGTGTTTCGTAGAAGGAAACAAGTGTAATGTATTTGTAAATTAGTGAACCTTATTTCTATCACAATGTATATTCACTAGTATATGGAATAAAAACATTCTTATGTTATATGTATCTCTTCTTTGAATCAACGGATATGTGTTATGTTATATGTTTGTGTTTATGTTATATTTTAAGCTGAAACAAAACATTCATAATCAATTTTTTGGAATGTGCTATTTAGACAAGTCTCCACCACAATGGGTGGGGACTTGCCTGTTCTGGAAGCAGAGAAGCCGTGACTTCAAGTCACGGCTTCCTTGAGAGGAAGCCGTGACTTCAAGTGACTTGAGGTCACAGCTTCCTTAGGGCAGTTAACAAAATATATGTTCGCCTGGGGGTCCTGTGGAATAAGATTCCACAGGTACCCCTAGACGAATTTTCCTCCCATCTTCTTCCTCTTCCTCCCTTCTCTTCCTCCACCTTCCCAGAGCTCCTCCCTTCTGTCGCCCATGTGCCCGTCCACCTTCCCAGAGCTCCTCCCTTCTGCCCTCTCCCCTCGCCCTCCGCCCCGACCTCCTCCCGCCCCCTGCTTCGAGCTCCCCCCCCCCCCCCCCCAACCTCATGCCGCCCCCGCGCCAACCCGCACCCCCGTGCTGCCCCCTGGGCCTCTCCCTGCACCGCGCCGTCCCTGCTCCCCTTCCCCCTGCTCCATGCCGCCCCTTGGGCCTCCCCCTGCGCCGCGCTGCCCTTGCTCCCCCTGCGCCGCGCCACCCTTGCTCCCCCTGCCCCGTGCCACCCCTGCCCCGCACTGCACCGCCCCATGACGCTGAGGGACGAATTGCAGATTGAGGAAGAGGAGGAGGCGGGTAGGTTCGCTTCGCAGTCGAGGCCGTTGAAAGCATCCATCAGGTGGAAAGGACTGCTGGGTCTAAGGAGAGCGAACACTGTGCAGAAGAAGCATGACAGGGGTGAGGGTGAGGGCAGCGGCAAGTCTTTCTTACATCCAAGCTAACTTGCCCTCACATTGCCTCCTCTGTCGTTGGTCTCTGTAGATTCTTTGCTGAACGTTCTCGTGCGAGTCCTGAGTTCAAGCTTCTTTTTGGCAGATTTTGAAGATTAGTTTGAGATGGGGTGCGTGCGTGGTGTATCTGAGGGCTTTATCTTAAGTTGTTTTCTTCGATATATTTACTTGGAAGGTGGGGTAACATGAGTGGTTTCACACATATATGTATTTGGAACATAATCTTTGCAATGTAACGTAGTGGTGGTGGTGTATGGTTTGATCTCCCACTGGCTTCATTCCATAGTCGGACATCAATTCTGCTGTGCAGCATGGTGGTCGAATGATCTGTTTCTCTCCCTCTGTGACCATGTTCACGAGATGCTTTAAAAAAACTGGTATTTACGCACACGAGTACGAAATAATGTTCATCGCTGGGAAAAATTTATGATCATTAAATACTTCCAACATGATCATTAAATACCCGCCTCCTCCTCTTCCAAGCAATGCCCAAATTTTAATGATTTTATGGATGCATGAAGGTGTAATTAAGAGAGAGAGAAATTATGAAGAGAGGAAGAAGAATAAATTGAGGAGGAAGAAGATGAAAAATAAGTCTGGACAATTATACCTCTCTTAGCTGCACCATGATTTGAAAAAATCATGGTTAAGTCAACTCATTGACGGTTAAACTAACGAAGGGGCACAACTGAAAAAAATGGCAAAAAGTTGAGCTCACAACTGATATTACCAAAAAGATAGGGGCATAATTGAAATTGCAAGATCGCAGAGGGGCACAACTGATAAAAAAACCCTACACACACACACACACACACACACACACACACATATATATGAAGAGTGATCCTATGAGAGCCAAAACTTGTGAGAGCATGAGAGCATGCATTCTGGACCACATGATCCAACTAGGAGAGAGTAGAGCAGGAGAGAGAAAACAGAATCATGTGGTCCATAATGCATGCTCTCATGCTCTCACATTTTTTACTCTCATAGGATCATATATATATATAAAGGGTAAAATGGGGCTGCCCCCAGGGAGTAGCCAACTTGGCTACTCCCACCCCTATTTTTCCCTCATTTTTTTATTTTTTTGGAAAATAAAAATTTGTATATTCATCATTATATCCCTCTCACATTCTATTAAAATTTCGTCAGAAACAGAGACTCCTAAGCCCTCCATCCAGACGTCATTTTTTTAACGGTCGCAGGATTTTTTAAATCGACCATGTTTGGATGGAGGCCGTAGGAGTCTCTGTTTCTGATGAAATTTTAATAGAATGTGAGAGGGATATAATGATGAATATACAAATTTTTATTTTCCAATAAAATAATAAAATGAGGGAGAAATAGGGGTGGGAGTAGCCAAGTTGGCTACTCCCTGGGGGCAGCCCCATTTACCTCATATATAAATATATGTCCAATTGGGTTGTCCCTTGAGGGGAGCTAACTTGGTTGCCCCCGCGTAATTTCATCTATTGTTTATTTTTTTGAAAATTTTTTTCCGTGATTATTCATCACTATATCCCCAAATTATGATCTTCAAATTTCGTGCGAAATAAAGACTTCTACGGCCTCCAGCAGACAATCATTTTTTAACGGTAACAGAATTGATAAAAAACGACAATTCTGGATGAAGGCTGTAGGAGTCTCTGTTTCACGTAAAATTTGAATCACATAATATAGAGATATATTGATGAAAATCCGCAGAACAAATTTTCAAAAAAAAAATAAAAAAAACATGCGAAATAATGTGAAGGAACTAATAACCTATATATATACACGTCTCTCATGTATTTGGATTTTGAAGTCAGTTTAAAAGATAATGCTTATAAAAGATAATGCTCAAACAAAATCTAGAATCAGTTGGGAATATTTTAAATTTACGTTGAAATCCTAGTCCCAAAATGGAATTGGATTGAGTGGAGGTTTATCTATCACCTTTCACCATGTCATATATATAATTAGTTAACGGCCCCATCGGGATTAAGCCCATAACCTAATATAATATGGAGAGCGTCTCCGCCGACCTCGTCCGGGAGATCCTCCTCCGCGTCTCCGCCACCTCGCTCTTGGCCTCCGCGCGCCGTGTCTGCAGGTACTGGAGGGCCCTCATTGACGAGGACCCGTCCTTCGCCCGCCACCAACTCCCCTTCTCCACCCCCGGTTACCTCCTCCACCACTTCAAGCCTTCCGAGGAGACGTCTCTTTTCACGTACATCCCTCCAACCAATCGCCCGAATCCAAAGGAAGAGTTCCCATCGTCCGGACACGTCACCGGAGACTGTTCCGTCGCGCAGTCCTGCCACGGCCTCCTCCTCACTGTCTCCGGCGAAGAGAGCCTTCCTGTGTACCTCTGCAACCCACTCCTTGAGGAGTGGACCCAGCTGCCGCCGGACGACTCGGCACCGGAGATCGCCCGTGATGCTGACGGCAATAAAGTACCTTGCCACAGCGGCTTCGGTTTCGACGCTTCGACCAAGCAGTATAAAGTCTTCAGGATGAGGTACCACGGGAACAACGTCCGCGAATCCAACTTGGTGTGCGAGGTCTGCACTGTTGGTGGGCAACGACCCCCCACCGGTTGGAGGAGGACAGCGCCGGGAGTTGGTCGGTTCATCCTCCGACAAGGCGGGATCCTCGTTGGAGGTAGACTCCATTGGCTTGTCGATCATCACTCGCAATCGTCAAAAGTGGCTTGCCTCATCGTCTCTCTGGACGTAGGAACGGAGAGCATTGCAGAGTTTCGAGGCCCTTCCAAAGTGTTCGTCACGTCGGTCTTCTCCATGGGAGGTTACCTTGCAGTGAAAGGGTCTCAGCTTGACAGCAAGAGGGAGGAGATCTGGGTGATGACGGAGTACGGGAAGGTCGAGTCTTGGACTGAAGAGTGCAACGCTCCAGCGTTGTATCTTAGTCTAACAACTCTATATGGGTTTAAACGATACAGGTTGTTGCAGTACAGTCCCAGTCTGATCTCCCTCCGATGTCGCTATGAGGAGAAGGACGTTCATCGCAAACGGAAGAGACACGAGGGGGGTGGATGCTAACGTGAAGGAGACTTTCCACGACCCATCATCGTCGGTTTATTTCCTTTGGCTATTTTTTATGCACAAACTTTGTGGACTGGCTGAATCTGAATCATTCTAAATCGCACACGTGGATTGAAGCAGAAATATTTTTGTCTACGTCTATAATCAGTAAAAACAAATTATATTTGTTCAAACGAAGTAAGTGTTTGATATTCAAGGACTGCTCGGTAGTGGCCATAGAAGATGATCGGAAGTATCAGAACACAGAAAGCAGAAGCGTCAGTCCTGCATTACACAAAAAGACAGCATACTGTTCTTCACAAAGGTTTTGAAAAAAAAAGCCTGAAATGTATTTATTATTATAATTATAATCTAAGGGTGTGTTTGGTTTGTAAGTTATCTGATGGAGGGTAACCCAACTCAGTTGTGGGTTATCAGGTGGAAAACCTGAATGTGAGTTTTGGTATTTGGTTAGTGGATTTTACTGTTTAAAGAGTTTTCTGTGATGTGACCTTTACTGAAGTTTGGGATAATTTTTTTTGAGCCAGAAAAGGGGGAAACACGCGAAGGTGTCCGCCCCATTAAATTAAAAAAGCATAAAGATATTACAACAACCAGGACTCGAGGAGAGTCCTAGCGTGATTGACTTCATTCTCAACATAGAACCTCTCAGCACGGAAAATTACATCATTCCTGGCGAGCCATAACGCCCATAATCCCGCAATCGGCAATAATCTCTCCAACCTTGGACGGTAACGAGAGTTGAGGAGGGATTCCCAGAAAGACGACATGCTGGTATGATCAAGCCATGTGATATTCAACATCTGCCAGAAAATTCTTGTCTTCTCACATCCAAGAAACAAGTGCTCAATGAACTCAATCATCGATCTGCAAAGAATACAAATGTTGTCCTCTATGTGAAAAAGGCGAGCTCGTCTCTCCTTTGTGAGAAGCCTCCCATGCCTCAAGAGCCATAAGAATACAATAATGCGTGACGGAATTTTCAACTCCCAAAACATCCTACAAGCCTTAATGAGGTCTTCTTGGAGAATTACAGTTCTCCTGATCAATAGTGTGCAGCTCTTCTTAACAGTGAACTCCCCTTCTTTCCACACCCAATGGTCCCTACCAGTTGTGGGACTCTCAGTCCTAGATAGGGACTCCATCAAGAGAAGAGAATCATGCACACGTCGTTCAGAGAAGCCTCCTGTGAATGTAGGTGTCCATATACCGTTTTCCCAATAATCAGCCACTCGAGCATCTTTATCCCTTGCCAAAGCAAATAAGTGTGGGAACCGCGAAGCCAGAGGTCCATCTCTCATCCAATTATCAGTCCAAAAGAAGAAACTACAGCCATCACCCAGACGCGGATGGAAGAAATTTTCGAAGTTCAGGGATAATCTCACGCATTCCCTTCCAAAGTGATGACTCAAACCGCACTCTACACAAGCTACTAACAGAGTGCGCATTGACCCCGTAGATATGACGTATGAGCCTACAACAAATGTCCTCACTGTTACCCTAAATTATTGCAGCCCATTTCAGCAAAAGTGCACGGTTCATCAGCCCCAAACATGGCACACCAAGACCCCCATCCTACTTGGGTAAAGTAACCGTCTCCCAATCTGCTAGATGTAAGGCATGGCCAACCCCACCATCCTTGCCCCAAAAAAACCTCCTCATAATCTTCTCCAACCGGTTGCGAACCCCCACTGGAAGAACTCTTGTAGAGATAAAGAAGACCTGAATTGCCGCTAGGACTGCCTTCACTAAAACCATACGACCACCGCGTGAGAGTAATGAGCCCTTCCAATCCGCCAACTTCCTTTCCAGCTTCTCCACCACTGGGAGCCAGTCCGAAAGGAGGAGACGACCCTGTCCCAACGGTAGCCCCAAGTACCTAATTGATCTCGGACTGCAGGAGCATCCCAACTCCAAACTACATGCATTGACCTCCTCCTCCAACATGCCAAATGGGACCAAACTTGACTTTTCCCTGTTGATGCTAAGACCAGAGAGCTCCCCAAAGATCTGTAAAACCATCGACATGCCCCTCACCTCAGTTGCCCCGCCTTCGATAAAAAATATAGTATCATCTGCATATTGTAGAACTGGAATGGAGATGTTCCCACGAGAATATCCAGTCGTGAAACCATGTTCCACCACTCGATTCACCATACGAGGCAAAACATCCACCGCCAACACAAAGAGTAGCGGTGCCAAAGGGCATCCCTGACGGACCCCCCACTGCGGCTGGAAGAAACCTCCTTCTGGATGACCGTTCACTAGAACTGAATAAGACGCGGTGGTAACACACCTTTTCATCCATGAAATCCACAAGTCTGGAAAACCCCTCTTAGCCAAGACAGACCAAAGGAAACGCCAATCCATACTGTCATATGCCTTGGAGAAATCCACCTTCCACAGCACCCCTTTCACATGCCGACGTTGCCAATCTGCAATCATCTCAGAGGCCATCACCAAGCTATCACCAATTTGTCTTCCTGGAATGAAGGCAGACTGCACGGGAGAAACCAAAACATCAAGAACCATGCTGAGTCTCTCTGCCAGAACCTTAGCAATAATCAGATAGATAGCATTAGATATGGCGATCGGCGGTAATCCTCAATACGTTCTGACGCCTCCTTCTTCTGAAGAAGAGAAATAAGAGCTTTGTTGATTTTGTTGAAGCCTGCATTGCACCTGCTAAACTCCTCCAAGACCGCATACACATCATCACCCACCACCTCCCAGAACTCGCTGAAGAAAAATACGGGAAAACCATCCGGTCCAGGTGCCCCTTCCCCATTTAATGCGGAAATAGCCCACTTTACCTCGTCCTTCGAGAAAGGTCTAACAAGGTGCTCACTTTGTTCAGCCGAGAGCCTATGGGCTCCTGCTCCCGACCACCTCCACGACCTTGACGACACCCTTCTCGAGACACTGCGAAAGTAATTCACCAATGCAGCTCCAATCTCCTTATCCCCTTCCACTCTCGAGTCTCCCACAACCACACCTCGGATCAGGTTTCTCCTTCTCCTCCCGCTAGCCATCGCGTGAAAAAAAATAGTATTTGCATCACCTTCTCTAACCCAACTCTGCCTTGATCTTTGTTTCCACTCCACCGCCCTCTTCTTGTCTTCCAAAACCACTGCCCTCAAGTACTCCCTTCTCTCTTTCAGTTCTTCCTCCCGCAAGTCACGAGAGTCCTCTACCTTATCCAGCCTAGCAATCCACTCCTCTGCCAATGCTCTGGTTGCCCTCCTATTCTCCCTCACTTCTTTCTTGAACTCGCTCAACCTCTTCCGCAAGCTCACCAATTTCTGCGACAGACGGGAAGCTGCCGAGCCCTCTCCCTCTATCGATCGCCAGTGATTGGACACTAAGTCCTGAAATCCATCTTCGAGCAACCAAGCCCTTTCAAATCTGAAAAGCGTGCGTGGGACATCCCCCACACCAGCATCCCAAATGAGAGGCGAGTGGTCGGATCTGGATCTTGGCCTCGAGGACACACCACACAGAGGAAACAACTGCAACAGCTCAGGCGAAACCAAGAAACGATAAATCCTTGATCGAGACCCAGAATTTCTCCAAGTATACCTGATGTCGAATGCGTCCATAACCTCCAATTGTAGATCTCCAACCAATTCCATAAAATCTTCCGAACCTGGGTCCTGACCCCCCCTCAGCCCAGGTCTATCAGAAGAGAATAATGTGACATTGAAATCTCCGGTCACGATTGATGAATCCACATTTCATCATCTTTATTCTATCATTTTGGCATCAAAAACCCTACCAAATGCCTGTAAATAGCATTAAATAGAGCAATTTAGCATTCATGCATGTGCATCTAAATAGTGTATAAAATACTGTAATTAGAGCCAAAATTATAGAATAAATAAAAGAAAAGAAAAAGAATAAAATATTGTAAATATTTTATGACCGGAAACCCCGAGACCTAGGCATCTTGATGAATAGGTCGACAAGGAATAAAGTAGTGGTATATATGGGCCAAAATACAGCAAAAATTCCCTTATTATTCTATTCATTCTTTATTCATTTTTGGACCTATTTTTGGTTCCACCTTTATACATTAAATAAAGAAACTTTGTATATGAAAGTTGTAGATAATTAAACAAAGAAAAATACAAAATTGATTTCACTAAAAAATAATACACAGATAAAAAGTTATGGTCTGAATAAAAATCCAGAATTCCAACTTCCCAACCCCGTATCTCACAAATGAAAATTCCAAATGCAACAAACTCACTTTAATTGTATATATAATAAAATAAGCTATTTAATGGCAGTGGTTTCGCATTAGGCAGAGATACGGTTTGAAAGTTGAGTTTTGGACCCACCTTGTATAGATGTACTGATTAAAATATTCAATTTATTATTTATTCATTATTTTTGTATTTTTATATTTTTATAATCTTATAAATATTATTTATAATAGTTATGTACATTAAAATCAGAATAAAAATGCAAAGAAAACTCAAAATAAAAATAAACATCTATAAAGCATACAGGTATTACACCTATATTTATACCTATACTTTTTATACTTATATTTTATTTAATGTACGGAATATATCAGAAAAATAAAACAAAAATATATTTGTGTATATAAAAGTATTTTATGATTTTAGAAAATAATAAATAAAAATAATAAAAATAAAATACATAGAATAAAAATAAAATACTAACATACATAGGTATTATACCTATATAGGGCTAAAAAGTAAACTCATGAAAATATACCTCATAAAATAAATTAAAAATCACAATAAAATACTACATAAAATAAAGAATATTTTTTATTTTATAACCATAATTTAATTCGGCTTATTTCTATTTTTAAATGAATTAACAAAATAATAATCAGGGATTTTTCCTGGTTGGTCCACGTGGACCAACCAGGTGCAAACCCTAGTTGACCCCAGTCAACTAGGTGTCCTAGCCCTGCAGCTTCTGACCGAAGTGGGTTTTGACCCACTTTCTCGCTTTTTTCGAGGGACCCTCATTCACCCTTTCGTGTATCCTCCTGCACAACTTCTGTCCCTCGTTGAATGGTGATTCACGCCTATGTGAATCCTTGGGTCGTGGGTCAAAGATCTGCCCGAAGCACCTCGGCCTTTGGACCCCTTCAGGCATCGGGTCAAACAACTTAAAAGCACCCCCTGGACTTCGATTTGATTTTTGAACCGCGAGTCATCCAGTTCTTCCCCCCTTGGAATCGCTCAAGCACCTCGGAGGTGACAGCTCTAGTTCTACTTCTTCAAGGCGGAGGATCAGCACGAGCTGGGCGCGTTCCAACCCCACCTCTGGCGAGCTTTCCCGTGAGGTAACTTCCCTCTGGCTCCGGCCATTGAGGCTGCCATCAATCCCTTTTCTGCCCTTTTCCGCCCTTTTCTTCTTTTCCTTTACTATCTTCTCTTTGTATCAATCCATTTTCCTTTACTATCTTCTCTTTGTATCAAATGGCGCCGTTGCCGGGGAGCAACAGCGAGTAGTTCATATCTTTGCTTGTTTGTGTTTGTTGTCTACCATAGCTTTGTTTTATCTCTCTTGCATTTTTGATATACATTGTTGAGCTTTCTGACCATTCTTTTCTTGTCTTCTTGCGAGGGACCGCGGAGCAAGGCGGATCGCCTAGGTGACCCGAAGCAACCTTGGGAAGCGGAGCCGGCTATTCTTTAGCCAAGCCGGCAGGAGAGAGCAGGAGGAGTGAGAGAGAGTGCTTAGATTAGTTGCAATCTATTTTTGTGAGAGAGTGATTTGATAATTTGTAATAATACAGGTACTTAGACTCTTGGACACTTTGGGCCTAATTTCCGGGTGTTTGTTCACCCGGGGGCTCACCGCGGTTTTTGTCGAGTTTTCACCGCTGTCATTTGCCGGTTTTGATTTCATTTTCACTTTCTTTTGTGGATTGAGCCCTTAGTTCTGGGCCTGCTTGATCGACTAAATTAGGTCCAAACACACTAATAACCTTTGCATATACCTATAGCTCGTACTTGGACTTAGTTTAAATTAAACAGCTAACTCCCTTTCTTAGATCCGCCGTGCCGTGAGCCCTCCCCATCAAGCGCTACTCCTGAACTCGATGTGTCGAGAAGAGGAGGGGGGGGTCTAGACCGGACTCTTAGGATCGACGATCGGTGGTTGACTTGTGGTTCTTCACGCTAGCAGTTGCCTATCTTAGGACGATTTCCGCATTGCATACCGGCATATAGATTAGGTTTATAAATTTCTGCTTTGCATCCTGCATGGAGAGAGCTGGGATTCGCTGTAAGTCTTCTTACTTTGCATCCATCATTTAGGCACAAAGGTGAGATTTCCATCTTTGTGTCGACTTGCACGGCTCTTCCGACTCTATTCTCCCTCTGTTTTTGGACAAAGTAGGATCAAGAAAATATAAAAATCGTTAGGCGCTTGTTTGAATCTACTCAAAAGAAGCGATAACACCAAAAAAATTAAAAAAGGGACTGCTAAGAAAACCTTGACCAAAAATAAAATTGGTAAATGGATTCCTTGATTGGGGAGAGTAACACCCTCACTTGTTTTCAGGTTGCATGGGAAGGTTTCCTTCCAAGTGAGGTGAGCGCTTCGTAAGGACTAGAGCCAAAATCCCAGCTTGTGGCTGCCTTGTGTATCGCCTGGATTTCTGAAGTATTGGCGCTTCTATCGTACGTGGACGAGTAGGGCTTGGTCAACATTGGTGACTCTCTATTGTGTAGAGCATCGACCTTGTCCGAAGTATCGAGCCTAGGCCACGCCTTCACGGGGGTGTCTGTCTCATCGTCTCGCGTCCGAGTAGGTTCTTGCACGCTCACGGGTGATTCCGTTGCGAGCGAGTTCCGATGTATCGGTTTTGCCTATTGGCTTCCTCTCTTATTCTTTGGCTGAGTAGGGATCCAGGAAGGGTTACAAGGACCTCAAAAAGCGCAAGCTACAGGTTACACAAGAGGAGGACAAGTACGGGATACTCTTTCGGCAGTACTCTCTCTCCTTTAGGCGTAGCGCTTTAAGGACTCGTGAAAAGATTAATTCCTGAATTCAAGCTAAAATTGACAAGATAAAAGCCGAACCTTCACGGCTTCATGAGTTGAGTTGGTGAATTCACCCCTGTTTTGTGTCTGATTGCTAGATTTATTTAGGTCAAGATCAAAAATACAGCACAATTATGCTCAATTTTGCCTCTCCTTCATTTCTCTTCTTCTGCATTCCCTCTGCTCTTCCCAATAATCAAGATGATGGGACGGAGATCTCTTAGGCCGACCTTGTCGGCACCGCTATCCAGCACTCCTCCTTATTCATCTAGGACTACCTCAGAGAGTCCGCTCTCCGAGCCTGAGTTTACATCCACCCTATTCCCCCTCGACCACCATTCCCTTTCTCCTTCTCTCAGTCCAATAGTTTCAGAATTCAGTGCATCACAGAGTTCAGATCATTCGACAGCACCTGAGATTGCCTCTTTTGCTTTTTCAGAAAATCCAGTGATGGCAGACAGAGGCGAGCACCCAGATGACCAAGATCACCCGCCGTTCATATTTGATCAGGCGGCCATCAACAATTCACTTCTTGCATCCCTGCAGACCATGCAGAGGTAGATTCGTGACCAGGGTACCTTCATGGGTGATCTGATGAGAGAAATTGCTCAGATGAGAGAAAACCGACCTGGCGGTGGCGGTGGCGGTTGATAGACGTCCCGCACCCTTATTTAATTCGAGCAAATTAATTGTCCAAATTAATTATAAGTCGTTCGTTGCAGTCGGATACGAGAGGCTAATCAAAAACCACTATTAATTAATGTCAAGTTAATTTCAAGCGGTAAAATTTTTTTTACTTGGTGGAATTCCAAGGTCGAACTCAGGGAGGTATCTGTCTCCTTAGGTAAATTTTAGCAAAGATCAAGTGTTGGATTTTCAGGGAATTATCTTTTTGTTCTTTTTCAATTTCTATGCAAGACACATTCAACCAACAAGCCAATTTGATGTTAATTCAATTAAGGTATCAGATGGAATCCAAAAATTATGAAAATTGGCCAGATGATGAAACTAAGCTACCCTGTTTTTTTGGAAATTTTTAGACACTAAATGAATTACTATGAATTAAACATGCAGACAGGGTGATTTTCACTAATTAATTTTTAATAAATAGTGAATCACAAATTTTTCAGGAGATCAAATTATCCTAGATAGCTCTAATGACAAGGAATCCAGGAAAATTGATAAATCTTAATTTCAATGTGAAATGAATTTATTAAAATTAAAATGAGAAAATCACTCAACAATTTATTTAGTCATCGATATGTGTGCAAATAACATGAAATTTTTATGGCATGTTAAGTTCACTTTCTTAGAGCTACTATGAATTTTTGAGGATTTTTGGAATCACAGAAAATTAACTGGAAATTAAAAGGTGTTACTGGGCAAAATATTCCACAAATCAACCAATTAATTCATTTAAAAATCTACTATAATTACAAAAATATGATACGTGGCACAATAGATAGAGGACAAGTTTCTCAACAAAATGCAACTTTTGGAATTTAAAAATGATGTAAAATGCAACCTAGGGATGCGTGCAAACACAGGGGTGTAAATGCAATACAGGAAAATAAAATTACATAAAGCAAATATGCTGACAGGGACTTAAGTGCAATTACCTATAATGTTGGGGACTGGAGTGCAAATTCTCCACAAGGCACGTGCTCCTCACGTGGTCTGCTTCACATGGACCTCTTTGCAAATATGAAAAGTCCTGAGGGCCTCTGTGTAAAATTCCAAGGCCGCACGTGCTCCTCACGTGGGCGGCCTAGGCTCGGATAGCTACGGAGGCTCGGGGCTCAGCTCGAGCGCTTCTGGAGGTCTGGAGTGAGGCTCGGGCGATCCAAGCCTAGGTTCGGGGAAGAGGCTCGGACCAGTGCTGCGTGGCGCGCTGGGGACCCTTGGATCGAGCTCGATCCAACGGATGGCGGTGAAGACTCGTGGCGAGGCCTCAGGCCGTTAGATCTAAGTTGATCCAACGGCTCCTGGCTCACGACGAGAGGGCGACGTGGCTGACTGACGGCCGCTGGATCGGATGATTATCCAACGGCTCTCAGATGCGGCGGAGGTGTGACACGTGGCTCACGAAGCACCGTTAGATCTGGAGAGATCCAACGGTTCCTGTGAGGCACGACTGAGAGGCGACGTGGCAGGATGACACCCGTTCGATCGGGGTGATCGAACGGCAGCTGGGCTTCTCCTTCAACGGATCTCCGCCGCCTGCGGAGGAGATGGCAGGGCTCCGACGACAAGGCCTTTGCTCCGCCAGTCCTTCCTCATGTCGATGAAGCTCTCCGACTTGTCGGAGCTATCCCAGTAGACACGTGGCGATGCGGCGAAGGCGGCGGTGATCTCAGGAGTTGGAGAAGGTCGTCGGATGCTACTGGCGACGAAGCTCGAAGACGACTCCGGCGAAGCTCCGATCAATGAATCAGTTGGCACCTGCAAGCGTTAAAGACAGAGCCGAAGCTCGTGCATGCACTCGTGGAGGTGGGTGGATGACTGGCGAGGCCTAAGGCGGAGGGAGGTGATCTAGCGATGAGCTCCGGCCAAGTGGCAGAGCTGGAGATCGAGGTACGGTGAGATGCGTCGTCGGAGGGCGTGAAGGTAACCGCGAAGATGGGAGCTCCGACGCGGAGCTCGACGGAATGAAATGGATGCGAGAAGGTGACCGTAGGTGGCGAATAAAAAGCGAGAAAAACGAAGAAGAAATGAAATGAATATCGAGAAGGGATGGAAGCGTTCACCTGGGGATTGGATCTCTTCTTTGAGTTCTAGGTCTTCGATCGAAGGGGTGGTGGGGCCCTGAGCTCAAGCAGCGGCTCGGCGGAGGAGGGCTGCGACTCGGCGGTGGTCGAGGATCTCGCCGGAGAAGACGGTCGTTTTCGCTCGAGGATACTCGCAATTCATGTCACCAATTGGAAGCTCCGAGCTCGGAGTGTCTCTTACGAGTGGCGGATGGGAGTGACAGTGGCCGGAGGGCGAGGATTTATAGGCTGAAGGTGATGGGTTGAGTCGCTGGAAGGTGGAGTTCGTGGGGGTTGTGGAGCGGCTCTGGTGGGAGTCATGGTGATCGAGGGAGCTGGCGAGGAAGTGGGTAGAGTGGGCTCCCTCGTTGCGGTGTTGGCAGTCGGCGAGGGTGGTTGTAGTAGGGACGAAAATAGAAAGGGCGAGCCCCTCGCGTAAGTCTGAGAATATGGGAGAGAGGATGACCGGAGGTGGAAGACGAAGTCTCCACCGTTGGATCTTGTGATTCAACGGTGGTGATCAAAGCGGGATGGAGCGGTTAAGATTAGATCTGGGCGAAACGATCTGAGGGTCAGGAGCTTTCCACGTGGCATGATGGGGGCATCAGCGGTGTGGATTGCATCAGGAGTGGCCTAATCCAAGGGTCGTGATGCACAGCGGGTTGAGCGGTTGAGATGGAGGGATGGAGTACATCATCCAAGGGCGCAACAAGCGCCACGTGGCGCGCTGAGGAAGAGGCGCGAACGGACGATTGAGATGAGGCGGAGGATCTGACCTGACGGTCAAGGTGAAAGGCGTACGTGGTCATCCAGTGGCCGTAGGATTGAAAGTGTCATCCAACGGCCGAGAGCAGAGGCGGCTTGGGCAAGGGGAGCGGGCCGCGTGGCGCAACCAGATGGCGCCACGTGGCTTGCTGTGATTGGTTGGACAAAGAAATAAGGGTAGAGAGAGGAGGAGGCCGAATTTGGAAAAACTCAAAACATGAAAGTTGTAGATCTCGAGGAGATCTACAAGTTTCATGTTGACCAAAGATGGAGATGAGTCAAATATGATACATAAACACAAAGATACATACATGTAGTATACAAAGAGGCCCAAAAACCCAACTTTTTCATACGAGCTCCTAATTGGATGAAATTAGTCTCATTTTAAAGGTCTTTTAATGTGTATTATTCTAAAAGTGAGTAGACCTATTTTTGAGTTGGTATGAAGGATCTATGGGCATTTTATGGTCTAGGGGTTCTAGGGCTTTATTGGCTATTTTACAATGGGGATTTCTGGCTTTCTTCCCTATATTATTAACTAGGAAGTACATATTATAAGGAAGAGGTTATTTTGACAAGTGGATATTTTATAAGGGATTTTTGGCTTCTTATTTAAATGCAAATGGACTGCTAAAATGCATATATTATGTATGCATGCATGAATGCTATTTATACAATATAAGTAGAAATATGCCTCTAATTACTCGGGAACAAGGCTCTATTTTCAACTTTTAGAGTGATGAATTGCATATTCATCAGTGGTGGAGGAGGACCTGATGCAGGAGGAGGTGATCCATCATGCGAGAATTGCATAACCCAACATCGTCCCTTACACATCGGTGGATCAGACTCCCTCCTATCCATGGAGATTTCGAGTTGCGGCCCCATACCATTTAGCTTCTACCCAAATTCCACGGGTTGCCGACCGAAGAGCCACACCTCCACCTCCAAGAGTTTGAAATGATATGCAGCACCATCCATGACAGGTTGATGACTGAGGACATGATCAGGATGATCGCCTTCCCGTTCTCATTGGTTGACAGAGCCGCATATTGGCTCAAGCACTTGGGGCGATTCATCGACACTTGGGCAGATCTCCAGACCGCATATCTGAAGAAATACTACCCTCTCGGCCAGACCAATGCAGCCAGAGCCATGATCAGTAACTTTGTCATGATCCCCAATGAACAGTTCCCTGAAGCTTGGGATCGATTTCGAGAGCTCATCGACCGGTGTCCACACCATGACATCTCCAAGCCCAACTTAGTTCAAAGTTTTTTCTGTGGGCTGACACCGGAGCTGCAGGGGCTAGTCAACGCCTCTTGCGGTAGGTCATATTTTTCCAAGGGTGAGGACGACGTCTGGGGCATCTACGAAGGCATGTCAGAGAATTCAACCGTGATGGCCCAAGCCCGAGTCTACACACAGCAGAAGACCCCGCAAGGAGCGGGATCATTCCAGAGGATCGCCCGCATCGATGCCGGTCCCAACACAGTGTCGGCAGCCGCAGCCCAAGCTGAATCAGCCGCAGCCGACATGGGCATAATCAGTGAGAAGCTGGACTGTCTCGAGATCTTCGAGAAGAAACAAATGCAAGGCATGGCCCAGATGGACCAGATCGCCAAAACCATGAGTGACCTGAAGACGCAGATCCTTTGCGTCCAGGAGGCACAAACTCATTCCCAGCAGCCTCCCAGGTCATGGGCTTACCCCAGCAGTAGCAGTTCCAACCAAGCCTCTACCTCGTACCGCCAGGTGAACCATATCCAGGCAGAGCCGGTTCCACTGCTACAGTACTACCCAGCACAGCCGCCATCTTCAGACACTCAGATGGTGGTGTATCAGCCGGAGCAGCCACTGGCAGTTCTTCCTCCACCCTCCTTTAAGCAGGAACCATTGATGGAAGTCAATGGGATTTGGTACGACCGGTACCCTCAGCCCGGGATCCGTCATGATCACCCCAGTTTCCGTTGGGGCAATGGTGGCTCCTCATCCCAACAGCAGAATCCTGCCCAAGGACAACAGAACAGCCAGCCACATCAGCAGCAACAGCCCCAGTACGCCCATCAACAGCAGTATCAGAGTGGTCCTCGTCCCGCCTATCAGGGACAGCAGTGGAGGCAGCGACAGCAGCCTCAACAACCTTACCCCCATCACCCCCAGTATCAAACACAGCAGCAGCAGCCCCATTTCCAGCAGGGACAACCATCCGGTTCTCAAGGTTCCGCTTTTGAGAACCCAGCTCTCGATGATCTTGCTCGCTTGCTCTCCGAACAGCGAGCATCCTTCAGGCAAGAAATGGATGAATTCCGGCAGGAGATGAGGGAGATTATCAAAGGGAAGGCCGCCATACCCACTCAGATTGAACCTAATCCGAAAAATCTGAAAAGAAAGTCTGAGCAGGTAGAGTTTACAAAAGATACCTCTCCTAGTGACTACTTGAGTGATGTGTCTTATTCCTTCTATGATGCTGATTTTGTGACTACTAGGAGCGGTAGGATGCCCGCCGGCGGCGCCTCTTCTGAGCGACAACCACCAGCTGAACCAGGAGCGCCAGAGGAGCAGAGTAGCGGTGCTGATGCCGCTAATGATGATATTGAAAACGGTGGTGTTGAGACCACCAATGATGGAGTTCAAGACGACGGTACTGAGGCCGTCGCACTATGATAAACACAAATTATCGTAGGTCTAAAGAGTATGTCTCACACAAGGCGGAGACAACCGATGTCGATGCGGCGACCCACAATAAAGTGTATTTAATCAACAATTAACCCACACTACAGATCAACAATTAGAAATAAATGTGGAGTTAAAATTTATTTTTAACTCTGCATAAAATGTATAGCAAGCAAGTATGCAGAGAGTTCGAACACAGGGAGCAAACAGGGTAGATCAAATAAGAGGTGCACAAGTGAGTGTGAGGTGTGTCTACACTAAGCAAGCAATCAAAGGAAATTTTTGTAGGTTTTTAATTTTTAATTTTGTATTTTGATTTTTAATTTTCTGATTTTTATAATTTTATATTTTATGTATTTTTTTTAAATATTGGAAAATAAGAACAATGTAATAAAAGACAAGGTAAAGTATTTATAAAAATGTGCAAAAATAACCAAAAATTCAGAAATAAAATGTTTTTGATATTTTTAGGATTTTCTACTGTTTTTGTGATTTTTGGATATTTTTCAAACTATTTTTGGTATTTTTAAATACTGAAATAAACTAAAACAGTAAACAGTGTACTGGCTGTGAGCAAAATGGAAATTAAAAATAGACAACATCCAAAAATTTTTGCAAACTATTTTTCAAATAAAGAGAATAAAAACAGTAACCTTCAAAGCTTGAGTTTGCTATTTTTGGAGTTTTCTACAATTTTATAGTTTTTTTTAAGTTTTTGACTGTTTTTAAATTTTTAGTGTTTTTCTTTTGAGATTTTTAATGATTTTTGGATTGACACTAAAATAGGTTAAAATAGACATCAGGGAATTTTTTTGGGAGTTTTGGAGTATTTTACTATTTTTTTGGTATTTTCTTAGCTAGACAGTGAATAAAAAACATGTTTTTGATTTTTAATGAATATAAAAATAAATAAAATCAAAAACTAAATTGATAGCATGGAAGTACAAGTATGCAGGAGCTTAACCCTAATTTTGTGGAATTTTTGGAGGCCAAATGATAATTTAAATAATTAGAACAAGCATCCAAACATTAAACATGCCTGGCAGGGGTATATGTGCAATTTCTCAAACATCCAGGGGCAAACATGCAATTTTACACAAAAGTTTACACTTAATATTCAATTTTCAGTACCAAACACCAATTACAAAAACCCTCCTGGGTATCTTAGCAATTTTCCCACCAGGGCACGTGACTTGCACGCGCCTAGTGAGGACCAAAAAGTAATATTCCAAAACCCAGGGGCTAACTTGCAATATTTCCAAAAATATAACTCTTACCCTAAATGTTTTGGTATTAAAACGAAATACACCAAATGCCGAGGGTCCTAGTGCAAAAAGCCCGCACCTCACGTGTACAGGTCACGTGAGGCGACGTGGCGGAGGACCCAAGTGGAATAAAAATAAGTTCAGGGGTCTTTGTGCAAAATTTACAAAAATATATAACTGCAGAGGAAAGTTTGTAGACTAAAAAGTAAATACAAAATGCGCGAGGGTTCAGGTGCAAAATACCCTCGGCGCGCGATCCAACGGCGGATGAGATGCCACTTGAACACGTGGCACACGACGAACGGCCGATGACGCTTCGCCCGTGGACGTCTGAGATCAGATTTCAGCTGAGATCGACGGTGGTGGGGTTCTGACGATCGGACGGTCCACGAGATGTCTGGGGCTCCTTCTTGATCGGACGGCAGCGAGGCCAGGAGGAAGAACGCGGAAGAAGGCCGGCGACGGCGACCTTCCGCGACCTTCCGCGACCTTCCCCATCCTCATTCGTCGGCGTTCAGGCCTCAAAATGGCCCTGATCTCCTCCCGCAGGTATCCTCCATGGTTTGGAAGCTTCAAGACGGCCGGAAGGGTACTTGCCTTCGCCTACGACGGCGGCGGAGCTCACAGCCTCCAGGTATCTCCGGCGTCTCCAAAATGGGCTCCCAGGTACGCGGTTTGGCTCAAAACCTGCAGGGAAAGGTTGTGAAAGGACCAAGGGCAAACTGCCTTGGCCCCGTGGTGGCTGGCGCACAGCGGATGTGACGTGAAGGTGGCGGCCGAAGGAGCACTCCGGCGATGGAGTTGAAGGTGTGAATCGAGCGAGGAATCGAAGTGGGTTTTAAAGGGCTTTTGATCCTAGGACTACGGCGAAGCTATTGAGTGAAAGATAATTGGATGAAGGGGGGCCCTCGAGCTCAGAGAGACCGAGGAAGAAGGTACCTCAACGGGGTGGCTGGAGGTTGATTGGAACTCGCCCAAGCGTTGCTGATCCACCGCCTTGACGAGGGCTCCACGGAGCTGTCACCTCCAGAGAGTTCTAACGAGGTCAAGGGGGGAAGCTTGGATGGATTTGCGGTTCAAAATTTCAAAAGAGATTCGGATTTGGTTTTAAGGGGTTGACGGACAGTGGGGGGGCGAACGAGGGCCAGCAGTGGCTGCAGTGGCTCTTCGACCAAGGATGCGCAAGGGCGGGCATGCCCATGGATCGAGGATCAAAAGTCACGAAGAGCCTATCATGGTTTGATGCAAGATGGAGCCTCGAAAAAACGAAGAAAAAGGGGTCAAACGCAACTCTGACAAGGGCTACAGGGCTAGGACGACCAGTTGACCGAAGTCAACTGGGGCTGAAACCTGGTTGGTCCACGTGGACCAACCAGGAAAAATCCCTGTTTATTATTTTGTTAATTCATTTATAAATAGTAATAGGACGAATTAAATAATAATTATAAAATAAAAAATATTTGTTATTTTTTGTAGTATTTTACTATGATTTTTAATTGATTTTATGAGGTATATTTTTATAAGTTTACTTTTTAGCTCTATATAGGTATATTACCTATGTATTTTAGTACTTTATTTTTATTTTGTGTATTTTAATTTTATTATTTTTATTTAGTATTTTCTAAAATAACAAAATACTTTCATATACACAAATATATTTTTGTTTTATTTTTTTGATGTATTCTATATATTAAATAAAATATTAGTGTAAAAAGTATAGGTATGAGCATAGGTATAATGCCTGTATGACATATATATATGTTTATTTTTATTTTGAGTTTTCTTTGCATTTTTATTTTGATTTTAATGTACATAATTATTATAAGTAATATTTACAACATTATAAAAATATAAAAATGAATAAAAATTGAATAAAGAATAAAGTGAATATTTTAATCTGTACAAGTATACAATGAGGGTCCAAAACTCAACTTTCAAACCGTAGCTCCGCCAAATGCGAAACCATTGCCATTAAATAGCTTATTTTATTCTATATACAATCAAAGGTGAGCATGCTGCATTTGGAGTTGTCACAACGTCTGGGAAGTTGGGATTCTGGGTTCTTATTCAGACTATAACTTTTTATCTGTACATTCTTTTTCTGTGAAATCAATTTTGTATTTTTCCTTGTAATGTTATCTACAACTTTCATGTACAAAGTTTCTTTATTTGATGTATAAAAAGTGGAACCAAAAATAGGTCCCAAAATGAATAAAGAGTGAATAGAATTACAAGGTATTTGACCCTTATCTCCCCCTACTTTATTCCTTGTCGACCTATTCATCTAGATGCCTAGGTCTCGGGGTTTCGGGTCATAAAATATTTACAGTATTTTATTATTTTTATTTTCTTTTATTTATTCTATAATTTTGGCTTTAATTACAGTATTTTATACACTAAATAGATGCACATGCATGAATGCTAAGATGATGATATTAATGACATTTACAGGCATTTGCTAGGGTTTTTGATGCCAAAATGATAGAATAAAGATGATGAAATGTGGATTCATCATCCCCCTATACTTTACCTTTGCTAGTCCCTAGCAAACACTTATGCAATAAGTGCAAAAAGAAAGAAAGAAAAGAAAAAGAAGAACTTGGATTTAATTTGATTATCAAACTTGTCTTCACAAAATCAAAGTTTGGAGCTTAAGTCGGACCCTTGGAATTTTAGTGCAGGCGAAACCTTAGTGAGAACCGAATTTGAAATCCAACAGTCCTTGAGAATCCCAAAACTCTGTCCAAGTCTCCTCAATAGCCAGGTCAGAAATACTTCAACTCATACGCAAACTCTTACGACTATGAGTCTGACTCATACACTGTAAGTGATATGTAGCTCCCCACCTCAGAAGTAACAAAGAAACAACCTCCCCCACCCTGGTAACTCTAATGCCTCGGTCTAGCAACTCTTTCCTCGAGAAGCGGGGTATTCCCTTCTAAGTTCAAGTGCAACCGGCTCAAGAAGAGGGGGAATAAGAGGTATAGAATTTTGGGAGCTCAACTAGTGTAGCTAAGTCTCCCGCTGCAAGCTTCATGAGATGCAACATGGATATCATAAGCTTTTGCCTTATTGGACTATATACACTCCGGTGGGGTTATTAAATTTTCAATCCGACCCACCACTTTTTTGGAGTTCTTTCTTTTCTCTTTTTTTTAAGTGCATCTGTACAACATATCTACATGGTGCAGCATATATACAAGAAATTTTCCTCTTGAGCCAGTAGACTATCCCTCTTTTGAAGCTTTATTGCAACCCACGGCTTCTGTCTTTAGCCTTCATCACCACTAGACCAAGTTGAGACGCACTTCCTTCACTAGAAGAAGAAGAAGAGAGGTTCCGCCTAGAAGTACTACCCTCATATGCTACCGCAAGCCAAAGGAAACTGCCTTCTCACCACCTCATCCGTGGAGAGCTATGTGAAAGGTGCAGGTGTCCAAGTTAGGTCATTATCAACAAGAGTTGTGCATGTGCTCCGAAATACTCTACTTAGGCAGTCAAGAATCCATTGAACCAAGTCCCGTGATCCCCAAAGAATTAAGTCAACTAGACCTGAAGTACCTCAAACCCAGTTCCTATATGGTTCCTGTTATTAGGTAGATTTTAAGGTCCAATCAAGCTCCAATCTCCGGATTTTACTTAGACTTGTTCGACTATCAAACTCAATCTGAAAAATGCTCATGCTATGCAAATGCGATGCAGAATGCTGAAAATATTTTTGTGATGCAATTTTCAAAGAATTTTGAACTTTTTATGTTTTTTTTTGAAAAGATGATGATGATGCATATGCAGATGAATTTTTTTTTGTATTTTTCAAAAGATTTTTCAAATGTTTTTGGATTTTAGTTTTGCAAATGTTTTTGGGATTTTTGAAAACAAAAAGATTTTGGCTGAAAACTAGGTTGAAAATATGTACACGGGAGTGCTTCTTATATTTACAAGAAATGGGTTTTAGGAATTTACAGGGTAAGTGCTCAATTTTATAAGTACATAGTGGATTTTGGTGAGATGTTCATATATTCCTCAAACTTATTTGACACAAGCTTTTTCACACAATTTTTGCAAACTATAGTCCAAAATAGTTTTTACAAACATTTTACAAACATGTACACATATTTGAAAATCATTTTGCAAAGGCTTTCAAAATAGTATGTATAGATTTTTCAAAATATTTTTTCAACCATTTTTCAAACCTTTTATTTCACACAAAGAAACGAAGTTTTACAAACCACACATTTTTACAAAGGTTGAAAACATGTAACAAAATGTTTTGCAAATAGTTTTCAATAAATGTTCACAAAGATTTTCAAACTATTTTTCAAACATTTTGCAAAAAAAAAACATTTTCACCTGATTTATTAATCAGTAATTACAAAAAGAATTTGAGGAACAGAACACCTTTTTATTAAAGATTTTTTTAATGAATTAGTAGCCATATTATTAAGAAAATACGAAAGTACGAGTTATGTCTAAAGTATATACGTAGTATATACGACCCCCCTGTACTTTGCTTGAGCTATGTCCTCATAGATCGGAGAGAAAAGAGAAGACATAACTCGTACTAAGTATTGGCAAGTCTAAAGAATACAGAACTAATGAATGAACCAATGAGAAGTTGACCGTCCCCCCTATACTTAGGATCAAATAATCCTAAGTATAGCAGACTGTACACAACGCAGGGAGGGTCAAGGGTGGGAATGAACCGATCGTACTCAGATTGTCTCCCCCTATACTTAGGGTGAGATATCTCTAAGTATAGACAAGAAGAGGAGACAATGTAGAGGATCGAAAAGAATAGAGTCAACTCGGGGTGTACACCCCCCTATACTTAGGACAAAGTACGTCTTAAGTATGGAAAACTGTCTACAAGGGCGGTACCTTTTTGATAGATAAAGAAAATAGAAAAGGAAAAGAAGAAAAGAAGAAAAGAAGAAAATAAATCAACAGATGAAAGTGTGATATGGACAGATGATCTGCACAGATGAAAGGGATTACCATGTATGAGATGCAGATGATATGAGTGAAAGAACATATCTCATACCAGAAGAATGGGGGCAACGTCAATGGTCAGCGGATCATGATCTAGATATAGTTTCAGGCGTTTACCATTGACGCGGAAGGTCGAGGAAGATGACGGTTCGGATATGTCGATGCTGCCATTGTCATGTACCTTCCTGACCACATACGGACCTTTCCACTTGCTCTGCAATTTTCCTGGGAATAATTCCAGCCTGGAATCAAACAACCATACTCTCTGATCTGGCTCAAACTGTTTATGGCTGATATGCGAATCGTGCCATGTCTTCACTTTCTCCTTGTACTGTAGGATGTTGGAAAAGGCTATATCTCTCAGTTCTTCCAGGGCTGCCAATTCTGCTCTTCTCTGTTCTTCTATACTCTCGGGATCTAACAGTAACTCAGTGACTGCCCAAAAAGATTTGTGCTTGATCTCCACTGGCAAATGGCACGGCTTGCCATAGACGAGACGAAAGGGAGATGTCCCCAATGGATTCTTGAAAGAAGTCCGATGAGCCCACAAGACCGAGTCCAAAAGCTGTGACCAATCCTTTCGGTCTGAGCGGACAACTTTCTGCAAGATTGTTTTTATCTCCCGGTTCGATACTTCGGTAAGACCATTAGTCTGAGGGTGATATGGAGTGGCAACCTGATGGTCAATGCCGAACTCATCTGCAAGGGCCCTAACCTTGTCATTGATAAAATGAGACCCCCCGTCTGAAATCAAGACTCTAGGTACCCCGAACCGTGAAATGATATTTTTTCTCAAGAATTTACACACGGTTTTAGCATCTGCGGCTCGGGCGGGGATGGCCTCAACCCATCGGCTGACATAATCCACAGCGAGCAAAATATGCTCGAATCCCTGACTCTTAGGAAATGGGACCATGAAATCAATCCCCCATGCATCAAAAACCTCACAAAAGTGAATGGGTTGCATGGGCATCATGTCTCTTTGTCCGCAGGTTCCCATTTTCTGACAGTCAGTACATCTCTTCACGAACTCATCAGAATCCTTGAAGAGAGTAGGCCACCATAGGCCGGATTGAAGCACCTTCTGTGCTGTTCTTTTTCCAGAATGATGTCCTCCTGCCTCAAGCTTGTGGCAGTATGTGAGGATGCTATGATTCTCTTCTTGAGGAATGCACCTCCTCCAGATACTGTCTCCTCCTTCATGATAAAGGACGGGATCCTCCCAATGGTAAAACTTGGCCTTCGCCAGGAAGGTCTCAAGTTTCTGCCTGGGCCAACCTTGTGGGACCGTCTTGGCAGCAAGATAGTTCACAATGTCGGCATACCACGGGAGCGAGGTGACAGCCAAGATCGCCTCATCTGGAAATGTCTCTGTGATAGGTGCGTTGGGCTCAGATTCCTCAAGATTCTCCAATCTGGAGAGATGATCCGCCACCACATTTTTGACTCCAGGCTTATCCTTAATCTCAATATCAAATTCCTGGAGTAGAAGGATCCATCTGATAAGACGTGCTTTGGCATCCTTCTTAGCCATTAAGTACCGGATGGCGGTATGATCAGTGTAGATAGTCACTCTAGACCCGAGAATATACGATCGATACTTATCAAGAGCGAAGACTACGGCCAGCATCTCTTTCTCAGTCACAGTGTAGTTCCGATGTGCGGCATCCAAAGTCCGGCTGGCGTAGTGAATGGCAAAAGGTAATCCATCCCTCCTTTGTCCAAGCACAGCCCCAACGGCAAAATCTGAAGCATCCGTCATGATCTCGAATGGGAGAGACCAATCGGGTGGCTGAAGGATAGGAGCTGAAACAACCATATTTTTGAGAGTCTCAAATGACGCAAGACACTTATCATTGACAATAAACTCGATGTCTTTCGTCAGCAAGTCAGTCAGCGGTCGGGCAATTCGACTGAAATCCTGAATGAACCGTCGGTAGAAACCAACATGCCCCAGAAAAGACCGTAACTGACGCAAGTTGGACGACGGATTGAGTTTTCTGATGATATCCACCTTGGCAAGATCAACCTCCATGCCCCTGTTGGAGACGATATGACCAAGGACCGTCCCCTGAGTCACCATAAAGTGGCACTTCTCCCAAGATAAAACAAGATTGACCTCAATGCAGCGCTGAAGCACACGGTCTAGGCAGTCAAGACAAGCATCAAACCCGTCGCCATAGATCGAGAAGTCATCCATGAAGACCTCTAAACAGTCACCCACCAAGTCCGAGAATATGGACAACATGCACCTCTGAAATGTCGTCGGAGCGTTACATAGACCAAAGGGCATCCGTCTGAAAGCATAAATCCCAAACGGACAGGTGAATGTCGTTTTCTCCTGGTCTTCGGGCGCAATGGCCACCTGATTGTATCCAGAATACCCATCAAGAAAACAATAATGACTCTACCCGGCTAGCCGCTCGATAATCTGATCAATGAAGGGTAGCGGGAAGTGATCCTTCTTGGTGGCCTCATTCAATCGTCTGTAGTCCACACAGACCCTCCAAGAAGTTGGTACTCTGGTAGCGATCTCCTCTCCAGACTCGTTGACAACTGTAGTGATACCCGTCTTCTTGGGTACCACATGTAGCGGACTGACCCATTTAGAGTCGGAGATGGGGTAGATAAAATCGGCGCTCCACCACTTTGAAATTTCTTTCATGACTACGTCTCGAAGATTTTGGTTCAACCGTCGCTGGAACTCACGCGACGGTCTAGCGTCATCCTCAAGATAGATGTGGTGAGAGCACAGAGCCGGACTAATCCCCTGGAGATCAGCTATATTCCAACCTATTGCCTTGCGGTTTCTTTCAAGAACCTCCATCAGACGAGATTCTTGCTCTCCAGTCAAACCTGTTGAGATAATGACTGGGTGCATATCTGGCTCACCCGCAAGGAATCTGTACTTCGATGACTGCGGCAAAGGCTTCAGTTCTGGACAACTGAGAGGCGGCAGATCTGGCTTTTGATATGTCTGTGTGAAGGCGACCAGGTCTGCATGTGGGAACTCTCGCTCTGCATGAGTTCCTGACGAAGGGCGGCCTGCTGATTCATCAATAAACTGCACTGGCTCGTACTCTGTCATGGTTGTCGGCTCAGAAGGAATCAGACAAGGAAAATAATCATCAAAATCATCCCAGCCAATGTCTGAATCCGAGGTATCAGAAGAAGATGAACATGATTGAAACTCATCAGCACCACTAATCACAACACTGTCAGCCTCAGGTATATCCTCATCCAGGGATGTGCTCTCCCGGCTCTCGACTGCCATAAGCTGTAGATACAGTGAATCTGTAGGCAAGGCTAGGGTCGGTGCTACAGGATCTATCCAGTTGGATTTATCATCAGTCATCACAAAATCACACTCCTGGTGGATGTCTGGCTCTTCCTCTGTCATCTGCGCTGCTTCACTGGACTGCTCCGAGCATTCTAACTCTCTGGCTCTGGTTTCCTCGATCGTCTCTATGTGTATGGTTTCGCCCTCTACGCGAAAGCATACCTTCCCACTATCATGGTCGGTCACCGCCTTGGCTGTGGCCAAGAATGGACGTCCGAGAATGATAGGGGCATCAGTTACCGACTCAGGGATCTCCATGTCCAACACAACGAGGTCCACGGGGAATTTCAGGCCCTGAATGGTAACGACCACGTCTTTCAACAACCCCTTCGGCCTCTTAGTCGACCTATCAGCAAACTGAAGGACTGTCCTGCTCCTAAGAAGAGGACCAAACTCGAATTGGTCGAGCAAGGCTGCCGGAAGAAGGTTGATTGAAGAGCCGCTGTCTAATAGAGTACGATCAAACTGCTGCTCCTGAATCTCGCATCTGACATAGGGAGCTCCTGCGTCTGGTCGCTTGGCTGGCAGCTTGTTCTGGATGGTACAGCAAGTGGAATGAGTGAGCACATGGATCTGATCTCTGTGGTTCCTCCTCTTCCTGCGGATGGTAGTCTTCTCTTTCAGGTTCTTCTTGAAGAGGAGGATGTGCTCAAGTGCTTCTTGTAGAGTCAGCTGAATATGGAATCTGTCTATCATCTGATTGCCGAACTCTACTTGTTGCTTTTTTTGGGATTTTCTCATTTATTCCCCTTCGCTCGGCGGAGTACCTCAGGGAAGGGGATGGTAGGGGACTCTACAGATGGAGGGCTAGGAATAGGTCCCTGTGCCTGTGAAGGAGGAGAATCCATACAATAATCATCATTCACCACATATGGATCCGCAATGTGAACAGAAACCTTTCCTTTATTCATATTTTTGTCTTTCTTTTTGTTTCCATAGTCCATAGGTACAAAATGTGGGAACATCACAGATGGAGGCTCAACAAAAGTAGACGTGGTGGCCTCAGTACCACCACTGGCACCAGTCTCTGCGACATCAGCACCGCGGTCTGGCTCAGCATCCAAAATGGTGGCATCAGCACCACCGTCTGCATCTGGTATCACGACGGCATCAGCACCGTCGTCTGGATATCCATCATTGGTTGCCTCAGCACCACCGTCTTCAACATCATCTTTAGCGGCATCAGCACCGCTATGCTCCTTTGGCGCTCCTGATTCAGCATGTGGTTGTCGCTCAGAAGAGGCGCCGCCGACGGGCATCCTACCGCTCCTAGTAGTCACAAAATCAGCAACATAGACAGAATAAGACATATTACTCAAATAGTCACTAGGAGAGGTGTCCTCTGTAAACTCTACCTGCTCAGACTTCCTCTTCAGATTGTTCGGGTTAGGTTCAATCTGAGCGGGTATGCCGGCCTTTCCTTTGATTATTTCCCTCATATCCTGCCGGAATTCATCCATTTCTCGCCTGAAGGATGCTCGCTGTTCGGAGAGTAAGCGGGCAAGATCATCGAGAGCTGGGTTCTCAAAGGTGGGACCCTGGGAACCGAATGGTTGTCCCTGCTGGAAATGGGGCTGCTGCTGCTGCTGGTACGGACAATTCTGGGTCGGTTGGGCATAAGATTGCTGAGGCTGTTGTCGCTGCCTCCACTGCTGTCCCTGATAGGAGGGACGAGGACCATTCTGATACTGTTGGGGCTGGGCGTACTGGGGATGTTGCTGCTGGTGTGGTTGGCTGTTCTGATGTCCTTGGGCAGGATTCTGCTGCTGGGAGGAGGAGCTATCGTTGCCCCAACGGAATCCGGGGTGATCACGACGAATCCCGGGCTGAGGGTACCGGTCGTACCATATCCCATTGACTTCCATCAATGGTTCCTGCTCGAAGGAGGGTGGAGGAAGAACTGCCAGTGGCTGCTCCGGCTGATACACCACCATCTGTGTGTCTGGAGATGGCGGCTGTGCTGGGTAGTACTGTAACAGTGGGACCGGCTCTGCCTGGATATGGTTCACCTGGCGGTACGAGGTAGAGGCTTGGTTGGCATTGCTACTGCTCGGATCAGCACGTGATCTGGGAGGCTGTTGGGAATGAGTTTGTGCCTCCTGGACGTACAAGATCTGAATCTTCAGATCACTCATGGTCTTGGCAATTTGGTCCATCTGGGCCATGCCTTGCATCTACTTCGTCTCGAGGATCTCGAGGCGGTCCAGCTTCTCACTGATTATGCCCATGTCGGCTGCGGCTGATTCAGCTTGGGCTGCGGCGGCTGATACTGTATTGGGACCGGCATCGATGCGGGTGATCCTCTGGAATGATCCCGCTCCTTGCGGGGGCTTCTGCTGTGTGTAGACTCGGGCTTGGGCCATCACGGTTGAGTTTTCTGCCATGCCCTCGTAAATGGCCCAGACGTCGTCTTCACCCTTGAAAAAGTATGATCCTCCGCAAGAGGCGTTGACAAGCCCCTGCAGCTCCGGTGTCAGCCCACAAAAGAAACTCTGAACTAAGTTGGGCTTGGATATGTCATGATGTGGACACCGGTCGATGAGCTCTCGAAAGCGATCCCAAGCTTCATGAAACTGCTCATTCGGGATCATGACGAAGTTACTGATCATTGCTCTAGCTGCATTGGTCCGGCCGAGAGGATAATATTTCTTCAAGTATGCGGTCCGGAGATCTGCCCATGTATCAATGAATCGCCCCAGGTGTTTGAGCCAATATGCGGCTCTGTCAACCAATGAGAACAGGAAGGCGATCATCTTTATTGTGTCCTCGGTCATCAACCGATCATGGATGGTGCTGCATATCATCTCAAATTCCTGGAGGTGGAGGTGTGGCTCTTCGGTCGGCAACCCATGGAACTTGGGTAGGAGCTGAATTGTGTGGGGCCGAAGCTCGAAATCTCCATGGATGGGCAGGAGTCGGATCCAACGATGAGTGAGGGATGCAGTTGGGTTGTGCAACTCCCTCATGATGGTCTGTGGCAGTCTCTCAGCGTCTGGATCACCTCCTCCCGCATCAGGTCCTCCTCCTCCTCCACCGCCACCGCCCCCAGGTCGGTTTTCTCTCATCTGAGCTATTTCTCTCATCAGATCACCCATGAAGGTACCCCGGTCACGGATCTGTCTCTGCACGGTCTCCAGGGATGCTAACAGGGAATTGTTGATGGCCACCTGATCAATTATGAACGGAGGGTGATCATGATCATCTGGGTGCTCGCCTCTATCTGCCATCACTGAATTTTCTGAAAAAGCAAAAGAGGCCATCTCAGGTGTTGTCGAATGATCTGAACTCTATGATGTACTGAATTCTGAAACTATTGGACTGAGAGAAGGAGAATGGGAAGGGTGGTCGAGGGGGAACAGGGTGTATGTAAACTCAGGCTCGGAGAGCGGACTCTCCGAGGTAGTCCTAGATGAATAAGGGGGAGTGCTGGATAGCGGTGCCGACAGAGTCGGCCTAAGAGATCTCCGTCCCATCATCTTGATTATTGGCAAGAGCAGAGGGAATGCAGAAGAAGAAGGAATGAAGTGAGAAACAAAATTGCGCACAATTGTGTTGTGTTTTTGATCTTGACCTGAATAAATCTAGCAATCAAACACAAAGCAGGGGTGAGTTCACCAACTCAACACGTGAAGCCGTGAAGGTTCGGCTTTTATCTTGTCAATTTTAGCTTGATTCAGGAAATAGTCTTTTCACGAGTCCTTAGAGTGCTACGCCTAAAGGAGAGAGAGTACTACCGGAAGAGTATCCCGTACTTGTCCTCCTCCTGTGTAACCTGTAGCTTGCGCTTTTTGAGGTCCTTGTAACCCTTCCTGGATCCCTACTCAGCCAAAGAATAAGAGAGGAAGCCAATAGGCGAAACTGGTACTTCGGAACTCGCTCGCAACGGAATCACCTGTGAGTGTGCAAGAACCTGCTCGGACGCGAGACGATGATACAGACACCCCCGTGAAGGCGTGGCCTAGGCTCGATACTTCGGACAAGGTCGATGCTCTACACAATAGAGAGTCACCAATGTTGACCAAGCCCTACTCGTCCACGTACGATAGAAGCGCCAATACTTCGGAAATCCAGGCAATACACAAGGCAGCCACAAGCTGGGATTTTGTCTCTAATCCTTACGAAGTGCTCACCTCACTTGGAAGGAGACCTTCCCATGCAACCTGAATACAAGTGAGGGTGTTACTCTCCCCAAGCAATGAATCCAATTACCGATTTTATTTTTGGTCAAGTTTTCTTAGCAGTCCCTTTTTTAATTTTTTTGGTGTTATCGCTTCTTTTGAGTGAATTCAAACAAGCGCCTAACGATTTTTGTTTTTTCTTGATCCTACTTTGTTCCAAAAACAGAGGGAGAATAGAGTCGGAAAAGCCGTGCAAGTCGACACCAAGGTGGAAATCTACCTTTGTGCCTAAATGATGCATGCAAAGTGAGAAGACTTACAGCGAATCCCAGCTCTCTCCATGCGGGATGCAAAGCAGAAATTTATAAACCTAGTCTATATGCCGGTATGCAATGCGGAAATTGTCCTAAGATAGGCAACTGCTAGCGTGAAGAACCACAAGTCAACCACCAATCGTTGATCCTAAGAGTCCGGTCAAGACCCTCCCCTCCTCTTCTCGACGCATCGAGTTCAGGAGTAGCGCTTGATGGGGAGGGCTCGCGGCGCGGCGGATCTAAGAAAGGGAGCTAACTGTTTAATTAAACTAAGTCCAAGTACGAACTATAGGTACATGCAAAGGTTATTAGTGTGTTTGGACCTAATTTAATCGATCAAGCAGGCCTAAAACTAAGGGCCCAATCCACAAAAGAAATGAAAAATGAAAACAAAACCGGAAAATGACAGCGGTGAAAAACACGTCAAAATTCGCGGTGAGCCCCCGGGTGAACAAACACCCGGAAATTAGGCCCGGTAGTCTGAATGTCCAAGTCCTGAGTCTTGTATTATTACAAATTATAAAAGTCACTCTCTCACAGAAATAAAATGCAACTAATCTACCACTCTCTCTCACTCCTCCTGCTCTCTCCTGCCGGCTTGACCTAAGAAGGCCGGCTCCGCTTCCCAAGGTTGCTTCGGGTCACCTAGGCGATCCGCCTTGCTCCGCGGTCCCTCGCAAGAAGACAAGAAAGGATGGTCAGAATAGCTCAATCAATATATGTATCAAAAGTGCAAGAGAGATAACTGAAGCTATGGTAGACAATAATCACAAGCAAACAAAAATGATCTACGCGTTGTTGCTCCCCGGCAACGGTGCCATTTGATAAACACAAATTATCGTAGGTCTAAAGAGTATGTCTCACACAAGGCGGAGACAACCGATGTCGATGCGGCGACCCACAATAAAGTGTATTTAATCAACAATTAACCCACACTACAGATCAACAATTAGAAATAAATGTGGAGTTAAAATTTATTTTTAACTCTGCATAAAATGTATAGCAAGCAAGTATGCAGAGAATTCGAACACAGGGAGCAAACAGGGTAGATCAAATAAGAGGTGCACAAGTGAGTGTGAGGTGTGTCTACACTAAGCAAGCAATCAAAGGAAATTTTTGTGGGTTTTTAATTTTTAATTTTGTATTTTGATTTTTAATTTTCTGATTTTTATAATTTTATATTTTATGTATTTTTTTTCAATATTGGAAAATAAGAACAATGTAATAAAAGACAAGGTAAAGTATTTATAAAAATGTGCAAAAATGACCAAAAATTCAGAAATAAATTTTTTTTGATATTTTTAGGATTTTTTACTCTTTTTGTGATTTTTGGGTATTTTTCAAACTGTTTTTGGTATTTTTAAATACTGAAATAAACTAAAACAGTAAACAGTGTACTGGCTGTGAGCAAAATGGAAATTAAAAATAGACAACAGCCACAAAATTTTTGCAAACTATTTTTCAAATAAAGAGAATAAAAACAGTAACCTTCAGAGCTTGAGTTTGCTATTTTTGGAGTTTTCTACAATTTTATAGATTTTTTTAAGTTTTTGACTGTTTTTAAATTTTTAGTGTTTTTCTTTTGAGATTTTTAATGATTTTTGGACTGACACTAAAATAGGTTAAAATAGAGAATAGGGAATTTTTTTGGGAGTTTTGGAGGTATTTTACTATTTTTTGATATTTTCTAAGCTAGACAATGAATAAAAAACATGTTTTTGATTTTTAATGAATATAAAAATAAAATAAAATCAAAAACTAAACTGATGGCGTAGAAGTACAAGTACCCAGGAGCTTAACCCTAATTTTGTGGAATTTTTGGAGGCCAAATGATAATTTAAATAATTAGAACAAGCATCCAAACATTAAACATGCCTGGCAGGGGTATATGTGCAATTTCTCAAACATCCAGGGGCAAACATGCAATTTTCCACAAAAGTTTACACTTAATATTCAATTTTCAGTACCAAACACCAATTACAAAAACCCGCCTGGGTATCTTAGCAATTTTCCCACCAGGGCGCGTGACTTGCACACGCTTGGCAAGGACCAAAAAGTAATATTCCAAAACCCAGGGGCTAACTTGCAATATTTCCAAAAATATAACTCTTACCCTAAATGTTTTGGTACTAAAACAAAATACACCAAAGGCCGAGGGTCCTAGTGCAAAAAATCCGCACCTCACGTGTACAGGTCACGTGAGGCGACGTGGCGGAGGACCCAAGTGGAATAAAAATAAGTTCAGGGGTCTTTGTGCAAATTTTACAAAAATATATAACTGCAGAGGAAAGTTTGTAGACTAAAAAGTAAATACAAAATGCGCGAGGGTTCAGGTGCAAAATACCCTCGGCGCGCGATCCAACGGCGGATGAGATGCCACTTGAACACGTGGCACACGACGAACGGCCGATGACGCTTCGCCCGTGGACGTCTGAGATCAGATTTCAGCTGAGATCGACGGTGGTGGGGTTCTGACGATCGGACGGTCCACGAGATGTCTGGGGCTCCTTCTTGATCGGACGGCAGCGAGGCCAGGAGGAAGAACGCGGAAGAAGGCCGGCGACGGCGACCTTCCGCGTCCTCTCCCGTCCTCCTTCGTCGGCGTTCAGGCCTCAAAATGGCCCAGATCTCCTCCCGCAGGTATCCTCCATGGTTTGGAAGCTTCAAGACAGCCGGAAGGGTACTTGCCTTCGCCTACGACGGCGGCGGAGCTCACAGCCTCCAGGTATCTCCGGCGTCTCCAAAATGGGCTCCCAGGTACGCGGTTTGGCTCAAAACCTGCAGGGAAAGGTTGTGAAAGGACCAAGGGCAAACTTCCTTGGCCCCGTGGTGGTTGGCGCACAGCGGATGTGACGTGAAGGTGGCGGCCGAAGGAGCACTCCGGCGATGGAGTTGAAGGTGTGAATCGAGCGAGGAATCGAAGTGGGTTTTAAGGGGCTTTTGATCCTAGGACTACGGCGAAGCTATTGAGCGAAAGATAATTGGATGAAGGGGGCCCTCGAGCTCAGAGAGAGCGAGGAAGAAGGTACCTCAACGGGGTGGCCGGAGGTTGATTGGAACTCGCCCAAGCGTTGCTGATCCACCGCCTTGACGAGGGCTCCACGGAGCTGTCACCTCCAGAGAGTTCTAACGAGGTCAAGGGGGGAAGCTTGGATGGATTTGCGGTTCAAAATTTTCAAAAGAGATTCGGTTTTGGTTTTAAGGGGTTGACGGACAGTGGGGGGCGAACGAGGCCCAGCAGTGGCTGCAGTGGCTCTTCGACCAAAGTTGCGCAAGGGCGGACATGCCCATGGATCGAGGATCAAAAGTCACGAAGAGCCTATCATGGTTTGATGCAAGATGGACCTCGAAAAAACGGAGAAAAAGGGGTCAAACGCAACTCTGACAAGGGCTACAGGGCTAGGACGACCAGTTGAGCGAAGTCAACTGGGGCTGAAACCCGGTTGGTCCACGTGGACCAACCAGGAAAAATCCCTGTTTATTATTTTGTTAATTCATTTAAAAATAGCAATAGGCCGAATTAAATAATGATTATAAAATAAAAAATATTTGTTATTTTCTGTAGTATTTTACTATGATTTTTAATTGATTTTATGAGGTATATTTTTATAAGTTTACTTTTTAGCTCTATATAGGTATATTACCTATGTATTTTAGTACTTTATTTTTATTTTGTGTATTTTAATTTTATTATTTTTATTTAGTATTTTCTAAAATAACAAAATACTTTCATACACACAAATATATTTTTGTTTTATTTTTCTGATGTATTCTATATATTAAGTAAAATATAAGTGTAAAAAGTATAGGTATGAGCATAGGTATAATGCCTGTATGACATATATATATGTTTATTTTTATTTTGAGTTTTATTTGCATTTTTATTTTGATTTTAATGTACATAATTATTATAAGTAATATTTACAACATTATAAAAATATAAAAATGAATAAAAATTGAATAAAGAATAAAGTGAATATTTTAATCTGTACAAGTATACAATGAGGGTCCAAAACTCAACTTTCAAACCGTAGCTCCGCCAAATGCAAAACCACTGCCATTAAATAGCTTATTTTATTCTATATACAATTAAAGGTGAGCATGCTGCATTTGGAGTTGTCAGTTGTGAGATACGGGTCTGGGAAGTTGGGATTCTGGGTTCTTATTCAGACTATAACTTTTTATATGTACATTCTTTTTCTGTGAAATCAATTTTGTATTTTTCCTTGTAATGTTATCTACAACATGTACAAAGTTTCTTTATTTGATGTATAAAAAGTGGAACCAAAAATAGGTCCCAAAATGAATAAAGAGTGAATAGAATTACAAGGTATTTGACCCTTATCTCCCCCTACTTTATTCCTTGTCGACCTATTCATCAAGATGCCTAGGTCTCGGGGTTTCGGGTCATAAAATATTTACAGTATTTTATTCTTTTTCTTTTCTTTTATTTATTCTATAATTTTGGCTTTAATTACAGTATTTTATACACTAAATAGATGCACATGCATGAATGCTAAGATGATGATATTAATGACATTTACAGGCATTTGCTAGGGTTTTTGATGCCAAAATGAAAGAATAAAGATGATGAAATGTGGATTCATCACACTACCAGATGCACACGGTGGTGCTGATGCCACCATTTTGGGTGCAGAGCCAGAGTGCGGTGCTGATGCCGCAGTGACAGGTGTCGGTGGTGGTACTGAGGCCACCACATCTACTTTTGTTGAGCCTCCCTCTGTGATGTTACCACCTTTTGTATCTATGGACTGTGGTAGCAAAAAGAAAAATAAAAATATTAATAAAGAAAAGGTTTTTGTTCACATCGCGGATCCATATGAATGATGATGATTGTATGGATTCACCTCCCTCACGGGCACATGGACCTATTCCTAGCCCTCCATTTGTGGAGGCCCCTTCCATCCCCTTCCCGGAAGCACTCCGCTCGACGAAGGGGAATAAAAAAGAAAATCCTAAGAAGACCCAGCAGGTAGAGATCAGCAACCAGATGATTGATAGATTCCACATTCAGCTGACTCTACGAGAAGCACTTGAGCACATCCCCTTCCTCAAAAAGAACTTGAAAGAGGAAACTACAGTCCGCAGGAAGAGGAGGTACAGAGATCAGATCCATGTGCTCACCCATCACACTTGTTGCGCCATCCGGAACACATTGCCAGCCAAGAGACCTGATACAGGAGCCTCCTATGTCAGATGCGAGATTCAGGAGCAGCAGTTCGATCGTACTCTATTAGACAGCGGCTCTTCTATTAACCTCCTTCCGGCAGCCTTACTCGGCCAATTCGAGTTTGGTCCTCTTCTTCGGAGCAGGACGGTCCTTCAGTTTGCTGATAGGTCGATTAAGAGGCCAAAGGGGTTATTGAAAGACATGGTCGTTACCATTCAAGGTCTGAAATTCCCCGTGGACTTTGTTGTGTTGGACATGGAGATCCCTGAGTCGGTAACCGATACCCCCATCATGCTTGGACGCTCTTTCTTGGCCACAGCCAAGGCGGTGATCATGATAGCGGGAAGGTGTGCTTTCGCGTGGAGGGTGAAACCATACAAATAGAGACGATCGATGAGACCAAAGCTAGAAAATTAGCATGCTCAGATCAATCCAGCGAAGCCGCGCAGATGACAGAGGAAGAGCTAGACATCCACCAGGAGTGCGACTTTGTGATGACAGATGATGAATCAATTTGGACAGATCCTGTAGCACCGACCCTCGCCTTGCCTACAGATTCACTATATCTAAAGCTCATGGCAGTGAGAGCCGGGAGAGCACACCCCTGGACGAGGATACACCTGATGCTGACAGTGTTGGGACGAATGGTGCTGATGATTTTCATCTGTGCTCATCTTCTTCTGATCCCTCGGATTCAGACATTGATTGGGATGATTTTGATGACTATTTGTCTTGTCTGATTCCTCCTGAGTCAACAGCCATGACAGAGTGCGAGCCCGTACAGTTCATTGATGATTCAGCAGGCCGCCCTCCGTCAGAGATTCATGCAGAGCGAGAGTTCTCCCATGCAGACCTAGTAGCGTTCACACAGACATATCAGAAGCTAGATCTGCCACCTCCCAGTTGTCCAGAACGGAAACCTCTGCCGCAATCGTTGACGTATAGATTCCTTGCGGGTGAGCCAGAAATGCACCTAGTCATTATCTCAGCAGGTTTGACTGGAGAGCAAGAATCTCGTCTGATGGAGGTTTTTGAAAGAAACCGCAAGGCAATAGGATGGAGTATAGCTGATCTCCAGGGGATTAGTCCGGCTCTGTGCTCCCACCACATTTATCTTGAGGAGGATGCTAGGCCGTCGTGTGAGTTCCAGCGACGGTTGAACCCGAATCTTCGAGATGTGGTCATGAAGGAAATATCGAGGTGGTAGAGCGCCAATTTTATCTACCCCATCTCCGACTCTAAATGGGTTAGTCCGTTACATGTGGTGCCCAAGAAGACGGGTATCACTACAGTTGTCAACGAGTCTGGAGAGGAGATCGCTACCAGAGTGCCCACTTCTTGGAGGGTCTGTGTGGACTACAGACGATTGAATGAGGCCACCAAGAAGGATCACTTCCCACTACCCTTCATTGATCAGATTATCGAGCGGCTAGCTGGGAAGAGTCATTGTTTTCTTGATAGGTACTCTGGATATAATCAAGTGGCCATTGCGCCCGAAGACCAGGAGAAAACGACATTCACATGTCCATTTGGGACGTATGCTTTCAGACGGATGCCCTTTGGTCTATGCAACGCTTCGGCGACATTCCAAAGGTGCATGTTGTCCATATTCTCAGACATGGTAGGTGACTGTTTAGAGGTCTTCATGGATGACTTCTCGGTCTATGGTGATGGGTTCGATGCGTGTCTTGACTGCCTAGACCGTGTGCTTCAGCGCTGCATAGAGGTCAATCTTGTTTTATCTTGGAGAAGAGCCACTTTATGGTGACTCAAGGGACGGTCCTCGGTCACATCGTCTCCAACAGGGGCATGGAGGCTGATCCGGCCGAGGTGGATATCATCAGAAAACTCAATCCACCGTCCAATTTGCGTCAGTTGCGGTCTTTTCTGGGGCATGTTGGTTTTTAACGACGGTTCATTCAGGACTTCAGTCGTATTGCCCGACCGCTTACTGACTTGCTGACAAAAGACACCGAGTTTATTGTCAATGATAAGTGTCTTGCTTCTTTCGAGACTCTCAAAGAGATGGTTGTTTCAGCTCATGTCCTTCAGCCATCCGATTGGTCTCTCCCATTCGAGATCATGACGGATGCTTCAGATTTTGTTGTTGGGGCTGTGCTTGGACAGAGGAGGGATGGTTTACCTTTTGCCATTCACTATGCCAGCCGGACTTTGGATGCCGCCCAGCGGAACTACACTGTGACTGAGAAAGAGATGCTGGTCGTAGTCTTTGCTCTGGATAAGTATCGATCTTACATTCTCGGATCTCAAGTGACTATATACACTGATCATACCGCCATCCGGTACTTAATAGCTAAGAAGGATGCCAAAGCACGCCTCACCAGATGGATCCTTCTACTCCAAGAATTTGATATTGAGATTAAGGATAAACCTGGAGTGAAGAATGTGGTGGCGGATCATCTCTCCAGATTGGAGAATCGTGAGGAATCTGAGCCCAGTGCACCTATCACAGAGACATTCCCAGACGAGGCGATCTTGGCGGTCGCCTCACTCCCGTGGTATGTCGACTTTGTAAACTATCTTGTTGCCAAGACAGTCCCCCAGGGTTGGCCCAGGCAGAAACTTAAGACCTTCCTAGCTAAGGCCAAGTTTTACCATTGGGAGGATCCCGTCCTTTATCATGAAGGAGGGGATAGCATCTGGAGGAGGTGCATTCCTCAAGAAGAGCAGCAGAGCGTCCTCACATACTGCCACGAGCTTGAGGCAGGAGGACATCATTCTGGAAAAAGGACAGCACAGAAGGTGCTTCAATCCGGCCTATGGTGGCCTACTCTCTTCAAGGATTCTGATGAGTTCGTGAGGAGATGTACTGACTGTCAGAAAATGGGAACGGGAACCTACGGACAGAGAGACATGATGCCCATGCAACCCATTCACTTCTGTGAGGTTTTTGATGCATGGGGGATTGATTTCATGGGCCCATTTCCTAAGAGTCAAGGATTCGAGCATATTTTGCTCGCTGTGGATTATGTCAGCCGATGGGTTGAGGCCATCCCCGCCCGAGCCGTAGATGCTAAAACCGTATGCAAATTTTTGAGGAAAAATATCATTTCACGGTTCGGGGTACCAAGAGTCTTGATTTCAGACGGGGGGGGGGTCTCACTTTATCAATGACAAGGTTAGGGCCCTTGCAGACGAGTTCGGCATTGACCATCGGGTTGCCACACCATATCACCCTCAGACTAATGGTCTTGCCGAAGTATCGAACCGGGAGATAAAAACAATCTTGCAGAAAGTTGTCCGCCCAGACCGAAAGGATTGGTCACAGCTTTTGGACTCGGTCTTGTGGGCTTATCGGACTTCTTTCAAGAATCCATTGGGGACATCTCCCTTTCGTCTCGTCTATGGCAAGCCGTGCCATCTGCCAGTGGAGATCAAGCATAAATCATTTTGGGCAGTCACTGAGTTAATGTTAGATCCCGAGAGTATAGGAAACCAGAGAAGAGCAGAATTGGCAGCCTTGGAAGAACTGAGAGATACAGCCTTTTCCAACAGCCTACAGTACAAGGAGAAAGTGAAGACATGACACAATTTGCATATCAGCCATAAACAGTTTGAGCCAGATCAGAGAGTATGGTTGTTTGATTCCAGGCTGAAATTATTCCCAGGGAAATTACAGAGCAAGTGGAAAGGTCCTTATGTGGTCAGGAAGGTACATGACAATGGCAGCATCGACATATCCAAATCATCATCTTCCTCTACCTTCCGTGTCAATGGTCAACGCCTGAAGCTATATCTAGATCATGATCCGTCGACCATTGACGTTGCCCCCATTCTTCTGGTATGAGATGTGTCCTTTGACTCATATCATCTGCATCTCATACATGGTGATCACTTCTATCTTCCGATGTACAGATCATCTGTTCATATCACTCTTTCATCTATTGATCTCTTTTCTTCTTTTCTTCTTTTCTTCTTTTCCTTTTCTATTTTCTTTATCTATCAAAAAAGGTGCCGCCCTTGTAGACAGTTTTCCATACTTAGGACGTACTTTGTCCTAAGTATAGGGGGTTGTGCACCCCGAGTTTCTCCTATTCTTCGATCCTCTCCATTGTCTCCTCTTCTTGTCTATACTTAGGGATATCTTACCCTAAGTGTAGGGGGAGACAATCTGAGTACGATCTGTTCATTCCCACCCTTGACCCTCCCTGTGTTGTGTACAGTCTGCTATACTTAGGATTATTTGATCCTAAGTATGGGGGGACGGTTAACTTCTTATTGGTTTATTTATTCTTTAGACTTGTCTATACTTAGTACGAGTGATGTCTTCTCTTTTCTCTCTGATCTATGAGGACATAGCTCAAGCTAAGTATAGGGGGTCGTATATACTGCGTATATACTTTAGCCATAACTCGTACTTTCGTATTTTCTTAATAATATGGCTAAAATTCTTTAAAATTCATTAAAAACCCTTAATAAAAAGGTGTTTTGTTCCTCAAGTTCTTTTTGTAATTAGTGATTAATAAATCAGGTGAAAATATTTTTTTGCAAAATGTTTGAAAAATAGTTTGAAAATCTTTGTGAACATTTATTGAAAACTATTTTGAAAATATTTTGTTACATGTTTTCAACCTTTGTAAAAATATGTGGTTCGTAAAATTTTTTTTCTTTGTGTGAAATAAAATGTTTGAAAAATGATTTGCAAATGGTTTGAAAAATGGCTGCAAAAATATTTTGAAAAATCTATACATACTGTTTTGAAAGCCTTTGCAAAATGATTTTCAGATGTGTGTACATGTTTGTAAAATGTTTGTAAAAACTATTTTGAACTATAGTTTACAAAAATTGTGTGAAAAAGCTTGAAGTTTGAGGAATATTTACATCTCACCAAAATCCAATATATATGTATAAAATTGATCACTTACCCTGTAAATTCTTAAAATCCACTTCTTGTATATATAAGAAGCACTCCCATGTACATATTTTTAACCTAGCTTTCAGCCAAAACTTTTTGTTTTCAAAAATTCCAAAAAACATTTGCAAAATTAAAATCCAAAAACATTTGAAAAATTTCTTTCTGAAAAATAAAAAAAAGAAAAATGCATGCATCATCTTTCTAAAAATCCATAAAAAGTTCAAAATCTTTGAAAATTGCATCACAAAAATATTTCCTGCATTTTGCATAGCATTGCATAGCATGAGCATTTTTCGGATTGAGTTTGAAAGTTGAACAAGTCTAAGTAAAATCCGGAGATTGGAGCTTGATTGGACCTTAAAATCTACCTAATAACTGGAACCTTATAGGAACTGGGTTTGAGGTACTTCAGGTCTAGTTGACTTAATTCTTTGAGGATCACGAGACTTGGTTCAATGGATTCTTGACTACCTAAATAGAGTATTTCGGAGCACACGCACGACTCTTGTTGATAATGACCTAACTTGGACACCTGCACCTTTCACATGGCTCAACTCAGTTGGAGTGGTGAGGGGATTGGATTTGCCGGTATGAGACGCACACTGGTGGAAACACTTGTCCTCCTCTAGGTAGGTAAGTGTGCCCCAACCCGTCCAGTAGTGATAAGTTTCGAGGATAGGAGATCGTGGGTTGCAATAAAGCTTCAAAAGAGGGATAGTCTACTTGCTCAAGAGGAAAAACTCCCTATGTAAATGCTGTTGTATATAGTATAAAAAAGGAAAAAAATGCAAAAGCAAAACTCCAAAAAAGTGGACAGGCCTGTACAAAAATAAAAAAATGCCTGCCGGAATGTACATATGTTGTAAAGTCAAATAAGCAAGCTTGAGCTTCAAAGTCAAATCATGTGAGCCTACAGCAGGGTGACTTGACTACACTGGTCTTGCATCCTAGGATAGGTAGCTACACTGGCTACCGTCCATTCTTCTCTTCACCCCCTCCTCTTGAGCCTGTTGCCACTTGAACTTAGAAGGGATTACCCTGCTCCTTGAGGGATGAGTTGTTGGATTGGGGAATCATTAGGTTGTCGTACTGGAGAAGTCAGTCTCTTTGTCATTCTAGTTGGTGAGAGCCACCATCACTTACACTGTACGAGTCAGACTCATAGTCATAAGGGTTTGCGTATGAATTGAGATATTTCTGACCTGGCTATTGAGGAGACTTGGACAGAGTTTTGGGATTCTCAGGGACTGTTGGATTTCAAATTCGATTCTCACTAAGGTTCCGCCCGCACTAAAATTCCAAAGGTCCGACTTAAGCTCCAAACTTTGATTTTGTGAAGACAAGTTTGATAATTAAACTAAATCCAAGTTCTTCTTTTTCTTTTCTTTCTTTTTCCTTTTGCACTTATTGCATAAGTGTTTGCTAGGGACTAGCAAAGGTAAAGTATAGGGGGATGATGAATCCACATTTCATCATCTTTATTCTATCATTTTGGCATCAAAAACCCTAGCAAATGCCTGTAAATAGCATTAAATAGAGCAATTTAGCATTCATGCATGTGCATCTAAATAGTGTATAAAATACTGTAATTAGAGCCAAAATTATAGAATAAATAAAAGATTAAAAGGAATAAAATATTGTAAATATTTTATGACCTGAAACCCCGAGACCTAGTCATCTTGATGAATAGGTCGACAAGGAATAAAGCAGGGGGAGATAAGGGCCAAAATACAGCAAAAATTCCTTTATTATTCTATTCATTCTTTATTCATTTTGGGACCTATTCTTGGTTCCACCTTTTATACATTAAATAAAGAAACTTTGTACATGAAAGTTGTAGATAATTAAACAAAGAAAAATACAAAATTGATTTCACTGAAAAATAATACACAGATAAAAAGTTATGGTCTGAATAAAAATCCAGAATTCCAACTTCCCAGCCTCGTATCTCACAAATGAAAACTCCAAATGCAGCAAACTCACCTTTAATTGTATATACAATAAAATAAGCTATTTAATGGCGGTGGTTTCGCATTTGGCGGAGCTACGGTTTGAAAGTTGAGTTTTGGACCCACCTTGTATAGCTGTACTGATTAAAATATTCAATTTACTGATTAAAATATTCAATATATAATTTATTCATTATTTTTGTATTTTTTGTATTTTTATAATCTTATAAATATTATTTATAATAGTTATGTACATTAAAATCAGAATAAAAATGCAAAGAAAACTCAAAATAAAAATAAACATCTATAAAGCATACAGGTATTACACCTATATTTATACCTATACTTTTTATACTTATATTTTATTTAATGTACAGAATGCATCAGAAAAATAAAACAAAAATATATTTGTTTATATAAAAGTATTTTATGATTTTAGAAAATAATAAAAAAATAATAAAAAAATACACAGAATAAAAATAAAATACTAACATACATAGGTATTATACCTATATAGGGCTAAAAAGTAAACTCATGAAAATATACCTCATAAAATAAATTAAAAATCACAATAAAATACTACATAAAATAACGAATATTTTTTATTTTATAACCATAATTTAATTCAGCTTATTCTATTTTTAAATGAATTAACAAAATAATAATCAGGGATTTTTCCTGGTTGGTCCACGTGGACCAACCAGGTGCAAACCCTAGTTGACCCCAGTCAACTAGGTGTCCTAGCCCTGCAGCTTCTGACCGAAGTGGGTTTTGACCCACTTTCTCGTTTTTTCGAGGGACCCTCATTCACCCTTTCGTGTATCCTCCTGCACAACTTCTGTCCCTCGTTGAATGGCAATTCACGCCTATGTGAATCCTTGGGCCGTGGGTCAAAGATCTGCTCGAAGCACCTCGGCCTTTGGACCCCTTCAGGCATCGGGTCAAACAACTTAAAAGCACCCCCTGGACTTCGATTCAATTTTTGAATCGCGAGTCATCCAGTTCTTCCCCCCTTGGAATCGCTCAAGCACCTCGGAGGTGACAGCTCCAGGTCTACTTCTTCAAGGCGGAGGATCAGCACGAGCTGGGCGTGTTCCAACCCCACCTCCGGTGAGCTTTCCCGTGAGGTAACTTCCCTCCGGCTCCGGCCATTGAGGCTGCCATCAATCCCTTTTCTACCCTCGTTATATTCCTTGTAGTCTCAGGTTCATCCAGATCTTCTCTACTCATTAAATCACCCATCAAATCACTCGTTCGCTTGCCTCGCCGGAGCGCAACTCCGGCGAGTTTCCATTTCGTCGTTTCCCCCATTTCGAGAGCTCCTGGAGGTCGAGGCATTTTGCCCTCGACCTCCTTAACGTTTCTAAGTGGAGGTCTTCCCATTTTGAAGCACCTAGGGTTGGATTCATCATCGCCGGAGGTACCTGGGTCGTTCTTCCTTCTCCGACGTCGCGAGGAGGGCCTGGTGCTCGCTGCCACCTTTTGAGACCCCAGGCAAAGAGAGGGACCCTGCAGCGATCTCCTAGGCCCATTTTGAAGCATGCTTACCGCCGGAGCGGGGCGCTATCGCCGGAGGAAGGTCGCCACGGCGGACCTTCTTCCCTGTTCTTCCACCGGCCGCCTCCGTTGTTGGATCGTCAAGGAGCCCCAGACGATACAGTCACCGTTGGATCTTCGAGCGCCTCAACCGTCCATCTTCTCCAGATCTTCTAATCGTGACCGCTGAAGGCGAAAGGGCATCGCGCGACCACAGCGCGCCACGCATCAAGTGGATGGCCTCGGGTTGTCCGATCTCGCCCCGGCGTGGGTAATTTTGTCTGACACCCTGCCAACTTTTGCATTTTGTATTAAGTCTCAAAACTTTTAGAGGACGTTGTATCTTTTTATGACATTTGCATTTTTACCCCCAGTGCTTGGCATTATTGTGTTCCAGTCCGCGCCACGTCACCTTACGTGCCTTGTACACGTGAGGTGCGGGGTTTTTTGCGGGGAACCCCTCAGGATATCTGATATTTCATTTTAATACCCGAACATTTAGTTCAAGCATTAAACATTTGGGAGAATTGTGTGTAAACCCTAGGGGTATGTGAATTTACATTTAAGTCCTCGCCAGGCATGCGCGCCCTGGTGGGAAAATTGCTATGATACCCCTGCAGCTTTTGTAATTTATGTTTGGTTCTGTAAATTAAGTATTCAGTTCAATACTTTGTGGAAATTTTGTAGCATAACCCCTGGTTGTTTGTCTATTTGCATATATACCCCTGCTAGGCTGTGGAATTTTGTGTGCTTACATGATTTAATTAGGGCTTTGTTTTAATTCCAAAAATTCTCGAAAATTCAACTTACGCTCCTGTTCACTTGCACTTTCACGTCATATTTTTGCATTGCATTTTTATTGCATTTTCGTATTTATTAAAAATCAAAAACATGCCTTTATTTCATTGTTTACATTAGAAAATCCATAAAAATTATAAAAAACATTTTGAAAAATTCCAGAAAAATTATATTTTGTGTGTTTCATCATATATTAGTGCCAGTCCAAAAACCACTAAAAATTTCAAAAGAAAAACCTTAAAAATTCAAAAATACATAAAAACTTCAAAAAAATCTATAAAATCAAGAAAAACTCAGAAAAATATAAACTCAGTTCCTTTTTCTTCTATATTTTATCACCTTTATTTGAAAAATAGTGTGGAAAAATTTTGTGGCTGTGTGCTATTTTTAATTCCTATTTTACTCACAGCCAGTCCACATTTCATTGTTTTCCTTTATTTCAGTATTTAAAAATACCAAAAACACCTTGAAAAATACCCAAAAATCACAAAAATAGTAAAAAACTCTAAAAATATCAAAAAGATTGTATTTCTGGATTTTTGGCTATTTTAGCATATTTTTATAAATATTTTATCACTCTTTTTATTACATTGTCTTTATCTTCCAATATTGAAAAAAAAGGAAAAAATATATATAAAATATAAAATTATAAAAATCAGAAAATTAAAAATCAAAATACAAAATTAAAATTTAAATAAAAAAATATAAATTAAAATTTAAAAAAATTTAAAACCCACAAAATCTTTGCTTGCTTGCTTAGTGTAGACACCACTCACATTCACATACACACATTTATTGAACTACCCTGTTTGCTCCCTGTGTTCGAACTCTCTGCATACTTGCTTGCTATACATTTTGTGCTGAGTTAAAAATAAATTTTAACTCCACATTTATTTCTAATTGTTGATCTGTAGTGTGGGTTAATTGTTGATTAAATACAGGACTCATTTGAGAGTCGCCACAGCGACGGTTGTCTCCGCCTTGTGTGGGACACCAATTTAGACTCTCTTGAAATCTGTGCTTATCAACGATCCATGCAATATCAGGGAAAGCTTCTCTAGTATCACGTAACTCTGCCCAGAGGCCCCCACGACGCGATTGGTCATTCGGTCCATAGACACAAGATATGATTATTCTGGAGCCTGAACGCTTGACGAGAAGCTCCACCGTAAGCACGAAAATGCCTCTCATCACGGACATAGATTCGAAGAAGTCCCCGTCCCAACCAATAGAAACACCACCAGCACTTCCCTCAGCATTAAGCACTGAGAAATTGTTAACTCGCTTCAATCCGAGATACTTCCACAACAAGTCAGTGCAATCATTGAGCTTCGTCTCATGCAGGAAAAAGACATCCACTAGCCATTCATTCAGTAGAGATCCCACAGCCCCTCTTTTCTCGGGGTTCCCTAACCCCCGTACATTCCAGGTTGCCATCTTCATTCGCAAACTTCTGTCCTCCCGATGACTGGGATTACCCCCGCCACCCTAGCCACATTCAACTTCAAAGATTCCTTGGTTGGATCTTGCGCACATGAAAATATGTACAACGCAAGCTATAGGACAACTCTGTAACCTCAGACAAAATCTCGTCAAACGGATTATATAGCTGCTCTTCCATCTGCAAGAAATTTTTATTACATAAGGAATGTACATTCATCAAGTAGACAATGACAATGTTGAACAATAAAGGACATATTAGTCACTCTTCGATGTAAAGTAAGGTATAACATTGGCATATAATAGTTCAAAAACATATTAAATTTTCCATAAAAAGGAAATACTAGCAGGTACAAGTACATACTAAGTTTTCCATAACGGTGCTACATATTAATTTATCCAATGAAAAACGGAAATACTTGCCGATAGGAGTACATAATAAATTGTCCTCAATGGTGCTACATATAAAATAGTCGCAGATACGAGTACATATTAAATTATCCATTATTAAAAAGGAAATGTTGGGGCTTCATATCCGATGAAACCATGACACAAGAGGGTTTATAGCTGCCTAAGGACATGGTCAATCCATGCTTGGAGGTACTCTGGGTCATCCTTGACCGAACGAAAGAGCCCCCTTCTGCCCGGGTGAGTCAAGGTATCAGTCATCTTTACTTACGTCGTTGGAGAAAGCGAAGGGCATGACCCCCTCAACTCCCTGAAAGCCTCATGGGCATCCACATCTTGGTGTCGTCTCTGAGACCCTATCCTTTTCCTGAATCAGCTCCATGAATGCAGCCATGTCTGATAGAGCTTGCTTCCCATCTCTACTCTTCCTACGCTTAGATCCGGATGATCTCTGTGTAGCCTTGCTAACAACAGGAGGGGCGGGCACCTCGTCCACATCATCATAATCAATATTACCTTCTTGACCCTTCAAAAATTGCTCTTCTTCGGTATTGTGTGTGGCCAATCGGAACACGTGAGGAGCTGGCATAACATCCAGTTGCGGATCCCTTCCCGATGAGGTAGGAAACCTCTTCCAGACGTGAACTATACTTGCGGTATGCCTCACCTACCTGAGAAATATAAAGGTGAATTAGTCATTAGTAAGTACTCGAATTGGAGTCTTGATGACATTGTGATGGACATCATACCTCCAACTAGGCGAGTTTGTCCGGTGCGATCGGGCGATTTGAGACATGGCCCCATCCCCAACCGGACTTGCCCCGTAGGTACAAGTACGTCGTGTGCTCTTTCTTGTAGATCTTCCAACGGGATTGGATTTGATCCTTTGTGTAACACAGGCCTGCTTGTTCATTAAAGTGGCGCAAGATTCCATTCCAACCTGTAGTAGTGAATGACATATCACTCCATTGATTCTTGTCTCGTGCTTCCAACATACAATGGATTAAGATCCGATCATAAGCCGATGTCCAATTAATTGCCCTCCCCGTACCAATAGTGTCTCCTTACTCCCATCCACTGAGCTCTTTCCCTTATCTTGACGAGGTATTGCTTGACTAAATAAATAGTTTGGTAAATGTCACCATGTCAATAAACCTTATTTAAAGCGGCTCTTTACAATTCAACACAAATCAGAACATGGTTGCAATTAATATGATAAATTCCCACACATGGCTAAACATGCCTACAAAAGGATTATCCATTATAATTCAGGTATTGGCCCAACAATACAAATGAAAATATCCAGCAAGATTACCACACATTAGGTAGCGAATAATGTATCTCTCATGCATCTAATTAATTCAAACACATGGATAAACATGCCTACAAAGGGGAATATTATCAAGAAATTAGAGGACAGAGCACAAAATACAAATATGTTATTTTCAATCAGAACTTCATCATATAAGGTAGATATGAGAAAATCCACCAAACGTATCCAGCTCAAAGTACGGAAAATTGGGCTACCCTTTTTGCACGCATCATATCCCAATTGAAGTAAAAGTCTCCCAACTAATAATTTCCCCTCCCAGTTAGTTTGTCAGGAGGTAAGAAGGACCTTAACCTCAAGTTCCTCACAGCAACGTCCCTAGTAAGAAGGGCCAAAAATCATCTCCAATTAATAGATTGTAATTTTCCATGAATGGTATACAAAAATCTAACCTAAACTCCCCATCCCAAATATTTTCCTAGGAGGTCACACGGACAGGCCATATCTTATGCCCAAATTTAAATTCATCACAACAACATCCACAACTACAACCAATGTAAGAACTCGATTTTAAATAGTGTATCAGATAAACCCTAACCCCAATGAACACCACTGCCTTCGATCGAAGGAAAGGCATCACCACCAAATTAGTTTCAAAGGAGATCAAAGAAATGCAACTCCATGGCTTCTGTCAACAACCCCCTTTCGAAAGAGACCACCGCGACATGAACAAAAATCCCAAAGTCGAGCAAACATGCAAAATCGTCAAAGAGAGTCAGGATGTTACCTGCAGCGACAAGAAGGAATGGAGTCCTCGTTGGCCTCCATGTATAGATCCTTCTCCGCAAAATCGTTCAAGAGGAGATGGAGCTCAAGGGTGATGGCATACCTCCAATCCAACTCGAGACGTCGGCACTTCCTTCATCGGAGTATGGATATACGAGAACGTCGGGAGGAAGAGGAAGAAACCATGCCAAGAATGAACCTAGCAGGGGGAGAAGAGGGCGAGAGGACCCAAGCCTCAAGAGAGAGGCTCTTGACAAGACGGCGGCATGGGGTGGCATCATATATGACCGACCTCTTGATTGATTGATTGAATCATAGAGGATCTTGATTGATTGGTTAACGAGAGAGAGAGAGAGAGAAAGAGGCTCTTGATTGATTGATTGATTGAATCATAGAGGCTGATGCTTGGATGAATATCTAAGGAGTTAGATAGAAGACTCATTAAGCATCATTAAATGATTGTTAAGTGATGATCTCCAGCCTGAGTAGGAGATGGCAATCCTTTCTCATTTGGCTGATATCTGACCGACCTCTTGATGCAGGTCTTCTGCATGGGAATAGTGCTTCAGAGGTGTCACATTAGTTGAGTCAATGGGTTGACTTCACGAGATCGAGATAACCAAAGACATATGTTGAATATTGTCACAGCATAGGCATGCATCCTCTAACCAGAGACAGATGTGTTGCTATATGTCTGAGTGTGTACATTTGGGAGACCAATAGGTTGATGACCTAACAAAGGTCTATACACCGGCGAGCTGGTATCCATGTAAGGACATATGAGTAATACGATCTCTCAAAGGGATCATACAGGTTCATATGTGAACCGGAAGACATGATCTCACTCGTGAGGTATTGGGACTGATCAAATTCCATGCATGGTCGTCATACTTTGGAAGCATGACATGAATTTGAAGGTAAGGTATATGCTTTGGGAAAGCATATGATCTATACCAATTCCCAATGACCAAGATTGAGAAACTTGGTGATCAAATCCTGAAGATGACAGTGTAAAATTGATCTATATCTTCAGGATGATCATAGGTCTTCCAGTATGCAGGATGTACAGGTGTTGGGAATACTTGAGGGTGATGTGATCAAAAACGATTGTATAACCATGACGCTTTCATTCTGAAGGAGTGATGAAACAGGTTTGGAATTTAGTGACTCCTCTCAGTAGAGAAGTGACCTAATTTTAGTCCATGAATTGGACATTGATATGAATGAGATTCAGATGCAATGAGAAGATTAGGTCTACGGTCTTGATTTAATCAAGCATCTGTGAGAGGTCCATGAATTTTGGATTTGAGATATGATCTCAATATCCAAGTCACTATATATGGAACAATACAATCGCCACGTCCTTATCTCCAAGTATCTGCAGAGAAATCGCATTATTTTTGAAAGGGTTCAAGAATAATTCCATAGTTGAATTATATCTGAGCATTAAGAGAATGATAATTGAATGTGATTTAATTATCTTGATACATGTGGAAATTATCCAATATAATTAAATGTGATTTAATTATTGTGGATAAGAATAATGTGGATAGCAATATCCAATTGTCCATAATATATTATAAATGTGATTTATAATGTATTAGAGAAAGCTAATTATGATTTATATTTGTTAATTAATTATTGGTATGAATTGGATTCACATTGTATAATTAATTGAAAATGTAAATTATATTTTGTTTTGGGTTGTGAATGTGATTCACAAATTTCCAATGGCAAGATTGCAATATTCTCAAAATTAATTATGAATTATTTTATAAAATAAATCACAACAAAAGTTGTTAGAAAATATGGGAGATTTTCATGGAGATATGCAATCTCATGAGATTGCATGAGATTTCCTCTACCATGGGATCATGGTGGACGGCCACCAATTCCCAGAAAGATATTGGTAGCCGTCCTACCTATTCGATGTGGGGAGCAATCTCCATGCTAATCTCTCCATAATTGTTTGATTTAATTTAGGATTGATTTGTATTTGATTTATCAAATATATTTGATCTAAATTAAATTATTAGTTGTTGGCTTTTACCAACAATAATCTTGACCATTGGATTAAACATAGATCAATCTCATCCATTGATTTTATGTGTCCCATGGATTGTGATCCATGGATCACAAAATCCTATAAATAGAGATGCATACTATGTTCTCAGGGTAATGCAATTGAGACACATCTCTCTCTTTTCCATACGTCAAGCCTCTTCTCTCCTCTTGGTGGTTGTCCACCAAACCCTAGAGGAGAGCCTTCGTCGTCGCTTCGCCATCGCGCCACCGCCTCGACGTTCCTCAGTTCTCCATCTTCTTTGGAGTGTTTCGCTCTCGAAGAAGGTGTTCGATCTCGTAAGACGAGATCAGGAGTTTTGAAGGATACGGAAAAATCCTCAAGCGCATCAAGTCGCACTAGTTGCTCGATGCAGCAGAAATTAAATTTTTTTTCACGTGACGAAACCACATGATCCAAGAACGTTTCTCATGTCGTTTCATCTAAACCACAAATAGGTACTAGGGTTACCTCTTGAAGCGTGGTTGCGATCGAATCTCTAAACAAAGAGACCTCCTGTCTCAAGTCCGATCCGACGGAGGAGACGCTTGCGAGCGTGGGGATGAATCGCGTGCTCCTCGCAATCGATGTTGATGATCCAAGTGGCGGATCTCTTGATCTCGTCACACGAGATCCAACATCTTCTTCACAAGCGAGACACACCAAAGGAGATGGAGATCCACGAGTAGAACTCCCAGCAGCATAACGACGATGCTGCAGCGATGTCGATTCTCTCAAAGGCTCCATGGTGGACGGCCATAAGAAAGAGAGATGGAGAGAGGCACATAACGTGTAGAGAGAGAGAAGAGAGCATTCATTATAATCATTTTTCATATGTCTCTTGAAGAGCAATGGTGCCTCTTCTTATATAAGGTTTTGGGAGTTCATGGATCTCAATCCATGGACAACACACAATCAATGGTTGAGATTGATTTGTGTTTCTTTCAATGGCTATGATTTTGTTGTAAAAACACAACAACAATTAATTTAATTTAATATATATTGATAAATCAATATATTTAAATTCAAATCAAATCAATTAATTATCCTTGGAGATAATGAGGAGATAAACCATATTCCCTAAAAAAGGGGGATGGCTACCAACATCTCATGAGATCCCATTTATCTCATGAGATCTCATTGTCTCATGAGATCTCACTATCTCATGATATATCTCCAAAATTACAACAACAATTGTTGTAAATTATTTCACAAATATAATTCACAATTATCTTGTGAAATATTGCAATCATGCCATTAAAGAAATGTGAATCACATTCACATCCCAAAATAAAATGTAAATTATATTTTCAATTAATCATCTAATTGTGAATCCAATTCACATTAATAATTAATTAATTAATATAAATCACAATATTCTCTCTCTTATATATTATAAATCACATTTATAATATATATAATTAATATGGATAGTGCTATCCACATTATTCATATCCATGATAATTAAATCACATTTAATCATATTGGATCGCTTTTCTCATGTGCCCAAATAACATGAATCGCATTCACATTATTCATATCTTTGATAATTAAATCACATTTATTTATCTTAGATATCTCTCCTTATAATATGAATAAAATTCATATTATCCATGATAATTAAATCACATTTAATTATCAATTTTCTAGATGCTTGGATACTTATATCAACAACGAAATTATCCATGAACTCTTTCAAGGATAATGTGCTTTCTCCGCGGATACTTGGAGATAAGGACAGGGCGATTGTATTGTTCCACGTATAGTGACTTGGATATTGAGATCACATCTCAAATCCAGGTCTCGGGCCTCCATAGATGCTTGATTAAATCAAGACCGTAAATCTAATCTTCTCATTGCATACGAATCACATTCAGATCAATGTCCAACTTTGGACCAAGATCAGATTACTTCTCTACTGAGAGGAGACACTAAAATCCAGACCCGTTTCATCACTCCCTAGGAATGGAAGCGTCATGGTTATACAATCGTTTATGATCACATCACCCTCAGGTATTCCCAATACCTGTACATCATGCATACTGGAAGACCTAGAATAAACCCGAAGTATTAGATCAACTTTATACTGTCTACTTTAGGGTTTTATCAGTAAGTTTCTCATTTGATCATTGGGAGTTGGTATCGATCATATACTTTCCAAAAGCATATATCATACCTAGGTCTTGATCATATACTTTCCAAAAGTATATATCAAACCTAAAAATTCAGTCAAACTTCCAAAGCGAGATGACCGTGCACGGGAATTTGATTCTTCCCAATATCTCATGAGTGAGCTCATGTCTTCCGGTTCAGTAGTGAACATGTATGATCCCTTTGAGAGAATGTATTACTCATATGCCCTTATATGCACACCAACGCGCCGGTGTGTATAGACCTTGGTTAGGTCATCAACCTATTGGTCTGCCAAATGTACATACTCAGACATATAGTAACACATCTGTCTCCGGTCAGAGGATGCGTGCATATATCGTGACAGCATACGACATAGGACTTTGGTTATCTCGATCTCGTTATGTCAACTCTTTGACCTAACTAATCCGACGCCTCCGAATCTCTATTCCTATGCAGAGGACCTGCATCAAGAGGTCGGTCAGATATCAGCCCTATGTGAGAAAGGATTGTCATCTCCTACTCAGGCTGGAGATCATCTCTTAACAATCATTTGACGATGCTTGATGAGTCCTCAATCTAACTATTTAGATATTCATCCAAGCACCAACCTCTATGATTCAATATATTGAATCAACAGTTGTATGATCATTAAGATAGCCATGGTACATAACCCTAATTGTACTAAGGGACCTATTATGCAAATTAGTTATTCTTCATTTCAGATCAGGGAATGATATTTGCAATAACATTAATTGCATAATGGCTCGTTGTGGGCTCGCATGTCCAACAAGTTCATCGTGCTTGGATCAACTCGTTGGATTGCGAGGATCACGCGACTCATCCACGCGCTCGCAAGCGTCTTCTCCGACGATCAGACTTGAGACAGGAGGTCTCTTTCGTAGAGAATCGATCAACCACGCTACAAAAGGTATTCCTTTATACTTGATGTGGTTCTAGATGAAACTATCCGAGAATCGTTCTTGGATCACGTGGTTTCATTGCATGAAAAAAAATTTTAATTCCGCTGCATAGAACAACTAGTATGACTAGTCGTTCTTCATCGTATTTGATACGATGCTCACGCTTCCGTGATGCGCTTGAGGATTATTCCATATCCTTCATTGTATTCTATCCTCGATAGATCAAAGACGTACAATCTTAGTTGTTCGCATGTACCATCATCTTAAACAGTCCATCTTGGACTTGAAATCTTAACCTCCATTTTGCCCATCCCCTGTAATTCCACCTATTTAAGGGAAGAAGAATGGAGAACCTAGGGAGAGTCACGTGGGGCAAGCCGATCCCATCTATCCTTTTGCAAGGCTCTTCTTCTACTAGCTTCCTGATCTTTAAATTGGAAAACTAGATTGCCTTCTATGCAAATATCCAAACCACTTAAACGAACCTCCATCATTTGTCCTACAAATGTTACTCTAACATTTTGTTTAGTACTCTCATTGTAAATCCAATCCTTCTTTGTGTGATCGCGTATCTTAGAGTATATCTCAACCACATACATTCTTTGTGCCCTTCTACCATACTTAGCATCATGAAGCATTATAGGTCTCACTACAACTCTATAATGTTCATGTTTTACCTTCAAAGGTATCTTCTTATCACAAGAAACACTTGAAGCTTCTCCACTTCAACTATCCTACATTAACCATGCAAGTAGAAGCATGTGTCCTCACCTACTAAAGGAAGAATGATCGATATTAACGAGGGTGCTTCCTCAAGCCCGATGGGGTACTTTTAAGCTTCTCATCTCAGATATTTATGCTCCATCACGAGGGGAAAGCGAGAGCAAGTCAAAATAAGTGCTTTCTGTAGGAGGGCATGCCATAATCATAATCTTGATATATGATTTCAAATTTGTCGATCGTTTAAAAGATATGCCAAAATTTACAAATAAAAATTACATAATGCAAAAAAAAATCCAATAAGGCAATGTCTTCACATCACCCTATTGTCCATCACTATTAAATAAAATTCACATTCAAACAAAAAGATTTTGAATGTTCAGACTATGAACAAAATCGGAAAGAATAAAGCCATCAAGTTTGAACTTGATGAACATCAAATAGCAGCAGTGCCACAGTCATCACTTCGGCATCTACTTGTCCGCTCTCCATAGCGCCAATAACGAAGGCCTTTATTATTGGTACGTGAAACACTGAAATCCAGGAATCTTTGAAAACATGGTTTGTTACCCTCATTCCTGCCTTAACTTGAACTGCTTGATCCATTCATCAAGTACTTGTCAATCTGCGCAGCAGCTTGTCGCCCTTCAGTGATTGCCCAAACGACCAGAGATTGACCCCTGCGACAATCTCCAGCAGCGAAGATGCCAGGGATGCTGGTTGTGAAGCGGCCAAATTCAGCATCGAAGTTGAATCTCTTATTGAGTGCTACGCCTAAACGGTTAGCAATGTTCTGCAGACATATTTTGGATGAATTAGGACAGCTATTAATAGTGGACCATTTCTTTTTTTATTTGAATCATTTGTTTGTATTGGATACTTGGCAACTAGAATTAACTTTGGATTAGTAAAAGGTCTAAGATCACAAGGTGTTAGCATATAATGAACACCAAGTTCGCGAAGAGAACGTGTATAGGGGGATCCGAAAGGCACTTACCTCCTCAGGACCTTCGAACCCCAAGGCCAAGAGAACTAAATCGCCCTCTAGTGTCTCTTCTGTTCCCGGAATTTCCGTAAAGTTTGGCCTTCCATCTGCACCTTTTCCCCACTGTACACGTATGACCTCGAGTCCCTTGACATTGCCATTCTCATCTCCGAGGAATCGTTTGCTCTTCACCCTGTAGGATCTCGGATCTTTTCCGAATTTGGCAGCAGCTTCTTGGTGGCCATAGTCCACACGGAAAATCTTAGGCCACTGTTCATGATCAATACTAGTAAGGTAATTTCACGAGCTTAAAAAAATCAACATACCATAAGACTATGTTGTTAATGCACAAGTAAAGATTTTTATTCAGTCGTTTGCTTGACATTGTGTTAAGAAAAATGGTCGATACCTGTGGCCATGGATTGTCGTCTGCTCGCTTTACAGGTGGCTCGGGAAGAAGTTCGAGGTTTATGATGTTGCTGCATCCATGCCTGATCGATGTTCCAATGCAGTCTGTTCCCGTATCACCTCCGCCGATAACAATCACCTTCTTGTCCTTCGCAGAAATATATTTGCCATCTTTTAAATCGCTATCGAGCAAACTTTTAGTGTTGGCTTTTAGGAACTCCATCGCAAGGTAAACACCAGAGAACTCCCGTCCTGGAATATTAAGATCTCTGAAAAAAAATATCCACAAAGACCCTCCTTTTAGTTTAAGTACTTTAAACAGTATCACAAAACGAACTGACGATTGTCAAATTACACTGAAGTTCATGATACCTCGCTTTAGTAGCTCCACAAGCCAGCAAAATCGCGTCATTCTCCTCCCTTAGCTTGTCGAGTGAATACGATGGATCGACTCCGATGTTTGCATTCACCACGAAGTTGATTCCCTCCTGGGCCAAGATATCAACACGGCGCTGAACAATGTCTTTCTTGTTTGCCTTCATGTTTGGTACACCGTACATCATGAGGCCACCAATACGATCAGCACGCTCGTAGACAGTTACAGAATGACCCATTTTGGTTTAGTTGATCAGCTGCGGCCAACCCCGACGGGCCACTGCCTATAATAGCAACCTTCTTTCTGCATTAGCATATGTGACGGTTAATAGTGTCCATGTAATATATGAAACAATAAGTTGATAAGAAGGAAAATATACCCGGTTCTCTTAAGGGGAGGTCGAGGCACCACCCAATTGTTCTCATAGGCATGGTCTATTATGGAGCATTCGATCGTTTTGATGGCAACAGGGTTCTGGTTGATCCCTAGAACACACGATCCTTCACAAGGGGCTGGGCAAACTCTGCCCGTGAATTCCGGGAAGTTATTTGTCTCAAGGAGCCTCTCGAATGCTTCACGCCATCTATTCTGGTATACCAATTCATTGAATTCTGGTATCTTGTTCCCAAGAGGGCAACCAGTGAATCCTGAGCAAGCAAAACATCAAACATAAGATACAATAATCAATATTTTGCAATTCATGGATTAGTTTACTTAGCTAAGTAGTTCAAATTTGAGAGACAAAACAAAGAGTCTGTCGGGTTTTTTTCAAACAAAGATCACCTGATGGCAGAATGGGGTCCCGCAGTCCATACACCGAGCAGATTGAGTGTTCAACAAATCCGCAGGCCGGGATTTGTCGGTTACCTCATCCCAGTCGCTGAGCCTTTCGATAGGATCTCTATATGAGATTGTTTCACGCTCGTATTTGATAAATCCCCCGTTCTTAACAGCGTTAAATACTCGAGTTGACCTCTTCTTTTGAGTAGTATCTTCGGCTTGCTGTGGATTAAAAATCATATGCTAAATAAAAAAACTCAATACTTCAATCCACCTACTAGCTAGATAGTAAAACTTGAAAGGAGTTTGAATGGTTACCTGTTGCATAACAGCCTCTTTCTCTTTAGCTTTCTGAGCCGTGATGGCTTTCTTGTAATCCCTCGGGAAAACCTTAACGAATTTCGGAAGAAGGCTATCAAACTCGGAGAGAACGTACTGAGCCAATTGACTCCCCGTGTGTTCTTGATGCTTGGATATCATAGTTCTGAGGAACTCGATGTCCTCTTCTCCTTCAACTTTATCAAGATCAACCAATTCCGTGTTGCATCTAGTGTGGAATTTACCGTCCTCATCGAGAACGAACGCGATTCCGCCACTCATACCAGCAGCAAAGTTCCTTCCCGTCTTTCCAAGAATAACAACATAACCACCAGTCATGTACTCACAACCATGATCACCAACACCTTCTACAACAGCACGCGCACCCGAGTTCCGCACACAGAATCTTTCCGCTGCCATTCCATTGAAATATGCCTCCCCACTGGTTGCACCGTAGAGAGCCACATTACCAATGACGATGTTCTCCTTTGGATCAAACTGGCTCTCTCTTGGAGGGTAGACTACAATTTTACCTCCAGACAGACCTTTCCCAACATAGTCGTTGCTGTCACCTTCGAGTTCGAGCCTAACTCCTCTGCAGATGAACGCCCCGAAACTCTGGCCAGCACTTCCTTTGAACTTGATGTGAATGGCGTCGAGTGGGAAGTCCTTCCATATGATAGCGCTTGGTAACTTCATGGCTGAGCGTGGTTCCAACTGCACGGTTTACATTTTTAATTGGTAATTCAAGATACACGGGTGTCTCATTTTCTAATGCTTCCTTGCAAAGTGATATCAGTTTGTTGTCGAGAGCCAAATCGAGGCCATGATCTTGCTTCTCAACACAATATTGCGCAGCTTCTTTGCGAATTTCAGCTGCGGGTTTTAGAGACAGCTGAGATCGATGTTTTCCAACTTCCCACTGCTATTGATTACTTCTGGATTGACCTCTAACATGTCTGACCGACCAACCATCTCCTGCATCGTCCTGAATCCAAGTTGAGCCATGATTTCACGCACCTCCTCGGCCAGAAGGAAGAAGAAATTAATAACATGCTCTGGTTTCCCAGCAAATCTAGCTCGAAGGACTGGATCTTGGGTGGCGATTCCAACTGGGCAAGTATTTTTGTGGCATTTTCTCATCATGATGCACCCGAGGGCTATAAGAGGGGCAGTACTGAATCCAAACTCTTCCGCACCGAGTAGACAAGCAATAGCCACATCTATACCGGTTTTTAGTTGCCCGTCTGTTTGAAGAACAGTCCTGCCACGAAGGTTGTTCGCCACCAGTGTCTGATGTGTCTCTGCGAGCCCAAGCTCCCAAGGGAGCCCTGCATTCTTGATACCTGTCCAGCGAGATGCGCCCGTCCCTCCGTCATGTCCTGATATTAAAACATGATCGGCATGCCCTTTCACGACACCGCTGGCTACCACTCCCACGCCACATTCAGATACGAGTTTGACACTGATCCGTGCCCCTGGATTTGAATTCTAGATAGGAAAAAAAGTTGGCATCAAAATTTGCATATTCAAAAAAAGAATGGTGAGCTAAAAAGAGTTTGATGTTTTATGTTGCACCTTCAGATCATAGATTAATTGTGCGAGATCCTCGATGGAGTATATGTCGTGGTGGGAGGGGGACTAATGAGTCCAACACCGGCAGTGGAGTGCCGGGTGACTGCAATGTTTCCAATCACCTTATGACCAGGTAGCTCACCTCCTTCACCGGGCTTTGCTCCCTGTTTATCATGGTAAGAAGTAAGCATATTTATGAAGGGAAGCGGATTACCACTTGTTGACCAACCTCACATTTTGGATGGATTGGAGAATAAAGTTGTATTAGTTACCTGTGCCATTTTTATCTGCAGCTCATCGGCATTCGTTAGATAGAAGCTCGTAACTCCAAACCTTCCACTGGCAACTTGCTTTATTGCACTCCTCAAAGGGTTCATTGAACCATCAGGAAGTGGTTCCATACGTGAAGGTTCCTCGCCTCCCTCACCTAAACGTGATAATACAAGACAAACAAATCATGTCAACCACTAGATATGCATGCAGTAAATGGTTGTTGTAACTCGTAAGCGACATAATTATGATGAAAAGCCCATTACTTGGGAAAAGTTCTCACCTGTGTTCGATTTTCCTCCCAATTTGTTCATAGCTCTAGCCAATGTGGTGTGAGCTTCCAAGGAAATCGAACCATAACTCATGGCTCCAGTACAGAAACGTCTTACGATCTCTTTAGCTGGCTCCACTTCATCCAAGCTAATCACACGGTCCACTTTCTTGAACTTCAGCATACCGCGGATAGTACTGGCCTTGTTCAACTCCTGGATACGCTTAGAATATTCTTTGTAAGCCGCTCGGCTATCTGACCGTGCAGGACTCTTGCAGTTTAGCAATTGCTAAAGGATCATTTAGATGGAGTTCACCACCCTTTCCTCCAGTGATAGTCTCCAGGGTTGAGCATTGCATGTGCTTCTGCGCTTCCTGGAGGAGGAACGCGAGTTGGAAATGCTAATTCATGAAGTTGAAGCGAATCACGAGCAAGCATTTCAAATGTTGCACCGCTAATTCTGCTTGGTGTGCCATGGAAGCACTTCTCAACAACCTCGGTGAAAGACCTAGAGCCTCGAATATCTGTGCACCCTTGTACAGATGCTAAAGTGGATGTCCCCATTTTAGCAAGAACCTTCATCATGCCGTAATTGGCTGCATAGAAGTACCTTTTAACTAGCTCTTCTCTCGTAAATGCTTCATTTTTTTTCTTTAGGAGGAATCTTGCCATCTTCTTGCAAACCGCCAATATAGTTTCTATCGCCAAGTACGGGCATATGGCATCCGCTCCATATCTACCAAAGTACAAAAATGATGCACTTCACGAGGCTCCGCGGATTCCACCATCAGTCCAATTCTTGTACGTTCAAGCGACGAAACTAAATGGTGATGAACTGCACCAACTGCCAAAAGAGAGCTGACCGCTACACGTTCTTCTGAGAAGCCTATAAGGGAGCAAAAGAAAAATAGAAATAATTTTATGCAACATAGTTGAAAATATTGACCATGAGGATGTGAGATATAAAATATAACAAGAATTATTACCTCTATCAGATAGTACCAGATTCTTAAAACCATCTTTAATGGCTTGGCGTGCTTCCTCGCAGATTCTATCCAATGTCTCCTTGAGACCTTGCTGCCCATGAACTTTAGGATAGGTAATGTCCACAACCTTTGTCTTCCAACCCCTATAATTCATCTTCTTAATGGCCTCCATTTCTTCGATGGATACCAAGGACCCTTCGAGCGATAAGCGATTGCTTTGTTCCTCTGTTGTCTCCGTCAGATCTCCCTCAGGGCCAATCATACATTTCATTGAGGTCACAATCTTCTCACGGATAGGATCTATTGGTGGGTTCGTGACCTGAGCGAACATTTGTTTGAAATATTCAAAAATTAGTTTTGGTCTGTTTGACATGACAGCCAAAGGGGTATCATTTCCCATAGAACCGAGAGCTTCGGTTGCATCCTTAGCCATTGGCAGCAACAACATTTCTAATGCTTCTGTGGAATATCTGAAGTGCACATATATAACAGTTAGCAAAATTTCAGCAAAACATAAAAAGTGTGCAGTTCGTCAATGACTGACAAGTAAGGTAATACACATACCCAAAAGCTCGTAGAGGTGCTAACAGACCACTAATCGCCTTATTTTGCGCTGCATGGTCACTAACTTCAACCTATAGAAAAATAGTTTAAAAACTATTGCAAAAGTAGAAGAAAGTACATTAACAAAGCAGCATTCCACGACTTACCGTTCCAGATATTGTGGGTAGTGCCCTCTCGTTTTCCGGCACAGACTGAACAATATCCGACAAGCTGAGCTTTTGTCTCTTGAGCCACTCTCCATAGGTTCTTCTCATGGAATATTCCTTCTTCAAGGCTGCATCATCGACAACCATATGTTTGTCGAAGTCAACCAGAAGCATCATCCCAGGATTGAGCCGTCCCTTCTTGGAAACATCCTCGGGAGCAATGTCCACAACTCCTACCTCACTGGCCATAACAACCCATCCGCTTTTTGTGATGTAGTATCGACCGGGACGAAGACCATTCCGGTCCAGTGTGGCTCCAAGGTAGCGTCCATCGGTAACTGCATAAAGTAGTCCATTAAATGAACACATGGTATATTATAATTGAGATTGAACAATAGAATCCAGAATGTAATGTACATGCTATAAGTGCTGGCCCATCCCACGGTTCAATCAAAGCGGAGAAATACTCGTATAGATCCTTTCTCGCAGGGTCCATGTTCGCGTCATTCTGCCATGCTTCTGGTATCATCATCATGACAGCTTCGGGCATATCCCGGCCAGTTCGAGTGAGGAGCTCAAGCACACTATCAAAAGCACCTGAAATTTGAAACAAGAGTGAGTTTGACTGCAAGGATTTGCAGCAAGGATCTTATAACAACGCTCTGTCGAACTATAAAATTAGCCCACAATCTTTCCACCAAACATAAAAATGACGGAATCTCACATGATATAAGAGATAATTGTTAATGTAATCAATGTTGGCACTACATATCAGGAACACAATTTACCCGAATCCGAAGATGTGGAATCAACAACCGACGGAAGTTTTCGCAGTTCTTCCTTTGGTAAATTCAGCCCCTTGCATTCAAGTAAGCCCTCACGTGCAATCATCCTGATGATAAAAAAATGGACTTTGAGATGCCTACGTCAGATAAAATTGCTAAATTACTGAATATAGTTTAGCATAAGCATTTGTACCAGTTCACGTTGCCTCGGAGTGTGTTAATCTCTCCATTGTGACCTAAGACACGCATTGGTTGAGCACGATCCCAGCTGGGAAAAGTGTTTGTAGAGAACCGAGAGTGGACCTGTAAGTAGTAGATAAGAAAAATTCTTTGAGCCCTATTGACTTTCAATTTCAACAAAATATGAGCCTTTTCTAAATGCACATAAAAAAGATCTGGTTGTGTTGAACAAAATCCATTCTTTTCTCATCTCTGCACTAGAAATTTAAAAACATCTAATGGGTTCGAGTATATGCATCAAGATGTTAGGTGGAAGCTGCTGTTATTATAATAAAACTGAGTGAAAGATGCAAACAAGTCCTCTACTCTAGTTATCTGAAAAGTTTTTTGACCATTACTTACTAATACACTGTTCTTCTAACAAGATTTAAACAGGAAATGGGAAATGTGATTATCAGAAACACACGAATTCGAATAATTACATACCCAGTAAGTTTACAGCTCGTCTACCAATAGGGTATGAGGATCCACTGACCAAGTCAATGAGATCGATATTCAAGTTTTCTCAATATACAAAAAAAATTAAGCCAGTATATTTTAACACCAACTGGTCAATTAGCATCTCTTTTACAATGTTATGTTGCTATTAGTCCGTGTTGCATCGGAAGCGTAAAACAAGCAGAACGATGTGATATACCAGTGCCATGTAACTTGTAAACCTTTCGTCAGAAAGATCTGCAAAGTAGCTTTTGAGCTGAATGGGCTTCAACTGACCCTTGTACACAATAGTCCTAATAAACCATAGTAGAGAGCGTGAGAGAGAAGACTCCTTGTCAATTGATATACAGGGAAAAGTAGGTTATATGCAATAAATCATATCTTAAGTGAACAGAAAATAGGAATTAGACGTGAAAGTGGCAAATCCAGTACCTTGATGACAAGGAACAGACATAAAACTCTTTCCTTCCACGAACAATTTTCAAAGCAGCACGAACAGCAACCATACAAGATCTCCTTAATATGTACATCTGCAATAGCAATATTAAACAGAAGTGATGAAAATGTATCATAGAAGCTATGCTAGCATCCAACCTTATCACATATATTGAAAAATAGCAGAATGTATAACCTGTTGTTCAAGATCAGTTGTTGCTTCCTGACTGCGTGTAACGAAGACTTGTTCAATAATAGGTTCTGTCTCAAGTGCAGACAGCCCCAAACCAGTGTTATCAGTAGGTACAAATCTCCATCCAAGGATTTTATGGCCCCGCGATTCGGCAACCTGTGATCATTATTGAATTGAAGGCAGATTGACAAATGATAAAGCCAGGTTAAGGCTTCTCAACAGAAGATACCCAGGTCGTTGATAAAAAACACAAAATAAGAAGAGAAATATCTCCATGCACCATTTTTTTTACTTTTTAACTACTAGATGTAATAGCACTTTTTATATTTTTCTTTGAATGATAACTTCTCATAGAGTTTATGGAAATTCCTTAAAATTGCACAAGCTTTTATACTCTAATGAATCTGCAACTGTGAACAATTTAGTGAAGAAAATTTTTCTTATAAATCACCATTTAACATGATCTAATTTTATATTTTCCTACTAAGCCCTATATAATGATTAGTGTTTTTAAAAGAATCACAAGTCAAAAGAATCCTATCATAAATCCTGCAAAAAGAAGCTAATAATAAAGATAATGTGTGATGATTGTTTCTGTTTCCCCCAAAGAAGGTACTTATAATTCTAGTCCATCTTCCCCTACCAGTACTCCGAAGAGCAGAATCTACGCTCACCTTTGTGAATGCATCCTTGCTCATTGTACGACGCTCCTCGGATTTAGGCATGAAGAACATACCGACTGCATACTCTCCGAGTGGAGGCAGTTCAAATCCCAATTCCTTGGTAACCTAATAAGAGCACATGCAACTCATCAACTAAAAGAGGAATCAAGCAAATCAAGTCTCCTAAGTCCAAACTTAAAGGTGAAACAGAGCAAAATGATAGATCAAGAGAAGCAACAAACCTCCTTGAAAAAATCATGAGGGATTGCCACCATAATTCCAGCACCATCACCAGTGTTGGCCTCACATCCACAAGCTCCTCTATGTGCCATCCTCTCCAACATCTGCACCCCGTCCACAACCTGCAATTCGAATAAAATTCACATCAGATTATCTTACATTATCTTTAAAAGCAGCAAACACAACCAATCGCTATGTGATCAAACTCACAGTTTTTCTGCTGCAAGCTCCAGACAGATCAGCAATGAAGCCCACTCCACAAGAATCCTTGTCGAGGGAAGGATCATAGAGACCGAGAGGACCCTCCGGTACCTTCGACATCCCAACAGTCGAAGAAGCTGCCATTCTCAATTGTGCAAGACTTAAACACAAAAGAACTTAGAGTGTTCTCAACTCCTCCTCCTCGTCAAACTCCAAAACCGGCACTTCCTGCGAGAAAACAAAGAAAGCTCTCACCTGTAACCCCCCAAAGAAGCACATTTCCTCGATTCCACTTGGGAGCGATAAACCAACAAAAAAGACGCCTACCCACTTCCTATTTCGCGGATCCAACAACGACCCAGATGCCGAAATGGGATCTCGGAGTTGCCCGAATCGAAAAGGATGGAGATTTGTTGCCGGAATGGAGTGTGCTGGTGATCGAGGACGTGTGTGACCACCCAACTCCGATGGATCTTCTCGGCCTCGGGTGGATGGGGGGTTATATAGAGAGGGGGAGGAGGAGGATCAATGGGGGCCACAGTGGTTGTTGTCGCCATCTCTATCGAGCTTTCTTCTCCCCCGCTCTCTCTCTCTCTCTCTCTCCTTCTCCTTTGATCTCTCAAAGTCGTGCGCCTCTCGAAGGAGAGGAGGCGAGGCAAAATAGTTTATTTGCTTTGGGCTGCGGAGGTCAACGCGCCGGCGGCAAAAGGAAGCAAAGGTTTTTTTGAGGTTCAGAAAGGGCTCTGAACATTTATGAGGGTTTCAATTTAGTCCCCCAAAGATGAGAAAATAACATCTCATAAGATGATGAATTATAAAAGAAACAAAAAGATCCCACATTATCAACCAAGACATTAGCTTTAGCTAACCCTCCACATGTAGAATGGTGAATGATGCACAAGAAGATTTAAATAAATCTTTCAATGGTCGAAGATAACAACAACTCTCGTTGTTGCTATGAAGCTTGAAGAAGTGTCTAGGTTGTTGCAAACGCTGACTTGTTGAGGGAGAAGAAATTAGGTAGATATAAGTTGTATCACTAATCGACGATTAAGATCAAGGGTCTAAGATTTATTTTTGACAGATACATTGGTTATGTGACCGAATCATTCACGTAATTACATTTTGATGTAATAATTGTATGTAAAATTATTGAATCCTAGAATTGAAAAGTCTAGCTGACAAAGGAGAAAATCTCCTCATGCAGTGAACGCTTGCCTCAAGCTCAGAATTCCTTACTCTAATATTCGATTTTATTGTCATTATCTATGTTAAGACACATGGACACGAAAGAAAGAAGGTCGAGGAGGCTCTCCCTCTGAACAAATAGTTCACCTCCATATAGATCATCCCTCAATATCGAGTTATCCACATCGAGATGTCCCTACCTTGATCGATAGCATCCAATGTAATTCCCTTGTAGGAAACAACATCACAGAGGTTCGAAAACATTGGTAGGTGCTCGCACAATAGTGGGGATTCTCGGTAGAGGTCGCCAACCCCATATCCATTGTATTTAACAAAGTCTCTCTAACTTTCAACATGTCAAAAAGTATACAAACCTCGAAGGAGGTCAACAATACCTTCTAATTTAGTCAAAAAATGAAGAGGCGTACGCAACCCATGATAAAGTTAATGTGATCCTTTGGAGATCGCAAGTTCCTTGTATAGGAGATGGCTAAGAAAAAATCATTTTACAGATTCTCGACCTTCATCGAACCTGACAAGTGCTATTTCTCTTCTTTTGGGATAACATTACAAGTGTCCTATAGAATCCTTATACTTGTATATAAATTCATTGTGAACAGCCCATTGGAGGATTGAAGACTTCCTCTGAGGCTCATTATATCACTCCTATGAAGAAGGATCTTTCATGATGTGTTAGTATGCTCTTCAAAGCATGGAAGGCGTATCGATTTCGATATCGTTTCAATATCTTGTCGATTCGATATTTCGATGATATTTTAGTGATATATCGTCGAACTATCGCCCACATCGACACTCTTTTGTGAAGAAAAGAAATGTCTGAAAAGGAGGAAATATCGTCATATCGGTCTCATCTCGATATCGATATATCACGTTATTTCCTTCCATCTTCAAAGTTAGATATATAAGATCTATCTTGAACCCCCAAAACACATACTTTCCACTTAAGGATATGGTTAGATCCTCAAGCGCATCACGGAAGCGTGATCGTCGTGTCGAATACGACGAAGAACGACTAGTCGCACTAGTTGTTCTATGCAGCGGAAATTAAAAATTTTTCATGTGACGAAACCACATGATCCAAGAACACTTCTCGGATCGTTTCGTCTAAACCACAACCAAGTATTAGGTTTACCTCTTGAAGCGTGGTTGCGATCAAGTCTCTAAACGAAGAGACCTCCTGTCTCAAGTCCGATCCGTCGGAGGAGACGCTTGCGAGCGCGGGGATGAACTGCGTGCTTCTCGCAATCCAAATTGATGATCCAAGCGGTGGATCTCCTGATCTCGACACACGAGATCCGACGTCTTCTTCACGAGCAAGGCATGCCGAAGTAGACGGAGTTCCACGAGCAAAACATCGGGCAGCATAACGACGGTGCCGCGGCGATGGAGAGCCTCTCTAGGGCATCCATGGTGGACGGTCACATGAGAGAGAAAGAGAGAGGACGTGTAGAGAGAATGAGAGAGAGAGAGAGAGAGAGAGATTTTGCCTCAACTTATGTGTCAAGAAGAGCAATGGGGTGCCTCTCCTTTTATAGGGTTTTGGGATCCATGGATCTCAATCCATGTGTCAACACAAATCCAATGGTTCACATTAATTTGTGTTTCTTTCAATGGTCATGATTTGTTGCTAAAAACACAACAACAATTAATTTAATTTAAATTAAATATATGTTGATAAATCAACACAATTTAATTACAAAATTAAATCATCAATACATGGAGATAATGAAAGGAGAGAAAGCCTCCTTCCATGTGGAGAGGGGGACGGCCTCCCTTTCCTAATGGGAGTGGTGGCCGTCCACCCTCCTCCATTAGGAAGGTGGTTATTTCACCTTTTATGTAATCTCCATTATTTGCAACAACTTTTGTTGCAAATTATTTCACAAAAATAAATCCAATTTATTTTGTGAATATTGCAATCATGCCATTGAAAATTTGTGAATCATATTCACAGCCCAAAACAAAATGTAAATTACATTTTCAATTTGATGTCCAATGTGAATCCAATTCACATTAACATTTAATTAACAAATGTAAATTACACATAGCTCTCTCTTATATATTATAAATCACATTTATAATATATATGACTAATATGGATATTGCTATCCACATTATTCATATCCATGATAATTAAATCATATTTAATCATCTTGGATCTCTATTCTCTTGTGTCCAAATAATATGAATCACATTCACATTATTTACATCTTTGATAATTAATTCTCATTTAATTATCTAAGATAACTCTCTTTATAATATGAATCAAATTCATATTACTCATGATAATTAAATCACATTTAATTATCCATTTTCTCAATGCTCGAATACATATATCAACAATAGAATTATCCATGAACTCCTTCAAGGATAATGCGCTTTCTCCGCAGATACTTGGAGATAAGGACAGGGCGATTGTATTGTTCCACATATAGTGACATGGATATTGAGATCGTATCTCAAATCCAGATCGTGGGCCTCCCATAGATGCTTGATTAAATCAAGACCGTAAATCTAATCTTCTCATTGTATCTGAATCACATTCAGATCAATGTCCAATACTTGGACCAAGATCAGATCACTTCTCTACTGAGAGGAGTCACTAAAATCCAGACCCGTTTCATCACTCCCTAGGAATGGAAGCGTCATGGTTATACAATCGTTTATGATCACATCACCCTCAGGTATTCCCAATACCTGTACATCCTGCATACTGGAAGACTCAGACTAAACCCGAAGTATTCGATCAACTTTATACTGTCTACTTCATGGTTTTATCAGTAAGTTTCTCATTCGATCATTGGGAGTCGGTATCGATCATATACTTTCCAAAAGCATATATCATACCTAGGTCTTGATCATATACTTTCCAAAAGTATATATCAAACCTACAAATTCAGTCAAGCTTCCAAAGCGAGACGACCGTGCGCACGGAATTTGATTCTTCCCAATATCTCATGAGTGAGCTCATGTCTTCCGGTTCAGTAACTGAACATGTATGATCCCTTTGAGAGATCGTATTACTCATATGCCCTTATATGCACACCAGTGCGCCGGTGTGTAGACCTTGATTAGGTCATCAACCTATTGGTCTGCCAAATGTACATACTTAGACACATAGCAACATATCTGTCTCCGGTCAGAGGATGCGTGCCTATATCCTGACAGCATACGATGTAGGACTTTGGTTATCTCGATCTCGTTAAGTCAACTCTTTGACCTAACTAATCTGACACATCCGAATCTCTATTCCTATGCAGAGGACCTGCATCAAGAGGTCGGTCAGATATCAGCCTTCAGAGATAAGGATTGCCATCTCCTACTCAGGCTGGAGATCATCTCTTAACAATCATCTGACGGTGCTTGATGAGTCCTCAATCTAACTCTTTATATATTCATTCAAGCACCAGCCTCTATGATTCAATAGTTGAATCAACAGCTGTATGATCATCAAGATGGCCATGGTACATAACCCTAATTGTACTAAGGGACCTATTATGCAAATTATGTATTCTTCGTTTCAGATTAAGGAGTGAATTGCAATAACATTTATTGCATAATGGCTCGCCGTGGGCTCGCATTTCCAACATCCACTACAACCTTCCACCTATAATGACAACCACATTGCACATAAACGTGATTGTCACCATTAAGAGGTTTATTTATATGTGCATAATTATAAGATGTGCAACAAAAGGAAGGTCAAATGGATTGTGGATGTTTGAAGATCACACAAAACAGCCTAAGTTTGGACCCCACAGCAATCGTTAACCGTTGCCCGCCCTTTTTCTTAAGTAAACCGCTTCAAATCCCCTAATTATGGTAGCAATTTCAGAAAGATCCCTTCAATTTAACGAAAATAGGCACAACATTCAGTGGAGTTGGTTATATAGACAAGCCTAAAATTAAATTTAGACGTAAAGAAAAATAATCATCGGGTCTGAAGATGGAACTAATTTGTGATATTCGTAGAAGTTGTAATATTTGACACATCTTAATTAAATGCATGTTTAAATTCATCAATTTTAATGCCCGTCCATATCCATAGGTTTCTTTCTAAAATGAAAATTGTTCAAAGAAACCAACATATCTAAGATATAGATAGTATAATAACTATGATACAAAAATCAACAACGATCATTTTCATTGTCACGTCTTCTATAGTTAAATGTATAATAACGAGTAATATTTGTTGCTTGATCCATTAAATTCGTTACATTTCTAGCTATGAATTACATAACAACTGCTCATTGTTGGCATTTCCTTCTATATCAGCAATGATTATTGCAAATTCTTAATAAAGAAGTCAATTAATAGTCGTCATTACATGAACCTTTAGCAACATACTTAACATTCATTGTAAATTACAAGAATAAAATATACTTTTATATTAAATAATATTCATTGATATATTTGACAACAAAAGATATAGAAATGAATATCAAATATTGGTTGTCATATGACCATTTTAGTTTAGTGAATACAGTGACTAAATATCTTCATAAAATCGATTAAAATCATTTTGACAAGAATATGTGGTTTGTTGGATTGTGGAGTAAAAAAAGAGATGTTCGCGGGAGCTTAAGGTTAATAAAAGAAAGAATCGGTAGGTGATGACTGAGAGAGAGAGAGAGAGAGAGAGAATGGTTGAAGATACTTGGACATAGAGAGTGTGTGGGTGTGTGGCTAAAGGTGCATATAGAGTTAATAGATCTAAGTCGACATCGACTCAGGCACAAATTTGATAAGGTTCGAGGTCGAGATGACTAACTCAAACTCAAGCTCATCAAATTTGAGTTGTCTCGTGAGTGTCTTAATAATTCTTTTATAGCTTGATACCTATGTTCATCATTTTTTAGCTTTTAGGACCTCGGATGAGGGTACATGCGATTGTGTATTTTGTATTAAATTACAATATGCATTGCACTCTCATTATATGACATTACAAATTCGAAGCACAAATCAATTTAGTCATTCGAGATAACATGTTGAGCACTGACGAATCCATGATTCATTGCCTTTATTCCTTCACTTTAGCTAAAAGTTTTGGTAAAATAAATGTAAATATTCACTAATTCTTACTAATTAACATTCTAATCATATTTATTAATATTATATAGTTAACACTTATTTTATCTAAAAATAAAGTAAAAGAAGGAATGTAGATATGAAATATGTACATATTAATTCTAACCCCGAGACCAGATCAATATTGACATGGTCAACAAATAGATAAGCACGGGGAGATAAGGATCCTAGTTTCTAAAAATGTTAGAAAATCAAGATCATCAATGTACATCTATACATTTTTCACATTGTATATATGTTCACCTATTTTATTTATGACTTGTATCATCTCAAATCAAAATGTTTCCTTCACGATTTTTTTTATAATAGTATATATTAATTTATAAAAATATCTGAAAATATTTAATGCATAAATAAATAATTATGATAACCTTAAAAGTCGTAAAAGCCAACTTCCATGGTTTGTATTATTTATAGAAAACTCCAAATTAACGAAACTCACTTTTAAACTTTGTTTCATAACTAATACTATTTATTAAAAATATCAAAAAAATATTAAAATAAAATGTGTGAGTTTTGGCGTTTGGAGCCCTTTGTATATATGTATTATATGTATATAATGCTTTTTCATTTTCTATTTAATTATTCCTAATTCGCATTTAACTTCTTTTTCTAATATGTTTATAAAAATAATAAAAAATATAAATATAACTTAGAATTACTTATTAATAAATGTCAATAAATCTCAGAGTTATAAAGTCGTGACTATACACTTCCAGACCTCGCAACTCAGCCATACGAACTCGAAATTGGACGTACTCACTTTTAAAGATCGATTTATAGAACTATTTATCAAATGCAAAAAGTAAGTTTTAGGGGCCTATTGGTATAAATTATACAATGTATCTTAATCATATTCTATTTAAATTTTGTTATTCTTCTATTCTTATATTTGTATTAATATTTTATTAATTTTATATTATTAATATAAAATAAATAAAATTTAATAAAATTTAAAATTTTTAAATTATTTATTTATTTAAATAATATAATATTTATTATATAATTTAATTATTTTTTATTCATTTATAATATTTTATTTATTCAAATGATTAATTAATTAATTAATGGTCATTTAATTTAATTTAATCATTATTTGAATTTTTATTTTAATTTAATTAATTATTTAGTTAATTATTTGATTTTTATCTTCTATTTTCTCTCTCCTCCTCTTTTTTCCCTTATTCTTCATATTCCTTCGTCGTTCCCCCTTTTCTCTCATCTTCCTTCCTGTCAACCGCCCAACAGCCAGTCCGTTCGGCCATTGCCCAACCATCTTCCATCCACTATCCTCCTTCGCAGGTGATGTCATCCCGTCGTTGTGCTCCCCGCCTCTCCTCCCCTATAAATCCCCCTACCCTCTCGCGGAGCTCCTCAAATCTGTCATTTTGCATCTACTTCCTTCATGTGAGCTCCGGAGAGGACGAGGGCCAGTGACAGAAGCGGCATTTCCTCGTTGTAGCGAGGAATAGAGGGGAACTGATGAGATTGACGTCAGCGTTGCAGCCTTGTGTTCCGTCGTGTCCAGCCTCCGCGGATCGTCGTGCATAGAGGTAAGGGCTAGGAACTCCTCCATGCTCTTCCCCATGCAAAATCCACTACATCTAGGCTAGATTTCCGTTCCCTAATTTTCATCTTCCTCCTTTCTTCTATGATGCTTTCTCATATCAGTCCTCCAGAATTCCCTCTCAATTCTTCTGATGCTCTGCAATTCATCTACGATCGAAATCTATCTCTGATTTCATTCCATCTTCGTGTTCTCTTCATTTTTAGCTATCTCTCATGGCTCCGATCACAAACGATGATCGGAGCTCCGCTCCTTTTACACTGCCTCCGCTAGGAGCCTCCACTCACCCCGTTCTGCTTTGTGTGGGACCGAGTTTCGAACTCGAGTCTGGCTGCTCAATTTCAGGTCCTCCAAGCTGATTAGCACCTGGAGTTCAGGGTCGTCCCTGAGGATAGTTTGTGAGTGCAATGGCCCAGGGCCCATCATTGTAGGGGCTCATTTTTACATGTTCTTCAATCTTTAGTTTAGGAGGAAAAAATAGTATATGTTCTATTGGACTTTTATAGAATCAATTTTTGATGAAAGAATTCACTAAAAATAGGCCCTTATAAAATCAAATTTTCGATGAAACAACTCACTGAAAAATGGGTCCTTACGGAATCGAAGGTGAACAACTCAATGTGAAAGTTCAAATTTTAATGGGATTCCATAAGAGCACATTGTTCCCCGAAACATTATTAAGATTCTATTCTTTTATTTTGCCTAGAGCCCACAAAATGTCAGGGACGGCACTGCTGGAGGTCAGCAATGTATAGAGAGGTCCATCACCGGACATTAGCAACATGTGATCATCTTCGAGTCAAGCATTAGAAGCGAAGTCTAAATGGGGAGTGTTGCCGCTGATTATAACTTCGGCTTGAGAAATTCACGAGCTATCATCTATATGGGACGTCAACCTTCACGCACGAAACATCAGGAGCACTAGAGCACAACCACTAGAAGCAGCATTTGCCATCGCCTGCACCTTAAGGAACACCTGAGTTTCACTGTCGATCGAGATCACCGGCACCATTTCGAAGATCCGATCGAGATCACCATCGCGACGAACAACTATGAATCGAGAGTCGTGGAGCACCACCGCCTGCAGTAAGTCACCGTCGTGCTAGCACGACCTTTGCCTGGAGCATCCATCACCGGTATGAGCAGCATGGATTTGATTCCCTTTTCACTGGAGACCCAAGTCTCATCGTGGTTTGCTTTCCATTCTTCGTTGCCGCACTTGCATATTTGGGGAAGACAACAGTGAGCAGCAATCGTAGGCGGTGATTTTAATCCAACGGTTGCGATTCGTCACTGCCCCATCACTTACGCAACTCACGTGCGCTGCACATGAGCTATCGAGATTTTTTGGGAAAATTTCATCAAGGCCCCTGAACGCTTGCATACTCTCGAACAGATCCTAATAGCTGCAATCGCGTGCTTCAACATGTAATTCCTGTAGTTATTGCATTGAATATCCCCGAACATTTGTGTAATTTCACATAGGTGCAGGTCGGCTGAATCCACACGCGTGACACGTGCTTGCTGGTTTTTTTACGTGCTTGACCCCTCCACTTTCTGCCTATTCTATACATCCCCAGTTTTCCTACTTATTACAAAAACACCCCTATTCATTGTATACATAATGCTATAATGTTATATTCATATCAAATAAAATACATAATATAAAAAATAATAAAAATATAAATAAATACCTTATAGCATACTATATACTGCATTATAACAGTGTTGAAAAATTAAAAAAATCTACTTTTAATAAATCATTACAAAATTAAAAAACACACAAATTTATAAAAATACGTAAAAAATATAAAGAAAACACTTATAAAAATCTTAAAAATTACTTACAGTATGTCTTTCTATATTTTACATAATAAATCAACAACAAAATAAAAAATAAATATTAAAACCAATAAAAAATCAAAATACATAAAAAATTTCAAAAATACGTAACTAATTCTAGAAAAATAAGAAAATATGCACAATATCTCGTTAGAAAGATATTCTTATCTACTTTCTAGTAAAAATAAAATAAATTTTTTTCTTATTGTTTTATATTTTTAAAATAAGAAATAAATCTTTATTTTTATTTAAAACATAGTTTTAACTTTAAAAATAATTCAAAACCCACAAAATTTCTAAAAACCTCTCAAAATCCATAAAAAATAAGGAATAAAAATAAAAATATAAAACGTACAAAATAAAAATCAAATATAAAATATAAAATCAATTGCTTAGTACTTATAGTTGTATAAAATTGCAAAAACAATATAAAATCCATAAAACCAACTAAAAATTCAGAAAAATCCCATAAAATAAATAAAAATAAAAAACCCTCATACCTTAGATCTCTCTAGCATTTACCTTAGTTTCCACAGTTTGCCTCCTGAGTTCGATACTCCCGTACTTATCGCTATATTTTTTAGTTTAGGAGCATAACTAAAACAATAAATTTTTTGGTAAAATTCACACGATCGATTCAGCGACGTTATTCTTCTTTTATACTAGCAGATCGGGTGGTTTTTCAGGCACGTCTTAACTCGAACTTGATTTGTAAGGATAACAAGTTCATCCTCTGATACGAACCTAAGATCATTACAGCTCGACTTACGACCTCGTATCGAGTTGAGTTCGAGTCGAGTTCATCAAATCCCAGCATTCTACATCCCTATATGCATGTACATCCTCTTGCAATTCCATATGATAAGTAGGGATTAAACACAATCCATTTTGAACACAATATGTATTATCCCCAAATAATGCATACTTGTGTTGGAGAAACATCCGGATAAGGTAAGACCTAGGGGGCATGAGAGGTGATGCAAATGAAGATCCAATGGAGAGGGGGCGTGCATAGATATCTCATGGTGATGCAACATTCCATGTCTCCAACAACAACAACACAAGTCAAATCCCACTAACCCTCCTTCCTAATCCCCTTGTTTGCCTTCTACCAACCAACTTCTCATGCTCATTTAATACTATATTAGACAAATAGATGGTCCATCACGTAGAAAGAAATAAATATCTATAATTATTGCAAATGGGTTATTGCAAATATATTATGTTTAGAAGGAAATAAATATCTATAATTATCACGCGTGATGGAGTTTCTTTGTTGTTTAATTTTATTTTGTGCTTTATGGGTAGCAACCACTTTTGATTAGGTTGATTGGAGGCTAAATTCTTAACCTGGGATCTTGATTTGGGATTCATATAAAAGATGTTTTAGTTGTTGCATCATGATCATGAGAGAGACACGTATTAGAACTATTGTGTATTTGATGTATGGAATCAATATAAAATAGGATAGAATTAATATGGGGAAGCAGTCCTCAGAAAATAACAATAAAATAATTACGTCACGAGGCATGAATGTTGAATCTTTGATATGCAATTAAATCCGAATTGGAAAGTGGGAGTGCACACTTCAATAATAAATATTAACAACAATTTATTGATTAATTTATGCCTGTTCATTTATATTTTTATTCTTATAATTGTTTAGTAAGAAGAGTCAGTGTTGATGACGTTGTCACTAGACTACTTTGTCACTAAGATCGGGACTCGTCTAGCCAGCCTGCTCACGAGTCGGGCTTGGATCAAGAAATTTTATTAATGAGCATATGCCTAAATCATCCCGCTCTTTGATATTCCCGTCAATGGGGTTGGTCATGGACATGTACTACAGAGCTCGATTTGATTGTAAAAACGAAAACATGTGTTTAAATTAGCTTGCCCAGGTTGTGAAATTCATTAGACACATATTTCTTATTTGTATTCAATGATCTTAATTTGAGATCTATCGATCAAACATTTTTTGAAATTGATTAATCTTGTGGCTTGGGGATTGAATTACGATACACCTTGTTTGACCTATTTTTTGAAATTGATTAATCTTGGGCTTGGGGATTGAATTAGGCTACATCTTGTTTGACCTGCTTATTCACCTGTATATATTGCATTTGTCACTTATTAAAAAAACAATAAACAGTTACTTTGTATTAGTCCTCATAGCAAAGTATATTTTTCTTGCACAAAAAATATAAAAAAATCATTCATCGTATTTGCCAAGTCCATTACATCCAAAAATCAATAAAATTTTGAAAAATTCAAAAACACATAAAAAATCTTCTTTTGATGACATCTGAGTTGTTGAAAAATTAATTTTAAACTCTGACATTACCTCTTAGAGTTCGGAGTCTTTTCCAAGTAAAATAAACAATCGTCAAATTATATAATTGAATAATTTTTCGTGTGATTCTGACCAATCACTAAATTCTTGTGCTACTTTAAAAACAATATATAAACTTAGGTATAGCAGTCTTTCAATGACCACAATGTGGTCGCATCTACAATTGTGGCCTTGTACATGCAACGACAACAATATCGACTACATATGACTGCAATGTTATATTTCAAGCATATTGGGACTACGACTACATGTGTGCTCGCATTTAGCTCTGATTATCGTATTGATTTCGCCACACTTTTAGTATTTATATTAAAATATATGGAGATAATAAATCATTTTTCTATGTATTCATAAGCTATTACAAAATAAATCTGAAAAAAATGTAATATGATCTAGGCTTAACATGATTTTCTAATTGATGGATTTCAAAGTCGACGGCAATACACGCGAAGACATGAGGATCAAGACAAAGCTATCTTTATTTACTTGCAAGCCCTATGGTCAAACTAAAGGAGGTTAAAGATCCCCTTTTAATACCATTTTGTGATGCTAGTTTTGTCTTTGTTCTGACTCTTCAAAGATAAAACTATGCATCAATCTCTATGATATAACTATATATTAGATCAAAAACTGCATGATACCAAAATGTCTAGGGTAAATATACCCATTCATATCAAATACCTTAACATTAACGCAAATGTAATGATACCATGTTTGTTAGTTCATGCATGAGCATGCATGTTTTAATTATAAGTAAACTTGTGCAGAAAAATAAAACTTGTGAAGTTAGCTTGATCTAGGTTAGGAGCAAAAAAGCTACTAGGCCAATAAAAAGCTCAAGCCTAAGGAACTCAAGCTAAAGAAGCTTGAGTGAAGAAGAAGCTAAGAAGCCAAATCATTTCAAAGCTCCAACACAACCTCAAGAAAGGATCTCAAGTTCAAGAAGAATACTAAGTCTTTTGTTCTATTGAAACACGCATTATGTGATTGTCTTTAATTGTAAATGTGAAACCCCAGGTTTTAGCACCGCAACTTGGTCAAGTCGGTGATGATCAAATAGTTACAGTCCAATAAGAAATTTATGAAAAAATTCAATTTCGATCTGATTGTAGCATATTGACTTGTTGGATGCGTATCGTCGTTAGGAATCCAACACATCCGAAATTTTGTAAATCGGGTATCGGATGAGTGAGATATGATCATTTTAGTGGAAATGGGTCATGTCTGAAATGGTCATACGAGATTTGAGCGAGATCCACCCAAGAATCCGCCCAAGCCCGATTCTTAAAGATATAAAAGACCCATTAGGTTGCTCTCTCCTCTCATTTGCAAACCCTAGCCACCACACACCATCTCCCACCTCTCAAGATCGTCGGAACTCCATCGAAGCATCGTCGGAGGGGGCGGATCACTACCATTTTGGAGAGGAGTTTTCCCTCATCATATTTTACACATATCTACCATTAGAAAAAGTAAGATCACCTCCCCCTCTTCATGTTTTTGTGATTTTAGTTATGTGTTAGATCTAAGAAAATATTTTTGTGATTCAGAGGTATCTGTGGTTGGGAAATTACATGGGAGACAACGTAAAACGAAGATATGGTATTTTATACGAGAACGCTCAAATAGGTACGATCCCCTCTACCTTTTCTTGTGATGTTCTCACCGGGCATGTGTCCCACGGACCTTAGAGTGCCTCTTGCTGGATGGGTTCTCCCTTGGTGTGATGATCGTTGGTTGTTCATGTTCCTCAAGAATAAAAGGAGACTGATGGTAGAAATTAAGAGTGTGAATGAAAAACAGAATGGATGCGTTAAGGTTAACGATGTGAATTATATTTATACTATGATCACAAAAATCACCTAATGATGTTTGCATGTGAATGTATACGTGTAACGATATATACATATATCTCCCTCTTGCTGTTGGTTTCACACGATTTTTGGATCCTATGTTTGGAGCATTCTTAGAGTCTTATGTATCTTATTACTACGAATATCAGATTATTCAATTGTTAATCTCTTGATGTAAATCACTATTGCAACATAACATCTAACTACCATAGGACTTTCTTCTATGCATCTCAGTGATCACCGTGTAAAATAGTAAGGGTGCTAAATTGTTTCTCATTACAGAATTTATTCTCATTACAAGTCAATCTTCATTATAGGATAAGAATACTCATATGCTAATTTGTTCTCTACCTTCGTATCATGTTTTGGCAATCTAGATTCAAAATCATACTATTTAAGTTGGTATATTAGCCGTTCTTAATTATTGAAAATCTGTGGATGCGACCAGATTGTTAAGACGAAACGTTGCTGTACTTTCTATTCATTAAAATCCATTAACTAATATATACATGCTTGGATAGGAAATTTGCAATCATTGAAATAACTGCTCTCTAATTAATACGTGCCATAACGTATGATTGTAGGAATATCAACTTGTTCAAAATTCTAATAGTCATGTTAGTGTCCGTTGGTATTACTTCAAAAGAAAATAATAAATAATTAGTTTTGATTTTAGTGACAGTTTCTCATCTATATAGTTGGTAAGATATGTTGTACATATCAAGTCTTAACACCAAAACAATCTGGGGTGGATCTCGTCTCTTATGGATGAGACATTCTCGATAGTAAATGATGATAAATTATGATATTTCCACTGTGCAAGAGGGATTATATAAAAATCAGGAGTCTATATATATTTTATATCAAATGGAATTTGACGAACCTACATGCGTGTATTTCTTTAATTTTATGAAACGACCATCCATTAGAAATTTATAGATCTTAGTTTGATAAACTTACAAATGACTATACACTAACACCTCCTACACAGGTTGTAGTCTTAGTGTAGTTTATGAAAATAAATTAAAAAGAAGCCTCATTTTCTTATGCTTAGGCTATTGTAAATCTCTATTACGCAGGTGCATGAGACTAATAAATCGAATAAGAGACTGAGACAACCTACATATTGTTAAATAGTTAATCGCACCTTCCCATGCTATGTAATATAACAATATTTCAACTTTTATCGGTAATCGGAAGATATGATTCAAACATATAACAAGGGTGTGAACCTCCAGTGTTCTTACTGTGATGATATGTGATATCAAATGTAGTTAATTCCGTCAGAAAGCTAGCATTTCTTTTTATATTAATAATGATCATCATTTCTTGAGTGAGATTCTATAGTGATCGGGTAGATGGAGTCAGGTGCCCACAAGGGATTGTGCATGCATCCTTGGACCCCGAGTAGATACCATGAAGGTCTAGAGCGGTCTTTACTATCAATGTACTGTTATATCATGCATTCAAATTCCCAACATGACACTAGTATTGATTATGTTTATAGTTGTTGACATCTCGTAGGTAAAATTTCAAGCTGACTCATAATGAGAATAATACATGAATTTGCCAAGATATGACTAATTAAAGTCAGTGTTGAAAGATATGACTAATTGAAATTAAGGTTGAAATCCACTTTATCAATATTTGTTTGCATTGATTATACTTAGAGAAGTTAGTATACCCGAGAGTGGGGCGCAGCTCTCGTGGTCCCCGTGAGTCCTAGATGAATTGTTAGTTCTAGTTCTGCGAGTCTGTCGGTGTGTTCCGCGACTCTGTCGGTTGAGCGTAGTGCTATGGGTACAGTCGGTGTGTCCGCGTCCCTAGTACGACAGTCATAGAAGATTCGTACTTTGTCACAAGGGTGTATCCGGTGCGGTCCCGTTTGGCCGCGGTGTACTCGTTCCCGGGTATTCCCCTCGTGGCGGGTAAGCTGGGAAAAATGGTTTGAAGTTGGAGTTGGGGTTGTTCATTTGAGTTGGTTGCTCCAGTACACATGATGTGACTGTTGAGATGATGTTATTAATGTTTGAACTCAGCATTTTATATGATGGGAATATGTATAGAACTATAATATACCTATTTACAGATGCTTATATGATTAACCCCAACGGCTCAGGTAAGTAAATGTAAAATTGATGAGCTTACAAGTATTAGTTTGGTTGTAATTTCGAATAATCGCTTTATACATGTTTGGGATAGTGAGTAGTAATGACAAGATTAATAAAGGAACATGAGCATCCATCCCTTTACTCTTTTACACTTCTTCTTCGTGTAGTGTTAGCCTGTTTTAGCTGTACTGAGCTTTTTTTTCCTTATACGTACTTCTTTGGAAACCCATCCAGGTATACAGGTTGTTGAGCAGCAGTAGTGACCTAAGCTTCCGCAGTTTATACCAAACTCAGGGTACAATTTTCACTCGCAGAGTTGTACTAGTTATTGTTATACTTTTGTAATTTAGATAGTTTAAGTTGCTAGTCATGAAATAAATTTTATGGACTCTATTGCAAATTTGTGATGTTTTGGGAACCATGAATATCTAAATGTCATTGGTACATTTTTATTCTTTACTTTTCCTGTCTTACATTCTGAATGTTAATCATAATGTATGAATGTGGCTATTGCTGAGTATCTGGATCCTAGGGAGATAGGTCTGACGTCCTCCCCACGGGGCGGGGCGTCACAGTAAAAGACCCCAAGTATCATGCATATCAAGACTTTCGACTTTAATCTTGACTCTCAGGTCGACATGTCAAGTCGATCGATCGACCTTCTCACACTAATCAATCAACCCTGATCGACTAGAAGCTTTACCTGATCAGTCGTTTCATGATTGATCAAATTGCCTTGACTGGTAGATCGCACCAGAGCAATTAGTCCTTATTTTATGATCGATCAAAGTTTTGAATTCCGACGACAATATCACAACCATGTTATGATTGATCGACTTTTGATTATGATCAATCATCATATCCCTCAGACCGATCACTTTATATTTCAGGAAGATTCTTGATGGGGATTTCATTCTCGATTTTTTTCATAATGGCTATTGTTTCAAAGCCAATGGATATGTTGACTCTAGACCTATAAACAACTACAAGGCATAACAATGAGAATCACCTCCCATTCTATATATTATTCATTCTATAATATGTGAGTAAAATTCTAAGTGATGCCTTATGTTCTATGCTTCACTCCAAAAGCTCTGATGTTATGTGATCCATCTTACAACCTACTCCTCACTCTACAAGATAGTTTTAATTTTGCCTCATGATCTTCATTGCATTATTACCTTGATATTGAGGTAATTGTATTTTTGCTCAACCGTAAGACTGTTGTCGATTGTCTGTAACAACTTATTGTATACGATAGAGTTAACCGCGTAATCAACTTAGGTTGTAATACGATTGGGTTAGTTGCATAAGCAACTCAAATTAGTTGAAGACCCATGTGGGTTAGGTTGAAAGCTTGAGTCGAGTGTCTCTGCTCATGGTTTTTACCCAGGAGGGCTCCATGTTAAATACTTGTGCACATGTGGATTGATTGTTTGTCTTATTACTGAAAGTGCTACATAACATTGTGCTTGTTTTTAGAATATTATGATTGCAATGGTCTAGGTCATACAACGTGATTCACCCACTCCCATTAGTCGGAGTAGGAAACCAACAATATGTCACATATGGAATGATATAATTCCCAACAATTTTATCAAATAATGGTTCACTATGGGTGTACATGTCTAACTAAGTAACCTTTTTTAATACTTATTTAAATATGCCTGCATAGGTGCATTGAGCTAATACACTGTATTGCTCTTTTCAGAGGTTTCCTTACCTTTTCAACTTTTAATACATATGTTTTGTTGAGTTTTCCAACTCAATGTTAAAAAAAGTGGATAAATCCCAAACGATTAATCAACATCTCCTATAAAAGCACGATTATTATAATCTTCTCAATGTCGTAAAAAAATAAAATATTTAAAAATACGAGCCTAAGGTTCACACTAAATCAATATATCACATATTTGCAATGGGTTTTTATTGATTTTAAGAAAATATTTGATTTTTTTGAAACCATAGAGGAAGGGTTGACTTGACGGAGATGAATCGTCTGCTGTAGGTGGGAGGGCAACGTAGTCTGTTGTAGGCGTGTGCGCCGCTCGATCTTGATCGAGCGGTTTGCACGAATTTGTACTTTTTGTGAGCTCGTACAATGCAAAATCGTGTGAACTGCTCGATCACGAGTGGTTCACGCGAACACAGCAGGCACAACACCACAACAGATGATCCTCTATGTGACTTGCCAGTTAAAAACTCTCGTTCCCTTTCGGAAAATCTGACACCTGCTGTAAAAACCTCAAAAACAAAGTCCCATACCGTGGAAAAACAAAATTCCCGGTTGGGATAAATAGTGAGGAGCTTACTACCAGACAACCCGGCTTAAGCATTTTGGGGGTGGTTAATCGAGTCCGCATGGGCCCGATCCCAAAAGGTTGTTAGGGCCAGTAATGTTCCGCTAACGGACCGGAGAGCTAAGCCCGGGTCGTTACACCTGCCTAGATGGGAAGACCCTTCAATCCGAATACCAATGATGCATAATCGTAGAGTTCTCCAAAGAAATATCCTCCCTCAAATGGGCTAGGCAATTGTTGGAGCTTGAGCTTTCGAAGGGAGATTTTCGAAGAATGTGGAAGATATCGACTTTTCAACTCATTGTTAAAAAGATTCTCAAGAGAACATCGAGACGCTTGCGCACTCGACCACTCATCGTCTGAATGGATCATGGGTGTGGTCTGCAAATGGTCTCCTTCTGTTGGAGCAAAGAGGGTAGAAGAAGTATCAACGTATTGGATCTCCGCTCTTATGCTGCCACTCCATCACCGATACCCCTGTATCTTGGCCATCATAGTGAAACCTTGTGGAAAGCTTCTGGATTTCGAATGTCGCGACCTTGAGGAGAATCGTGATGAGGCTTCATCAATCAAACTCCCGATCGGCATCTCAGACATGAACAATATTCCGCGAGCAGTCGAGATGTTTACAAGAGATGGAGTATTTGAGGCAACTGAGGAAAGATTTGTGAAATTCTGGCACTATGATACTCTGCTAGTGGAAGCCTCCGATCTGTTTAATTCTCCTATCTCATTCAAAATGGAAGAATAATTAAGTGGTAGGGCATATCAAATGGTCTAGAGAAAATAGAAAAAAACCTCCATGTGAGGGAGCTTAATAAGGAAGTTCTCGGCCTGTGAATGTGGGAAAAGACCAATCTCAGCATTGCCCCCTTGGAGGCGGATCGTCTGATGTGGTGTTGTCCTTGCTGTGATGCCATGAGCTGCTCGATCCCAATCGAGCGGTTCACACGATTTTGCATGGTACGGACCCACAGAAAGTGCAAAATCGTGCGAACTGGTCGATCGTGGTCGAGGGGCATATACAACTACTGCAAAATCCACTGCATTTCGGCGTGCAGCAGACGATCCTCTCTATGCCCTCTTCCCCTCTCATATGAGACCTTGAACTATCCCAAAAAAGGAGCTAGGAGTCCAAAAAAAGGATCGACCGAGCGTGTTTGGAGGAAACAATCGAGCTACTGAGAGCTGATGGGAAGGATTGCTAGTATAGTAGTATGTCTGATCCATATCATGCTTCTGATTGGATGGGAACTGATTGTGCAGAACGATGAGATGATTGATCCCTTTCCACATTCTTTTAGATGAGAGCTAATGGAGGGATTGTGGAGTACATATGGTATTTTTGTCATAGCATAGATGGAGCATTAGGTCTATTGCGTACTGTAGTATGAAACTATTTAAGAAATAATATAGTTTTTGGTGTTAGCATGTGGACGTATGTAACTTGCCGAACCGCTATAAATCTACTTGTTATGTCGATTGTGTGTGCTATTCTCATTTGATCATTTGTAAAATTTATATGATGCTTAATCACATCTGTTTCACACCATTTCCTGCAAATTGACATGGTGCAAACAAGGGGAACACGTAAAGTTGTTGGTATACCCAAAACTTTTCAGCAAAGAGATTGACGTAACATTAATTTGAAATGAATACCAAGCATTTTAAGCACGATCATCCTTCATTTTAAGAGCAATCTATGTGTGGTAAGCATAAGATTTGTTTTCTCTGCAATTTGTAGATTTTTTTTTTTATAATCGGGCCTTTTATATCCTTGAAGAATAGAATTCACAATGAATAATTCCGGATTCTTAGGGCGAGATTGTTATGCTACTCGACTGATATTTTTACGTAGAAACCCAGGCAGTGAAAAGTCACGGACTTAGAACCACGTTTTTAGGAGCTATACTTTGCACTTATCCATAGCCAACTACTCATTATTCCTCACTGCTTCCAAGCAGGAGTTGTAAATTTTTATTTAGGGCTTGTTTGGTAGGAGAATAAGGATTGAAATAAGTCCTTATTCCCATATTTCCTTATCCGCTATCTTATTCCACTATTCTCTTATTCCTCCTTAGCCACTCTCTTATCCCCCGCTCCAATCTTCCTTTATTCCTCCGTAGCCATTAACTCATAACCCTTATTCTTTATCCTTCAAGTGCCAAGAGAACATAAATTAGCACTTACCTACGCTTATTTCCCTTATTCTTATCCTTGCAGCCGAACAAGAATAGTGATTCTCCACTCTCATTCCTGCTTATTCCCAAACCAAATGTCCCCTTAGACAATGCATTTTTCTTGAACCGCTCCTAGAAACTAGTTTTACCATTTGCAAAAATACGAACCCATACCTCGTCACTTGGTTCGCAAAATCATCTACAATAGGATTCAACTAAGTAATCTTGATTAAATGAACAAAATGCTTCCCTTTTCCATTTCTTTGTGAATGCATGGTAGATTGGAAGTAGAGCCGGAGCTTGAATGTGAAATTTATGCAAGTCCGAGTAATGAGGCACTGGAAGTAAGTGAGGGGGTGTTCGGTTCGGGAATAAGTACGAATAATGATGTGGAATAGCAAGAATAAAGGTCTATTCTCTGTTCTGCTACAAAGATAGGAACAAGGAGAAAAATGTGAATACAAATGTTGGGTGATGAATTGATTCCTCATTCCAGTGCTTATTCTCCAAACGAATATGGCTTAAATCGAGTAAAGTTATTAACAGTCGATCTGAACTGTTTTTGATGCCCAACGGTGAAAACATTATTCTAGCAGTGACATTGTTTACTCGATTAGTTGCCTAGACCAAGGTTTTAAAAACTGGACCCCATTGAACCGGTCAGTCTTTGATTTGATCCAACAGGGTCGGACCGATAATGATGTCAACATGACATCATCATTCCTATCGACTAAAAAAAATCAGACCAGGCTTAATTTACTGGTATGATTGATCAAACCGAATTTTTGAACCGATAAAACCAGATACGTATATATAAATATGTATTTTTATATTAATGAAATAATCATTTAAAATGTCAAATATTTCAATAGAATAACATGAATGTCTTTTTATAGTAAAACTCTACAAACAGTCACGTTTTCTAGCATTATATATGAATATAATGTTGTAATAATTTATTTATAGATTTCAGAAAATTACTATAAGAAATTAGTGGCACAAGTTAATAAGGGCACAACTGATAAAAGTCATATTATTTCATTATTTAAACCTTTATTTTTTGAAAATATACTAAACCATCAAAACTGAGGTCAATACCGATCAACCCGATCCAACCATCCGATCCGATTTTTTATTTTCTTTTTTTAATTAATTACATAAAACCTGTCAAACCGACCAGGTCCGGGTCGATTCCCGATCCAACCGTTCGACCGGCCGGTTCGGTCTGGTTTTTCAAACCATGACCTAGACGACTATATAAGCCGGATGGTGTGTTTATTTGGATTTTAATTTTCGGACATTTTTATCTTTTACCTCTTTAAATTATCATATGAGAACTAGAAATAAAGAATCTTCACGTTTTAAATCATTGTATGTTGAGCTTGGTTTGCAGTAATGATCAGTGAGTACTCTATTGAGTATTATATATTCTTTGCACTTGGTGTATGAAGGTCTTTGAAAGAGTGCATTTTTGATAGATAATCTTATAGGACAGTAATTCTTTGATTGAAAAACAAATGTTAGCTCACTTGTAGTAATAGTTAGCAGTAGTAATAGTTAGCAAAGCATAACAACAAAGTGTATTTTCAATTGCTATAATTAAATTTAAAGGGACTAACAAATCCTTTATGGCAACTAACTCTGTATTCTCGAAGCATCGTGATAACAAATATCTGCGTATACGAACAGGTAGAGATATGCATCTACGATGTAACGTCTCGGGCTTAGGTCCCCGATCCGTTATCGGAGCATAACTGGCCCTGACAACTTGTTGGGTTCGAGCTCAAATGGACCCGTTGACAACCACCCAAAATGCTTAAGCCCAAGTTGTCAAGTAGTAATCCCCACCACTTATATACCACACCCAAACTTTGTGAGTTTTCCATGTGGTACTATGTTTGGGGTTAGGGTTTACAATCTCCCCCACTTATATTTGCAACGTCCTCGTTGCGACATGGCATATCACTTCTTCCCAGTTACAGTGGCGGTTGCACGCTCCGGGTAGCCATTTCCTCCAACCTCTTTGTAGGGGCGGCTCCACCTCTCGGGTAGCCCTTTCCACTATCAGAGAGAATTTGGCTCTGATACCATTTGTAACGTCCCGGGCTTAGGTCCTCGGTCCGTTAGCGGAGCATTACTGGCCCTGACAACCTCTTGAGATCGGGCTCATACGGACCCGATTAACCACCCCCAAAATGCTCAATCCGGGTTGTCAAGTAGTAATCTTGTCACTATTTATCCCACCCGGAAACTTCTTGTTTCCACGGTGTGGGACTTTCATTTTTGGGGGGTGTTACAACCTAACCCCAAACATAGTACCACGTGGAAAACTCACAAAGTTTGGGTGTGGTATATAAGTGGTGGGGATTACTACTTGACAACTTGGGCTTAAGCATTTTGGGTGGTTGTCAACGGATCCATTTGGGCTCGAACCCAACAAGTTGTCAGGGCCAGTTATGCTCCGATAACGGACCGGGGACCTAAGCCCGGGACGTTACAATGGTATCAGAGCCGAACGCCTTCTGACAGTGGAAAGGGCTACCCGAGAGGTGGAGCCACCCCTACAAGAGGTTGGAGGAAATGGCTACCCGGAGCGTGCAGCCGCCACTGTTATTGGGAAGAAGTGATGTGCCATGTCGCAACGAGGACGTTGCGAATATAAGTGGGGGAGGTTGTAACACCCCCCAAAAATGAAAGTCCCACACCGTGGAAACAAGAAGTTTCCGGGTGGGATAAATAGTGACAAGATTACTACTTGACAACCCGGCTTGAGCATTTTGGGGGTGGTTAATCGAGTCCGTATGGGCCCGATCTCAAGAGGTTGTCAGGGCCAGTAATGCTCCGCTAACGGACCAGGGACCTAAGCCCGGGACGTTACAAATGGTATCAGAGCCAAATTCTCTCTGATAGTGGAAAGGGCTACCCGAGAGGTGGAGCCGCCCCTACAAAGAGGTTGGAGGAAATGGCTACCCGGAGCGTGCAGCCGCCACTGTCACTGGAAAGAAGTGATATGCCATGTCGCAACGAGGACGTTGCGAATATAAGTGGGGGAGGTTGTAAAACCCCAAAAACAAAAAGTCCCACACCGTGGAACACAAAAATTTCCGGGTGGGATAAATTGTGAGGAACTTACTACCGAATAACCCGGCTTAAGCATTTTAGGGTGGTTAATCGGGTCCGCATGGGTCCAATCCCAAGAGGTTGTTAGGGCCAGTAATGCTCCGATAACGGACCGAGGACCTAAGCCCGGGACGTTACATACGAAGAGGGAGAAATGATCAACAACTAATTTTCCACTTCCAAGTGATTTTTTTTACAATTTGTCCTTTCTTCTTGGTCCTCACTATTGAATAAACTAATCAAATCAACATATGTTAATTGTACAAGTCGATGATTTGTGAGAATGAAACATGATTTTCATGGACTGTGATGTAGATTGAAAGAATACAAGTGTTGTGTAAAATCCACATTTTAAGGGAACCTATCACAAGTAATCGTAAAAACATGTGTACTAATAAGAGGTAAAATCTGACAAAACCCCGTGTTCTTCTCATAAAGATCTAAAAAATACGAACATGTTGAAGCTCTGAATAATATGCTGAAAACGCGTGATAAAAGATCTCATATGCACTTGCTTGGAGGTACGCCATCACCCTTGGGCTCGAGCTGCTCTTGGACGAGGTCGCGGAGGAGGACATATACACAGAGGCTGACGGGGACTCATTTCCTTCTTATCGCCGCAGGTAACATGCCTCTCGTGTTGGCTATCTTCAGAAGGGGTTATTTTGACGGAATCGTCTTGGCATTTATGCGATCTTCGCTGTCGGCAATTTCTTGCTTTTGGCTTTCTATCGATAGAAGGTCGCGGTGTTCAACGGTTTCAATTTTTGATTTGAAATGGTAGTGGTCGCATGTAGTTGATTTTAGATATGGCTTGTTCATTGGGGGCGTTTATGTATGAAGTATGTGTAACACAATCGTTGCAAACTTGCAACATATATCTACTGTCAGTTGGGTAAATTTGGAGGGGGCGTTTATGTGTGAAGAACAATCTCTCTCAGATATAAACTATGAGAGGAAACCCAACCCAGTACGGGTAGATTTGGATAATGTGAATGATCTCCCGAAGACTGCTGCATAGTGTGAACGATCTCCCGAAGACCACAATCTTTCAACTGATTGATCACCCTTGTTGATCGGTCGATTATCTGAAACTAATGTCTATGCATCAATTGCCCATACTGTTATTGACCAAACTATCGTAGGATGAAATAATGGCTATGCATCAATTGTTTGAGACACTGTTTACCATCTCACACTCGGGTAAAAATAGAGAATTGATGACAATAACATTGGCAGAAAATAGAACTGATGAAACCCATTCCATCTCTCAATTTTGTTTACATTTGTGCTGCTATTTTATCGTTTTTTCTGCTCATCTTTCCACCCACTTGTTAGTATTACAATATCTTAATTTGTGCTGCTGGATTAAAACTTTCATCGATATGGATTTTCCAAAGTTAAAAGTCACAATCAATACAAGGTGACTTTTAATCCGACAGTTATTCAATCGTCACCTCTCTGTGCTTCATTGTTGTGTTCAAATTTAGATTCAAGCGTGTATACATGAACAAATGCAAGTCATGTTATCTTTCCAAGTGCCACTACTCTATCCATTTATTAAAAAAATTTCAAGAGTTGGACAGATTTTGAGCGCATTAGATAGAAATTGACGGGATTCTGTTTAGAGCGTATTGGATTTAGAGTGTATTTCCTTATTTAGAGCGTCTTCTAAACAGATGTCAAGTCACCGATATATGTAAGATTGCGCAAATCAAACGGAAACTCATTTGTATAGTGATTTCTGAAATTAATTGCAACCGTGGTCATTTTTGTATTACCTCCAAGAGCTCTTTATGACAATTTCACATTTACCAAATTATGTACTTAGTCATGCAATGCCGCTGCAAGGTAAGAGAAAGAGCGTAGTGGATGGGAGTGAAGGAGCAACTGCAGGTGCGGGGAGGGCAATTAACTGGACACCATCCTATGACTGAATCCTAATCCATTGCATGTTGGATGCAAGAGACAAGAATCAATGGAGTGAGAAGTCATTTACTACTACAGGTTGGAATGCAATCTTGCTCCAGTTCAATGAACAAGCAGGATTGTGTTACACGAAGGATAAGATCCAATCACATTGGAAGATCTACAAGAAGGACCGCACGGCGTACTTGTACCTTCGCGGCAAGTCCGGTTGACGATGGAACCATGTTTCAAATCGTCCAATCGCACCGGACGACCTCGCCTGGTTGGAGGTATGGTGACCATTGCATAAAAGACAATTCTCTAATTCGATTACTTAGCAATGAATAATTGAAATTTCTATTTGTCAGGTAGGTGAGGCGTATCGCAAGTACAGTTCATGTCCCTTCTTGTACTTCGAAGAGGTTGCCAACCTCATCGGGAAGGGGTCTGCAACTGGACGTTACGCCAGCTCGTCACGTGCGCCGATGGTTGCATGCAATACAGAAGAAGAGCAAGTCATGGAGGGCCAAGAAGGTAATACTGATTACGAGGATGTGGACGAGGTGCCCACCCCTCCTGTTGTTAGCAAGACTACACAGAGATCATCAGGATCTAAGCGCATGAAGAGTGGAGATGGGAAGCATGTAGTACCGGACATAGAGGCCTTGATGGAGCTGATTCATGAGAGGATGGGAGCACAAAGACGACGCCAAGACGTGGACGCCCGTGAGGCATTCATAGAGTTGAGGGAGTCATGCCCAGCGCTCTCCCCTGCGGCCTACGTAAAGATGGTTGATACGTTGACGCACCCGGGCAAAAGGGAGCTCTTTCGTTTGGTCAAGGATGACCCTGAGTACCTTCAAGAATGGATTCACCATGTCCTCGGTCAGTCGTAAACCCTCTTGAGTCATGCTTCGATATGAAAAGAAGCTCCCAAATGTTGGACAATTTTAAATATAGTCCTATGTACTCGTAATTGCTCGTACTTTCGTTTTTCTTTACATTACTTTACGTGTTGCTCTGTTAGGTACATTTTAGTCTATACTCGTAGGTGCAAGTTCTTCCGTTTTCATCTGAATGATTTTTGTTTGTTGTGTTTTCGTCTGACTGGTTTTTATGACCATATTTCCATTACATTGCATATCCATTTGAGGTGATATAGTCCTTATGCCATACAACTTTCATGCAGATGGAGGAACAACTATACAATCCGTTTGAGGAGATTTTGTCCGAGGCCACAGAGTTGTCCTACACGCTTGCATTGTACATATTCGCATGTGCGTCGCAGAACCAACAAATCCCACGTGCCCCAATATCACTCAACACCAGGCCTTGGTCTGGACGTATGTAGATTGATGGTATGATAGCAGGGCATACTAATCGATCCTACAGGTGCTTTAGGATGAAACCTGCAACCCTCTTAAAATTTGTGGAGTTGTTGGAGTAAAGAACCGGCTTGCGTAACACAAGATCCACGGATACGATAGAACACGTTTGCATTTTCCTATTTGCATTTGGACATGGCTTACCTAACTGTGTGTTGCAGGAGTGGTTCCAACACTCTGGTTCCACGATATCATCTCATATCCACAGGGTCCCCGAGAAAGTCCTTCTGTTGGAGAATCTACTCGTGCGTCTTTCTTCAGTATATACACCTACTCGCATTTCATCGGACCGTCGTTTTGCCAATTACTTCCAGATACATTTAAAATAGCTCCCCATATTCCATGTGACCAAAACACTGACCTGTAATACTTGACTTTTTAGGGAGTGATTGGTGCCATTGATGGAACACACATCAAGGCAACGGTCCCATCGGGCACGGAGGCTGCCTATCGCAACAGAAAACACTGCATGTCGCAGAATGTAACGGCAGCTGCTTCTTTCGACTTTCTATTCACATTCATACTTGCCGGACGGGAGGGATCAGCTTACATATGTCCGTCCTTAGGGATGCCATTGACAGAGGTGGCTTCGTCATCCCAAACGGCTGCAGGTATCTGGTGGACTGTGGTTACACGAATACAGACTCCTTCATTTCCCCCTACCGAGGCATTACATACCATCTACTTGAGTGGTGCGTGTTAGTCAAGTCGGAACGCTACGTCTCTCACAAGCACTTATTTACTCATAGACATTCACAACTTCGGAATGACGTCGAGAGGACATTTGGCATTTGTAAGAAGAGATTCAAGTGTTTGACGTGCATGCCCACATACCGTTTCGAGACGTAGAGAGACGTTGTCAAGGCGACAACGATAATTCACAACTTCATAAAGTTATATGGGAGTGACAAGTGGTTTGACCGCGTTGAGAAGTACTTGGTTCCAAATCCACCCGACTTGGAAGCAGAGCCTGGTGTCGAGGTCAGAGTTACTCGTGTCGAGATGCTGCGGGGCGAGCAAATCAGAGATGAAATGGCCAGGTCGATGTATGCGGATAGGATGAGGCGTATGCATAACGAGTGACGAAATTCCATGTCGGATGTAAAATCCAAAACATCTTGTTCCCATCAACTAATCAGTTCAATACTAATTGTTCATCGAATGCTATGCATGGTTTGCTATTATTTTTAGTGGACTTTTTAAAGGTTGTTGCTATGTGTTTCGATCGTATTTTTGATGGATTGACTTTCGGTGGGGAGACATCAATGAACAGGCAATGGTGATGCTACGTTTTGACATTCTCTTCTCCCATGGACGTGTCTGCACCCATGGCCAGGATGCATTACTTGTATTTGACGAGTCGCATCGTTTAGAGCTGGCTGATACCCGCTTGTGGTACACATGCCCTCTAGATGTAAGTGACTTAACAAATTGCTTTGAAATTTCTTCTGTTTCGAATTAATTTCATTCACACTTATAACGATAACATTATCTTTTGGCAACGACCATGTGGGTACATGGTGATGGCATCGTCACTCCCACCGACAATCCGTTCCCTCACCGCAGAGAAAATGTTCATGGCAGACATGCACAACGTATTGAAGTTCGCCTTGGATTTTAAGGACGAGAATCTAGCGCAGGCAGAGAGCTCGATCAGAGAGAAGGAAAGAATGATTATCCACCTATGCGGCGGTTCTACGTCACAACATGATTCGGTTAACGAAGCTGTGGTTGACAAGCATGTAGTCTCGTAGCTATTGTAACTCAAATACTATTTATGAACCCATCAGAATGTTACTCACACTATATAGTTTAAGAGATACTTCATTCGACGTCGTCTATATATTCCCGTTGGATTTGCAGAAATAACCCTCGATATTCTTCTATTTGTGATATCGCCCGTATAACATGCTGGATGTAACCAAGTTGTCAACTGCGATCTGACACAATTAAAACTATTTGAATGATGTTAAGATGTATAATGAACTGCTGAAATGTTATTGAAATGAATACATGAACTTAACCGATGTTATTGAAATTAATGTCTTACCAGTTAAGACTGCTTGGGGAATAAAAGCGCATCGTCTCAACATGATCAACGAGAAGGAGTTATCTTAATTATGTTATGAGAAGAAGTCAACATAATTAGGTACGTATGCGACCCATTGAACATGTGGTAAATATTTAGATAAACCTAACGTGATATGAGAAGAAGAAAATCATGCCATTAATATGGTAACATATAAATATGGAAAAACGGATAAGATAGATAATGGGAAAAAAATCTAAAGGCGGAAATTTAATATAGTAACAGGGTAAATATGGTAACGAAAGGGAAATATGGTAACAGGGTAATTATGTTATACGCAGAAATTTAATTTCGTAACTGGGTGTAGGGCTGTCAGAAAAATCTCAGGTTCGAGATTCGCTCAGATTCGATTCGATAAAGGTTCGATTCGAATTCGATTCGATCATAAACGAACCGAACCTTAACAAACCTTTGGGTTCGTTTAAATAAACGAACCGAACCTTGAAATGATAGGTTCGCTCAGGTTCGGTTCGTTAATAGTTCGATAAAAATAATATATAAATAAATAAATAATTATACTTATATAATATAATTTAAGAATTGAGGCCTCGTATAAATCTCATACTCACAAGTCATAAATACTACTAATATAACTAGTAATTCACTTTTTAAAATTTATAGGATTTAATATGCAATTCCCCCCCCCCCCAAACCCTAAACTCCCCATCCCTAATCCCCTTCCGTGACGCATCCCAATCCCACGATTCCTATTCCTACCCCCACCCGCCGCCCGCATCCCTCTTCTCTCTTCTCGCAACTCGCAAGTCCCAACTTCCAAGCCGCCGACGTTCCCTCTCTTCCCTCCGGCTCCACGCCAAGCCCTCCACGCAGGCGCTCCCTCCACACGCGACGCGAGTCCCTCCACGCGACTACGCGAGCGAGTCCTCTCTTCCCTCCTCGCAGTCCCTCCACGCGCGCGACGCGAGTCCCTCCACCCCGATGTTGCCCTCTAGGCGAGTCCCTCCACGCAGGTCCGGCTCCCCTCCATCCCCGCGAGACGCGCAGCAGCCAGCAGCAACTCCATCCCCTGCGGCCATCTCTCTGTGCGCGATTCGCGTCGCGCCACCGACGCTCCTCTCTACCTGCGCGCGATGCAGGCGCGGGTCCGGCTCCGTCCCTCCACGCGAGGGGCGCAACAGCAACTCCAGGTCATCTCCGCAGGTCATCTCCGCACGCGGGTCCAGTCTGCAGGTGCCATTCTCCAGTCCGCAGGTGCCGGTCATCTTCCAGTCTCCAGTCCGCATCGACCAAAATGATGAGTTCTCAAGGTTTGCATTCTAAGTAATCACATTTTATTTTTTTTATATTGCTTCATATTGCTGTTAGATTCGTAGTATGTGTAGTATTACATGTGCATTCTCAAGGTTAAATGTGTAGTATGTGAAGCATTATATCTAAAGAATTGATAAATTTTAATATATTGATTATGTCATTTTAGATACACCATCCTCCCAACAATCAATTGATCAGATTGTGTTAGCAAATGAAGTAGATGGCGAAGAAAATATTAATATTGTTGATGAAACTGAAGAGGATACGGTCGAAGTTAGTGATACCGAAGATGTTTTAGGAGAAAAAGGAAAAAGATCTAGAAGAAAGACATCATTTGTGTGGTCTTTTTTTGAAGATGTAAGTGTTAAACTTGCTAATGAAGTGTTGATTAAAAATAAATGCAAGTGTTGTGGCGAGGTATTGGTAAAATCCAAGAGTGGGACAACCAGTCACATGAAGAGACATTTGCTTAATGTGTGCCCATATTACAAAAGTTGTGACAAAAAACAGAAGCAGTCAACAATTTCCTTTAATCCATCGGAGAAGGGTGAGATAGTCGGTTATTCTATGAGTGCACCATATGATACAAAGAAAGTTATAGATGCCCTTGCAAGGATGATAGTGATGCATGAATATCCATTTAAGATGGTCGAGCATTCTGGGTTTATTATGTTTGCAAAAACGTTGAATCCAAGATTTGAAAAGATGTCTAGGAACACCATTAAAAATGAATGCCTCAAAGTCTATGAAGCAGAGAAAGAAAAATTGAAGACAGCTTTCAAGGCCGTTGATCGGATTTCTCTTACATCTGATTGCTGGACATCCCATCAAACTATTGGATATATGTGTTTGACCGCACATTTTATTGATCCCAAATGGAAATTGCGAAGGTGTGTCATCAATTTTTGTGATTTAGAACCACCTCACACAGGTGTTGTAATTGGTGATGCCGTTTCTAGACGCATTCAAGAGTGGGGAATTCAAGATAAAATCCAAACAATCACCTTGGATAATGCATCTAACAACACTATTGTTGCTGAGTCTTTAAAGGCTAACTTCGAGTCAAGAAATAAGCTTCATTTGAAAGGAAAAATATTCCACGTCAGGTGTACCGCACACATTCTGAATCTCATGGTGCAAGATGGTCTTAGACATATTGATAATGCAATTACTTCCATAAGAGAAAGTGTCAAGTATCTGAAAAAATCTACCTCTCGCTTGTTCAAATTTGGAGAGATTGCCAAACAACTTGACATTTCTACCAATAAGGGTTTGCGGAGTGATTGCCCTACGAGATGGAATTCTACGTATTTGATGTTGGAACATGCATTGACCTTTAAACTAGCCTTTAGTCAATATGCTCTACGGGATGCTAATTACAAGTGGCTTCCAATTGCTGTTGAATGGGGGATGGTCGAGAAAATATGCAAATTTTTGGAGGTTTTTAATGATGTCACAAACATATTTTCCGGAGCTACATATCCAACTGCTAATTTATTCTTTCCAGAGATGTGTAGAGTGAAATGTTTGTTGCTTGCTGAACTTCAATCTGAAGATGTTTTTATGAGAGACATGGCTTCTGCAATGTGGGAGAAAATGAACAAATACTGGGCAGATTGCAATTTGTTGTTGGCAATTGCAACGGTCATGGATCCACGGAATAAAATGCGATTTGTTGAATTTGCATTTCCTTTATTGTATCATGCGCATGAGGTGGATCACAACTTACAGTTAGTTACAGATGCTCTCTATGAGATTTACCACTCTTATGCAAAACAAGCTCCACAAGAAGTTTGTACCCGTCCTCCGAAATCAGATGACTTTTTGAAGAAGCGTGGATTAAAGGGCCGTGAAATGTTTGACATGCTTGTTAGGAATGATGCAAAGCAGCCTTCAAAATCAGATCTTGCGATATACCTGGAGGAAGGTCTTTATGTTGCAGAAAATGAGCTCAGCGAACAGGAATTTGATGTTTTGGAGTGGTGGAGGGTGAATTCCATCAAGTACCGTTTCTTATCAAAAATGGCACGTGATATTTTGAGCATCCCCATTACAACTGTATCTTCAGAATCTGCATTTAGTGCGGGAGGTCGTGTTCTTGACCCATATAGAAGCTCCCTACTCCCCAAAACAGTTGAGGCACTAGTTTGCACTGGTAGTTGGATCCGGGAAGGTATGAAAGATGCTCCGAATCCAACGGTAAGTTCTTATAACCTCTTTCTACTCAATCCAAAATAACAATTTATAAATGAAAACACAGTCAAATATCTTCTTAAGGGTAATTCTTTTTTCTATTCTGACAGGGAGATTACTTAGAAGAAGAAGAGTTGGAAATTTCTTTTCCCAATGACTTCAGCGTCATATTTCTTGATGTTTAGGTATAATACAAAATGATAACATAGTCAAATATCTTCTTAAGCTCTATTTTGAACTTACGTTTTATATTGTTTTTGGTAACCCTTTTGATTTTGACTCTTTTTTCAGGTGTTTGGGATATTATGAAGCTCATTTTGGAAGAAACATTTCTGACTACTTTTATCATATGAACTTTTTATATGGTACCATTTGTGAAGTTTTTATATCACGACATTATAACATTTTAAATTTAAGGTTTATATTGTTTTTGGTAACCCTTTTCATTTTGACTCTTTTTTCAGGTGTTTGATAATGAAAAAATCACTCATCGAAGCATGGATTGTGGATCATTTGATGATGTTAAATGCAAGTAGATGTCATCCATATGTTGGGATACTATGAAGCTCATTTTGGAAGAAACATTTTTGAATAGTTTTATCATAGGAACCTTTTATATGCTACCATTTCTGAAGTTTTTATATCATGACATTATAACATTTTATGGTTGCTTTACTGTGACGAATGAGGATACTATGCAGAGATGCATTTATTTGATTGTGGATTGTTTTGCTGCATTTTATGATTTTGGCACAAACAATGCAAAGAATGGTATATACTTCACATATCTGAGTTATGATTTTCTGGCAATTAAATTCATCTTGTGATTTTTTACGGCTCTATGTTTATTTGTAGAGATAATGGGAATGTTATTTGTAGAGGGTCTATTATTTTCAATTAGAGGTAAAGTTGGAAAAGGAGACGACACAATTCACATATACACAAGCCTAAATTGTGCTTGAAATAAGGCATTTGTTCTGTTCGTTTATTGCAATCTTGTGCACATTCACTTTGAATAAATTCGAACCTTTAACGAATCGAATCGAACCTTCACGGACTTAACTTGTGCCCATTCTCTTCGTAAATAATCGAACCTTTAACTAACCGAACCGAACCTTCGCAAACCTCAATCGAATCGAATCGAACCTTAACATAATTTTAATCTTATCGAATCGAGCCGAACCCGAACCCGAACCTATATACCTAATAAACGAACCGAACCGGACCTGGGTAGGTTCGCTCAGGTTCGGTTCGTTTACACCCCTAACTGGGTGACTACGATAAAAAACGTATTTTTGCTAACAAGGTAAATATGCTAAAGGCCGAAATTTAAGAGGGTAAAAAACGTAAAAGGGAGAAAACTTCCTCTACCACTAAAACCAACTAACAAACACCAACCAACAACCAATTATTATCCCAAACTTCAGTACATGTCACATTATATAAAACCCTCTAAACAATAAAACTCACCAACCAAACACCAAAACTCACATTAACCCACAACTCGGTTGGCTTATCCCCTACCAAATAACCCTCGAAACAAACGTACTAACCAAACGTACGCTCAAGGCATCCTTAGTTATTTTATGAAATATATACCCCTTCTTTTGGTGCTTCCCCCCTCCGAACTCTCTTCCGCTCCCGCCAAACCCTAGAGCAGAACTCCTAGCCGAGCAGCCATGTCCTCGACGCTCCTGGAGGTGACGAGGGCATCGCACGAGGAGGTTGAGCGCCTCGAGCGCCTCGTCGTGAAGGACCTCCAGACCGAGCCCTCCTCCGCCCGCGAGCGCCTCTTTCAGAACCACCGCGTCCGCAACATGATCGATACCATCATCACCACCACCGATAAACTCGTAATTCCTCCGCTTCTACCCAATATCCACCGCTTTATCCGGATTTTTCTTTCCGGGGTTTAGGATTTCATTCGACTGTAGGGTTTTTCTGTTTCTTGGTTTGCAGGTGGAGATATACGAGGACAGAGACAATGCCAGGAAGGATGAGATTGCAGCGTTGGGAGGTCAGAACGCGGCGAATGTGTTCAGCGCATTCTACGACAGGCTGAAAGAGGTGAGCTTTACAATAATTGATTGGTTAACAAATGCGAATATCTCAATCACGGTGCTTGCGCGATGGTGATGATGACATTAGCTACGTAAATGTATGCTATCTTTAGTGTTGGCTGCACGTGTTGTTTATGTGCATCCAGATCTAACTTTGCTCATGTGATTTAACTCTAATTGAAAAAAAACGATGCTTAGTGTTGTCTTTCAAGCACTCAACTTGCCCTTCTCGATGTCTTTGTTCGCAGCATTACCTTATATTTTGGGGAAATATTGACATTGATGTAAATTTTACTTCATTAAGTATTTGAGACCTGTTATTTTTTTACTATTTTACCACACACACATATCCATCAAGAAGATGTGAGAGCTGGAACTAGTAAATGGTAGCTCCAATACACATTTACCCAGGCTGTGACAGCTACAGATGAAATGACTTTGATCGAAGCACGGGAATGGGTTTGGAGTCTTCAGTCCCTTTTTAAAATGCCGTTGTTTTCCGGTGTCACCTCTCCTCTCTCACCTCCACTGAGTGGTGCATCCCTCAATCCTGTCAATGCCTCCTCTCTCACCCCCTCTGTGCTGGTAGCCTATTGTCCCTTTTCCTCCCTCATCACCTTCCCTCCTTCGCCCACGTCACCGCTTACAAACCCATTTCCCTTGACTAAAAAAACCCATTTCCCAACACTCATCCCCAGACCACCTCGATGCTAACCACCGAGCATCTCCCACCACAACTTGGCCATCACTGTGACACCCACCCAAAAATCAACACCACCCTTCCTTTCTGCAGCCCACACAGAGTGACCTTGGCCAGTGTCCCAGTGCGCTCATTCTGTATGCCGTGGATAACATATTAATAAGTACATCCTCCCAAGTTTTTTCCCTTTGTACTGTCTCTGGATCTGTTATCCAACACATGGTTTGGTAGAAAATGATCTCCTGTTGCATGTTAGCTATTTCAAATTTCAACATGACAGGGCACTCTCGAGTCGCCTGTAAGTTTTCATGGTGTATTGTGTTCAAATGAAGACTGCATGCATATTGCATATTCCTGAATACTATTGCATATTGAAAACAACATCCAACCCCTGATTTTAGTTCCATCTTCATTCGAAGTGGGCTCCAGTGATCAATGCCTATTAAAGGGTGATGCTAAAATAGAGTTGGAGATAGAGACTCCCACCACCCAACAAGACCAAGGCCCACAAATGTAGGGTCGTGGATTCTTATCGGCTTATCATGGGCCACTGAGCAATTACCATCTTAATTTTCCCCTAGTCAAAATGACAAATAGGATTATTGTATCTAACATGATGTTCATAATTTTGATGGGAGCCACAATCTCAACTAGTTTTTGGATTGGCTCAGAATGGACATTTTCTTTACGTGGACGAATATGCCCAACAAGACAAATTTTGTTTTTTCTCAATCAAACCAAAGGACCCACTCTTCTACAACGCATCATTGCAAAGCGATCATGTGAGACTAACAATGAGAGGAAAATTAGTAATCGGCCCAAAATTATGGACGAACTTCAGATGTAGTCCATGCTGTTGGACTACAAGCGCGACATGTATGCTCAACTTCAATTATGTTGGCAAGGACCATCAAATGTTAAAGAATACACCAAAAGATTTCATTTTCTCATTCACCTCAACAAACTGCAAGAGAGCTTGATGCATAAGGCTAGACTTGCCAGAACTCAATCTTTAGTTGAGACAACTAGCCCTTCCTTCCAAAGTTCTTCATGTCCTAACATACTCTTTTTTGGTTAACAAGGTGCGTGTTACTCTTAGCATCAACGATGAGGCTTTGAGCCAACATCAGACGCCTTCTCTTTGCCTAACCTCTATCTATGCCCTGTAACCTAAGTCTTTTGGTTCTAAACCCTGATTTGGGAAGCTCCAACATTCCACTACGAGCTGTTTGAGGGATCTTTTGTGCATGCATTGGTTGGTTAGGATGTGAGAACTTGAGACGAACTTTAAATACCTTTTCCCCAAAAATACAACATATTCTTCATGAGTTTGCCTGACATCATTAAGGTATGGAGAATTGCACGATGATGTACCGCTTCTCAGGGATATATCGCATCATATTAACCTAACTCATGAAGCGAGTTTGCCACATTATAATACGAGTCCTACTGAGCTTGAGGAAGTGAACAAGCCCTCCTCCTTCCAAAGTAATATGGATCTTCAAGAGTGGATGTTGGTAGTCATGTCTTCAACAAGCTTACAATCGTGTATCCTTTCCCCCGATTAGATGATATGTTGAGCACAGTGTGCTACTTTTATTTTCCAAATCTTTGGATTGGTTTTCATCTTATTCGTGCATGATTTAGAGATGAGCATAAGGCAACCTTCAAGATCAAGACATACTTTTATAAGTGGACAATCATGCCATGCACTCAACACCTTCTGGCATGTCACGAGTCCTGTGGTGCGAGCTTTTATAGGGAAAATTTGTTTGACCAATTTTGATGACACAAATAAACATTCATTAGCACAAGGTGCTAGAGACCTTGAGAGAGAGAGCCATGGTGCTAGAGACCTTGAGAGAGAGAGAGAAAGGCCAATTTAGATAACATTCAAGATCAATGAAGTCCTTTATGAGTGGATAATCACGCTCATTGATTGATTTAATGCACCCAACACCTTTATGTGCACTACGAATTGTTTGACGAGCTTTTATTTGGAAAATTACTGTGACAACTTTTGATGACACTATGATTTACAACACGAATGAACATTTATCTGCTTAAGGTGTTTGGGGCTCTGAGAGAGCATAATTCATGGATTGAGTCATCGGTCTTAAAAGAATTCTTTCATTTCCAGTTTTGTTATCAGTCTTGATTATATATGTTTTTATACACTCTTCTTGGACTAGTCTCCTGTTGTCATTTTATTCCCAGCTTTGATACTCATATCGATATAAGGTTTGAATGTACACACAAAAAAGATATGGATGTACATGCAAAGAAGTTTCATTTGGACATTAAAAACTTACATTTTCACGAGTTGAAATTTCAATTGATACTTGCTCTGGTATTAACCCTACCCAATTTCCATAAGGTTTTATGTAGTTGATTGTGACACTTTTGACGCGATGATACACATTGGCCTTGGCCCAAAAGGATTATCGATTATGTTTTTTGCATGATGATGAATGATGCTAGGGTACAATATTCAACATACAATGTGGGATTTGGTGTTGTGGTTCAACTTAAATTTGTGCTTAATTCTAACCATAGGGCAGTACACTATCTGAGTTTACAAAAACTCTGAATAATCACTATGCCAAAGGGGTTTGTTATATCTAAGAGTAAATATTTCAGGATGACCATATTGATATCGATACCATGTCGATACGATATATCGTCGATATATCGACGCCATATCGCTGATATCGAATCAAGATTGTGAATAAAATGGCCTTGGAAGGCCAAATATCGGCCATATCGGCGATATATCAGTGACATGTCGATATCACGATATGGCCTTCCATTTTTCACCTCAAACATATGGCTGGAATCACGAATCAAGTAGCCAACACCTTCAATGTGCGGAACAATGCCCTAACCATGATGTCCATTGAAGTGTTCTATGTAAGGGCCGCTAGTAGAACAGAAGGGGGCTTGATGATGAGCCAGACGATGTTGATTGAACCTCTGAATCAGATCAAACACTTTGCTTTAGAGATGACAAATATATTATTATTAATTATGCTAGAAACCTCCTGATTAGCAGCTTGAGGTTTATTGCGCGTTCCTCTATACAATTATCAATATAACAAATACACTTCCTGAATGTGCACTGGGTTTGAATCGTTGAGGTACTATACCACATTCTCGTTGTGACACCCCTGCCTCTATGAAATTTATTTAATATTTACATGATTGAAATTTAGAAATTACAGAAGCTATACATAGAAATCTACAAATGGCAACACTGTACATTTCAACCAGTAAGCTAGTACTATGAACAATGTAGCAACCACAAGGCCAAATCTAGTCCCAAAGTCGCTCCCGGACGTTGCAACAACGACAACACTTGTCAGATCTATGCCAGTAGGTACATTATGAGTAAAGTTGCAGCATGGTGTTAAAAACTAAAGCAAGACAATGTACTAGCAGAAGTGCGGAAAAGCGAACAAACTAGGTAAGCTATCCTCACAAAAGAGCAACTCTTCGTTCTCTTATTTTTTTCTGTCGTTTACTTCTCAAATGTGAAACTCCATGTTTAACCGCCATATTTTCAACCTGATTTTTCAACATGTCCACATTAGTTGTCCTTAATTTAATTTAGTTGTCTCACACTACCGTTGACCGTGTGCCAATTTATTTCCACAATTTATAGTGTGCTAACTAAACCCCACACTTTATTGTATGCCAACTCCATCCCATCGGTCTGTAACCAACCTGGGAATTACTATATTCATGAAACTGTCCAAAACCTCTTTCTTTTTATATACCCACAACTCTCGGAACTCCTCTCGCAGAGCTCGTACATGGAGTACAACACAAAGCAATTGTCCTTCAAAATTTTAAAGTTTCAAATACTTATACACAACCTAAAAAGTTACTTAGCATGTACTGGAGAAACCAACTCAAGCAAATCAGAGTCCAACACTTCAAATTGTTTGCTCTAGTTTATTCGCCATAAGGGGAATACCCAGGAACGGGTACACCACGACCAAACAGAAATGCACAAGATACACCCTTATGACGAAGTACACATCTTCGATGAGTGCTGTACTAGAGAGGAGGCAACCAACATTACATGTAGTACTACACTCAATCGATAGAGTCGCACCACATCGACTGATTCTCAGATTAGAACTAACACTCCATTTAGGACTCACCGAGATCATGAGAGCTGCACCACACTTTCAGGTATGCCAATTGCTAACTCTTCTGAGCATAACACATTAATTTAAATGTATACGCTACCTTTATTTGTTATTCCCATGTCACTGGGACAACTTTGATATATGGGAAATTCCCATTAATCTTGCATTACATGCAATATACATAAACTCTCACTTGGATAAGTCCGGCATGTCAGGTAAGAAACCACTCATGCGAAACCCGTCGTGGAATCATCCTAATCCACTACCCATCGATGAGGGTCCACGATGGTGTAGGGCTTGGATCAAAGCATAAGATCCTACATACTAGTCTTTTAAATCTCACTCACATGTCGTGGAGGGAAAGTATGCTTTTCTTTGTTTCCTCGGAATACTGAACCCATTACCAACTCAAAAACATTCCATTCATCCTCAAATCACCATACATCTCATCTCATCTATTCATGTACATGGATATTTACAGTATGAGTATCTATATGGTCCAACTTGACCCTTTAAGTCAACTCACCATTTATCAGGGTATTGTACAACCCAGTCAGTTGATCCTCTAGGATGTTGACACTTAACTTATGGTTTATCCTTTTATTTATCTAACTTTAACAATATGGATAATTCATAGTCTTTTTTTTTGAGACCAAAAGAGGGGGGAATCACACATAAGTGCCCACCCCAATATTATTAAAAATAAAAAAGAGAAAAGTACATGTTACAGATTACAAAAGCCAAGATTCAATCAAATGCTTGTAGTGGATGCTAACATTTTCTCAGTACAAATGGTGGCATGAAAAAAGAACATCATTACGAGCTAGTCAAATGGCCCCCTTGATTGCCACCGGGATAAGAACCTCTCTTCTTTGTCTATTTCGTGCTCCTTGCATAGATGACTAGAAGGTTTCGAACGAGCAGGTGAACAACCGTTCCAACCCCACCTCGCCCTAGATGGGAGAAGAAATCAAACAATGGAAAAAAGATGGTCCATCGACTTGGCATTCCCACACAGGGACAACTATCCAACACCATCGTGAAAATCTTAGCACATCAATCTCTCGTCATGATGCGCTTCCTGCGAAACAGCCACATGAAGAATCTAATCCTTTCCGGGAGACCAAGCGATCAGACAAAGTTGCGGTCTGCGATCATATCAACTGAAAGAGTGGGTGTCGGTCTACAAATGACCTCGTAGGCCTTCCGTAAGGAGAAAATCCCGTCCTTCCACACCTAGTGATTAGGGCCAGAGGAGGGCCTGCCAGCTTGCCCCAATGAGTCCAATAAGCGAAGAAACTCCTCAAGGCATTGGTCAGAGAAAGAAGTTCTGAATGTCGGCATCCAATTTCTATTTATCCAGCAATCACCAACCCGCGCATTAGAACTGACGACCAAAGCAAGTAGACGGGGAAACGACTGGCAAGTGTGCCGTCCCCCATCCAGTTATCCGTTTAGAAACCAAAGGAAATGCCATCCCCGACCATCGGACTGAAGAGCTCACTAAAGCAAGGCTGGATCTTCAGGATACCCTTCCAAAAAGCAGATTGATCGGGCCCCCGCCTTAATAGACCATCCCTTGCTAAAGAAACATCATAAACGCTTCGAATTAAAGTATGACAAATGCTATCATCCTTGCCCCATATTATGCCCACCCACTCAAGCAAAAGGGCCTCATTGAAGGTCTCCAAGCTCTTTATCCCAAGTCCACCACTCTTCTTTGGTAACGTAATGGTCTCCCAATCCACCAAATGCATACCCTGCCACTTATGCTCAGTTCTTTTCCAAAGGAACTTACACATCAGTCATTCTGAATGCCTCCTGACACCCATCCGGAGGAGGCGCGACGAAAAGAAGAATACTGGCATGCTGGAAAAAAAACCGCCTTCACCAACACCAAGCGTCCTCCCCACGACAAAAAAGAAGCCTTCCAACCGATCAACTTCCTCTCCATCTTCTCCACCATCGGAAGCCAATCCGACAACTTGACCTTACCAGCCGTGAAAGGGAGCTCGAGGCAGTGAATAGGAAGGGAGCCGTGATCCGTAGCCAGCTCCGAACTGCAAGCAAGAGCTTCATCCTTTGCCATGGCGAACGTAACAACAGTATACTCAAGGTTCAGGAAAGCGGTATGCGTATGCGTTCGGACTGGTCACCGAATACTGATTATGCGGTATGCAGGGGCATATGCGGGGTATATGCGGTTCTAAGTGGTTTTCTAATTTTAAATTTAAAAATAAAAAAATATCTATGAATAACATTACCACTGATGTTATTTATCTAAGTGGAGTTAAAGAAGATATAAGAAAAACAATTCATATTAGATGAGTGTGCATATATACTTTTAATTGTCTCATATTTAATAAGAAAATATTTACCATAAAAACTTTACATTATATGATTCGTAATAACAAAACTTCAACACACATACATGCACTACATGAGCAAAACCTTAATCGGCATATATACAAAATATTCGACGATACATTGCATATACTCATGAAAATAATACATAAGAAAAAACATAAAACATTGCATATACATAATGTTATAATGCGTTGCAATTGTATATAAATGCATGCCATATTCTAACAATTGAATGAAGATGCAGAGTTACAGAATTAAGGATCTGAATGAGAAGATTGAAAAGTTGGAGCTGCTGGAGCAGTATGCGGGTCATATGCTGGATATGCGGGGCATATGCGGGCCGCATATGCGGGGAGGGTGTATAATGCACTGATTCAAGTAATCGGTGCGGTCTGCACGCCGCAAGGGCATATACGGCCCGCGCAGCCGATTTAGTGAACACTGAGTATACTTGTTATGAGTCAACTCCAGACCCGACATATCCCAAATATCTCCAAAGTAAGGGCTATGCCTCCAGCCTCATCCCTACCACCCTCTACAAATAGGATAGTGTCACCTACATACTGAAGCAAGGGAATTCACATACGCCCACAACTATATCCAACGATCAAGCCACTACTCTGAACCCGTTCGACCATACAAGTAAGAACATCAACTGCAAGGACAAAAAGTAAGAGCACAAGAGGGCAACCCTGCTTGACTCCTCTCTACGGCTGAAAGAAGCCACCCTTAGGACGACCGTTAACCAACACAGATAAGGACGTCATGGTGATGCAACTCTTCATCCAAGATATCAATATGTCAGGAAAACCCCTCCTGCATAGAACCACCCACAGAAACAACCAATCTAATGTGTTGTAGGCTTTAACAAAGTCAACTTTCCAGAGCAGAGACTGCTTGCCTTTACATTTCCAATCAGAGATGATCTCTGAGGCCACCACCAAACTATCTGCAATTTGCTGCCCATGGATGAATGCCAACTGGATTGGTGATACGATATGGTCATGTGCTCTATTTAGACGTGCCACAAACACTTTCGCTATTAAGAGGCAAATGCCCTTAGAGAGAGCAATGGATCTATAGTCTTCAATCCTTTCCACCGCCTCCCGCTTCGAAAGAAGAAATATCAATGCCTGTTAAGCCTTTCAAAACCCACATTGCACCGACAAGACTCCTCCACAACTTCTAGAATCTCACCACTCACCAAATCCTAGAACTCCCTATAGAAGAGAACCAGGAAGCTGTCCGGGCCCGACACTCCATTTGCATTCAAACTCTGGATCGCCATCTTAAGCTCCTCCAAAGTAATTGGCAATCAAGCTATTCACGTGTATCTCTGAGTGTCGAGTCGCCCCAAGGCCATGCCACCTCCATGGCCTGGAGACAACCCCCCTCAAGAAATAAAAAAAGTGATCCGCAATCGCGCTCCCCAGCTCTCTGTCTCCCTCAATTTTGTTGCCATAAACAAGCATAGATCTGAGTGAATTAATTCAACGTCTGCCTGTAGCTACATTGTGGAAAAAAGCCGTGTTCGCATCACCTTCCTTCAATCAGGCAAGCCACGATCTCTGCTTCCAATTCGTCACCTATGTACGATCTTCTTCCAAAATCGTTCTCTGTGCGGCAAGCATCATTCCCAACTCCGCAACGTCCTGCAGCTTGTCATCCTCAATCAAATCAAGTCTCTGGACCTCTTGCTCCGCAGACAATCTCCTTGCTTTTCTAAACTCCCTGATCTCCTTGTACATACACAACCTCTGGCGCAAAGATTTTAGCTTCTCCGAGAATCTCACCATTGCCGATGCAAACGTCATGATAGATGCCCGATGGGAACACACCAATTCTATGAAAGAATCCTCAATGATGCAAAACGGATTCTGGCGCGGCGATAAAATTTGAAATATTTGAACGGTGGAAATCTGGTGGAGAAAATAGAGGGGTTGAGAAGAGGAACACGCCGGAATGTGTGGGGTTGAGGGAGAAGAAAACTCGTCGGAACGAGGGATTGGAGGAGAAGAAGCGCGAAGAACGCGTAGGGGAGAAGAGAGAGAGAGGGATAGAGAATAATTCTCTACTTGATAACATACTGAACTGACTAAAACAATGAACCCTCATCCCTTTATATAGGAGGGATGAGATTACAAAAATAGTAAACTAATTTAAATTAACAACTAATTATCCTAATTAGACTCTAACTAATTAACCGACCAAATTTAAAAATCAAATCTATAACTAATTGTTGGAGATCACATGCGATCTCATTTATTTAATTAAAGACCCGACAACTTTAAATAAACGTAAATAAAATTAACGGCCACAATTTAAATAAATAGACAACCCTATATGTCGAGTCCACGCTGCATCACTCAAGGAGCCAAGAACACTCAAATATGAAGAAACCTCTCCCCATCTAGCGACTGCCCGAATCCCACAGCAGGGGTGAATGGTCCGATCGAGTGCGGGATCTTGAAGAAGCGAAAGACAGAGGGAATGCCTCTAGAAGCTCCGAAGAGGCCAGAAAGCGATCAGTACGAGAGCAGGGGCCCAGACTTTGCAATGTATACTTTATGTCAACGACATCGAAGACCTCGAGCTCGAAGTCATCAATAAGATCAGCAAAATCAGTAGACCCCGATCTACGATATGAATAGAGTAGAGTTGCATTGAAATCCCCACCCACATGCCACACACAACTTGGAAAGGCACTTCTCGTCACTCGCTACTCTGCCCACAAATCTTGCCGCATAGCTGGAGAGCAAGGGCCATACACACAAGAGAACGCAACGGGGACCGACGTGCTAGAGTTCTCCAAAAGCACTGTAAGTACATGAGAACCCTTCACCTCTACCCTTAGTTGAAACGCAGAATCCTTCCACGCCACACAAAGTCCCCCTGCACATCCAACAACATCGGCCGTCGTAAAATTACTCATAGAATTCACGCCAAAAGATTTCCACACACCCACAGTACATGATTCAAGTTTTGTTTCTTGAGGCAGAACGACATCACACTACCATTCCACAAATCTAATGCCCAACAACCCTCTCTTTTTTGGGTCACATAGACCTAACATTCCAAGAGAGAATCTTCATTTGGTAGATTTGTGCAACCATGGTGCTCACTACACCAGCGAGGGAGACCACTTGAGCCTTGCGCGAGACATGAACGACCCCTCCCCACGTGAGGTCATTCGTTTACACCTTTGCATGTATCTCTTCGAGATTCCCCTCAACGCCAGAGCTAGAAGAACAGTCTTCGACCACCTGCTCATCAATCACTCTCGACCTCCCCACACCATCAGCCAAAGTAGGCTTCTCAATACCCGCGTCCTAGAAGAAGGAACCCATGAATGAGCTTGGATCGCCAGAGAGCGAAGAGCCTTGAAGGGGTATATCGTCGAACGGAGGACTTCCGCATCCCCGCCCAGAATCATTGGGCACAATCTCCGCTTCGACGCGAAACATCTCCTGATGCCTGCAGAAGGACGCATTTTTTCCATCAGCGACAAAGGAGTCTACCGAGCGAAATGACCGCGTCCAGATCCACTTCAAGCCAGGTCTAGTTCATACCCGCCAGCAACGTTAAGGAGGATCTGGGAGCGGACATCGGGGTTCCGACGAGAATTGAATTTAGGCGGATCATACCCACCACCCGGTGAAGCTGATCGAAGGAAAGGAGACGTCAATGGTGCAGAATCGAACACTCCTCCCTTTCCTGAAACATCCTCGTCCGTTGTGCTTCCCAAAAATTGCGATGCAGGAGGAAAGTTGCATGACTCGCCCAGAGGTTTCGCCTCAACTTTCGAACCCTTCAACTTCTCATCTGGATGAATCATGACGCGTCATTGGGCTGGTTGCACTCGTCATCGGAGACCCTCTCTTCGAGACCTGTGGCGACGACGACGACGTCAAGAAATACATGGCTGTCGGGAAAATGACTCGATCCACCCTCAGCGACACCACCGATGCAGACTCCAGCATCTCATCCCGGCATTCCATTAAGACTAAGGTGGCGCCTGGATCAGTTCCCAGAGCGCAACCATCATATAGGATCTTCCGCACCATACCTATCCCCTTGAGAGCTGGGCCAAGGCCCTCCAAAGTTATGGAGAGAAAGGGGACACCCCTCAACTGCGCCACCCTCCTATCATTGGAAGCTTCACCACCATCTGCAAACCAAGGATATCTCCATACATAACCTTCACCTCTCGGGTTCTTAAGGCGGAACGCCTGAGCCAGTGGCAGACTCCGAAGGTAGCACTTTCTGACCCCCAACGACACAACATCTCCCGTAAACTCCCTCCTAAAGAACTGCAAGATCCCATCACATGTCGCAAAGATGGTTAACGACTCCTTCCGTCTTGTTTCGATCACCATACCCGACCACAGAGCTACGCCTGCCTTGTCAGACTCCACCTTCGCGTATGTTACTCCTTCAACAATTGTTTTTCCTCTGCCCCACGTGATTGCTCCGTGTATAAACCCACGCCACTTAAGGTTGGCCATACTCCTCGACGTTGTCTCCCTGAAAGGACACGACACTCGGAGATGTCCGAACCTCCAACACCCAAAGCATCGCTGTTGTTGCGAGCAAGACGAGGGGAAGTGGCCCGCCTCGCCACACCGAAAGCACGTTCTACCTGGCTTGCAATGAGAGACCACGGTCCAATCAGTTTCTTCATCTTTGCGGGGACGCAGGGCCTCTTCTCCTACTCGCTGCCAATACTGGAGCCTCATCGATATCTTTCGACGGACATCAACCCTCCGACGCCTCTCTTACTCTGAGCCTCTCTCTCGCATGTTTCGTCGCTCTCTGGGAACACCAAGATTTGCTACCACATGAGAAGAGCTCAACTTTGAGACCTATGGCGGTGGCCAGTCTAAAGTGATTGTGACATTGTTCCGATAGTCTGCGGTCTTGATCTATATCGGGCCTCATGCTATGACTCCAATGCAGTAGGTATTTTAGGGTTGTGGTGCCTTGATAGGCATGTGTTGAGGTACATGCATCCTAACTAAGTTCCCAAAACTCCATATGCTTGAGTGCTCCATTTTACTATTGTGGTAAGTTTGTGGTCTTGACCCCATGTTGGGTTTCATGTTATGATTCTAAAGTACTTTAGCACTTTAGGGTTGGGATGCTTACGTAGGCATACATTTGAAATATATGAGAAGCTCGAGGTCCGGAGACATGAGTTGGAGACTAAAGGATTTCGTATTAGTAGGGCTAAGATGGATTATATGGAGTGCACCTTTGATGGAAGCAACGGTGAATGAATTGAGGTGAAGATTAGCGATGATAACATTCAGAAGAGAGATTTTTTATATATGTGGGATCTATTTTACAACATGATGGGGAAATTGCTGGAGATATTACTAATAGAGTAAATGCATGCTGGCTAAAGTGGAGAGGAGTCTCTACTGTCCTCTGTGATGAGAAACTTCCTTTAAAAATTAAAGGAAAGTTTTACAAAGCAGCTGTGAAAGTTGCTATGCTCTATGCATATGAATGTTGGCTTGTGAACCATAGACATGTGCAGAGAATGGTTGTAGCAGAAATGAAAATGCTAAGGTGGATGTGTGGACACACACTTAAAGATCAGACTTGGAATGATGCAATCGGAAAGAAAGTTGGTGTAGCTCAGATCGAGGATAAGATGCGAGAAAATAGCTTAAGATGGTTTGGTCATTTGCAAAGAAGATCAGCTGATGCACCAGTTAGGAGATGCGAGTGTTGGGATGTTGAGCCGGCTAAGGGAGGGCGAGGACGAGGACGACCCAAGAAGTGTTGGAAAGAGACTATACGAAGGGATCTTAGTTTTGTGGATATAAGCCCGGGATTGATCCACGATAGATCTGAATGGGGGCAAAGACAAAGAGTCCATGTAGCTGACACTACTTAATTGTTGGAAAAGGCTTTTTCATCGTTGTTGTTGTTGCTAGCTAAGTTCCCAACACTCCCACAATTTTTATACATACTTATTTGTAATTATGTTATGTTTCATACTTCTAGTCTAGCCGACCCTACTTAATTATGGGAAAAGGCTTTGCTGTTGTTGCTGCTTATACTTCCAGTCTCCTTCATCCTTAAATAAGCTTACTCACATTTTCCATCAATGACCCCTACCCCACATTTATGTCCATATCCTCTTTGGGCACTTAATGCCCATAAATCTTTTTAATATCAACTATTTTTTTTGATTTTAATATCAACTATCTTTATGCGCATATTTACTGAGATAATCCATCCATCATTCTAATATGAAATATCTTTATGCACCTATTTACTGTGATAATCTATCCACAATCATTTGTGATTAATATTAACTCATAGAGAGAAGTTACAACACACCATCATATACTTATGTGCGCTAAGTATGTGTTTCCCACCTTTTCTTGTCACTTCAAGGAAGATCACCATGATCTGATTATATCAACAATCATTGTTGTAAAAATCCCCCGACTGGTCCGACTAGTAGGTCCGACTAGTCTAGTCAGTGGGGTGGCCGACTGAGTACCGACTAATCCCGACTAAGGCCAACTAGTCGATCGATTTTTGCTTGGAGATACCATATATATTTTTATTTTTTAAAGCAAACTTATTATAATATGCTTAATGTTTTATTTAAATCAATTTCTTCTTTTCTTGCATTATGATAATATAAAAAGCGTACAAATCTATGTAAATATATAAGAATATACATACAAAAATGATTTATATATTTAAAATAAATAAAAAAATCAAAGCCGGTTAAAGCCCGACTAAATCCGATTAGTCGTCCGACTGCCGATTAATCCTTAGTCAGTGGCCCAACCGATCGAGTACCGACTACCGATTTTTGCAACCTTGTCAACAATGAGAAAATAATCGTCTGTTGATATAATTAATTGTATTAATAGAGATGGGGATGTCTATTCTAACTATCCATTTTTTTATTGAAAAAACGAATGGGGAGCCCTCCCAAGGAGGGAGTCACCACACCAGCTCTTTCATTAATAGCAAAAGAGATACACCAGTTGGATATCCAGAAATTGTACAAAGCATTATAGTGCGCGAGTACAGGCTCATAATAAAACTGTTGACCCTTGAAGATGCTATCATTCCTGCCCACTCAAATTGCCCAAAGGACGGTAAAAGGCCTCGAGATGTCGTCCGAGGACCCAATGTCTACCGACCGAATAGATTTCCAGAAATGCTCCAACCTTGATGCCTGGACCCAAGTCTGCCCCAACGCTCTCCAGACCTGCACCGAAGACCTGCAATCAAAGAATATGTGCTCCGCATCCTCCAAACACTCCTCGCATCTATCACAGTTCAGATCTGTCGCACCAAACAATCTCCCCTCCCTTACTTTGTCACAGTGACGGTTTCTTCTTAGACACCATAGGAACACCTTAACCCGGGTAGGAATTCTCGCTGCCCAAATCACATTTATGTCCGCGCAGAGGTCTTCATCACGCCCCACTCCCCCACCACACAGCTTCCGATAGGCGGTATTTGCAGAGAATTTTCCATCTGCCCACTCAAGATGGTCCGGCTCACCAGACATCTCCCCCGGAGAGGGAACCTTCGAATGCAATTGCAAGAACTCATCCAGCCGCTGATCTGACATAACCGAAAGAAAACTATGGGCCCACGACCCCGAGTCCGCCTCCTCCGCCAGCCGCGCCCCTGTTAGCTGCTAAGGCCATCAGCCTTGGGAAACGGTGTCCCAACCCCCCCTCCCTCGTCCAGTCATCCGGTCAAAACCTGAAGAGCTGACCATTCCCCAACCTCAGCCACAGGAAAGACCTGAGCTCCGAAAGCACGACACGGATCCCCGATTCCCCATCCACAACGGAGACTCACCAGATTTCCTCCCAGCCACCAACTCGTCAGTGATCCCGAAGATCCTCCTCAGAAGCCTGGAGACCAACGACAGCGAGTCAGAGGAGTCCCAAATCTGCACCACCCATTTGGCAAACAAAGCTTTGTTCATCATCTCCACATCCCGGACACCAAGGCCCCCCTCAGCTACAGGCCTAGCAAGATCCTCCCAAAAACCAGATCCAAGCCCCTCTTCATCTGCCTCCTATCTGACCAAAAGAAAGACCTCATCAAAGTCTCCACCTTCCTTCTAACCCCAACATGCATCAAACACGTCGAGTAGAAAAAATCAGAATGGCAGAGAGAACGTGCTTCAGAAGGTTATGCTTCCCACCCTTGGACAAAGTAGTAACCTTCCAGCCTTCCAACCGCTCCTCCATTCTCCGAAGGACACATCCCAGTCCGACGTCCTCAACCTACCGTCAACCAGAGGCAACCCCAGATAGGAGATCGGCAATCGCCCCAGGGGGCACCCCGTTCACCCAACGAGCCTGTCGCTTTCATCGTCATCCATCCACAATGGAAGCACCACCGACTTCTGTCTGTTAATCTGCAAACCCGAGAGGCACCCAAACATATCCACCAGAATAGCAGTATTGTGGTTCTGTTCCTCCGTCCCCCCAGGAAGATGAGCGTATCATCCGCATACTGCAACATAGGTATCGAGATGTCTCCTAGCCGGAAGCCCTCACACCACACCTCCCTTACCACACGCTGAAACAAAATCGCAAGACAGTCTGCCACCAACACTAAAAGCAGAGGAGCCAAAGGGCAGTCCTGTCGAACTCCCCTCTGCGGCTGAAACCACCCACCTTTGTCCTGCCGTTGACCAAGACGGAGCACGCGCAAGTAGTGATGCATCTCTTGATCCAACGAATCCACTCTTCTGGAAATTCCCTCCTCTGTAGCGAGACCCACAAGAACTTTCAGCTGACACAATCGTAGGCCTTGGTATAGTCAATCTTCTAAACGACCCCCTTCTTTCTGGACCTCTTCCACTCAAGACTAATTTCCGAAGTCGTTACGATCCCATCTGCCATACATCGCCCCCGAATGAAGGCTGATTGCGTAGGTAACACCACAGAGCTCAACACAACCTTAAGCCTGCTCTCCAGCACCTCTGCGACAATGAGGTAGATGCCATTAGGAGTAGAGATAGACCTGAAATCCCCCACCCCTACGGCGGTCTCTTTCTTCGACAGCAGAAGTATCAGAGCCTTGTTAACTTTCTCTAAACCTCTGTTGCCACTCCTGTATTCATCCAAGACCTCCAAAATGTCGCCCTTCAGCAAATCCCAGAACTCCCGATAAAAGGATATAGAGAAGCCATCAGGTCCAAGAGCCCCGTCCACATTCAAGCTCCAAACAACCCTGCGCACTTCCTCCTCCGAAAAAGCCACCACCAACGACTCAGCCTGGGGCCCACTCAAAGATCCCACTCCCCGACCCGTCCACCCCCAGCCACAATCATCTCGTACCTTACGCGAAGCCCTTACGAATTACTCCCGCAAGGCACCACCAATGCTCCTCTCACCCGTCACCCTCACCCCTCCTACCTCCACCTCATGCAGAAAATTCCTTCTCCTTCGCCCGAACGCCAAGGAATGAAAATAACGCGTGTTCGCATCACATTCCTTCAGCCATTTCTGCCTTGATCTCTGCCGCCAATGAACCTCTTCTTTCCTATCCTCTAGTAATGCCGCCTCCAAATACGCTACCCTCTCACCCACCTCTTTTTTTTTGAAGCTCAAAAGAGGGGGAGACACTCGACGGTGTTCACCCCAATATATTAAAAAAAGCGAAAGAAAATTTACAAAGAACAGAGAAAAGGTACAAAAGAAGAGCCCTATCCGAGATGTTAAGCACCAGCAGTGGAGCCCCCAAAAATCAAAGTATGCCAACCCTAGGACCAATCCTCCAGAAAGCGCTTAGCACTCAATAATATATTCTCCTTGTAAAACCGTTGAGCCGCAAAAATTGCCTCGTTCCTTCCTAGCCAGATACTCCACAGTCTTGTGATTGGATCAAGAAGAGTCTTCCTTTCCCTCCCTCTTGAATTTGCCAAGCTCTCGCACAGCGCAGGGAAGGAGATGGCGTTAGCCCAAGGTAGATCATCCCACAAGCTGCGAACATGGCCGCACTCGAAGAATAGGTGATGAATTGTCTCCCGCTCCGCATCACAGAGAACGCACATTGAGCCAACGTTCGGAAATATAATCGCACAACGATCACAAGTCAAAAGTCATCCTCGACGAAGAAGCCATAAGAATATACCAATGCGCTCAAGAATTTATAATCCCCATAAGAATCTGCAATCACGCACCAAAATCTCGTCATCGTCATTGTGGGCAGGATCAATAGCAGAATATGCCCTGCGCGAAGAGAAAGAGCCATCCTTCCAGGCCCAGTGGTCACGGCCAGTAATGGGACGAGGAGCGTCACCAAGATGAGCCAATAGCGATAAAAAATCATCCACCCGATGATCGGACAGGGTAGCAGCGAACGTAGGGCTCCAGCAATCGTTCTCCCAGCACGAGGCCACAGACGCGTCCTTGTTGTCGACCAAAGCAAAAAGATGCGGGAACATCAAGCTTAAAGCACCCCTTCCGGTCCAGTCATCGGTCCAGAAGCGGATGGATCTCCCGTTGCCCAACAGTGGCTTAAAAAGCGAGCGATTATGCCTAAGAACAGTCATTATACCACGCCCGAATGGAGATAACTGGCCCAATGAATCGCCCCTAAAGCATCCAAACAGATCCGCGCCCAACAACTCCCGTAGGACATTAACCATAACACTCTCCTCGTTTCCCCACAACCGGGAAGCCCACTTAAGCAAAAGAGCTTCATTGACCAAATCCAGGCGCCTGACCCCCAAGCCCCCGCACCTCTTGGGCCGAGAGACTACCTCCCACCCCACAAGGTGAGAACCCCCCTACAACCATCCCCATTCCGACCCCACAGGAACCCACACATATATCTCTCCAGCCGTTGACGAATCCCCTTTCAGTCCACACTCATCTTCCACCCCATCCAACCTGACGATCCCCGCCTCTGCCTCAGCCCTGACGACCTTCCACCGCAAGACAACCTCCCTCCCATATGACAACAACAACCGTCGAAGCGAAGCCAACTTAGCCGCGAATCACGACACCATAGAACCCAATGCATCACGCCCCCCTCCTATGATCAACCACCAGCTCCCGGAAGCCCTCCTCCAACAATCAATTCTTCTCGAAACGAAAGGAGAACTGCCCCAGCCGCTCCTCCCGGGTGAACCAAAGAATGGGAGTGTGATCAAAAAGTGTCCTAGGGAGAGCCCAAGCCTTCGCCAGCGGGAAGGCCTCACCCGCCTCCATGGACATCAGGAACCTGTCAAGCCTGGATCTCGACCTCGTATTCCTCCAAGTGAATTTGCAACCAGCCACATCAACAACAAATAGGCCCAAGGTGCTAGACGCCAGCCTGAACTCTTCTGATCTGGAGTCTCTACCATCGCCCCCAGGCCTGTCGTCAGGAAACAACGTGACGTTCATGTCCCCACCGATAATCCGAACTCCAACCCCCACCTCCACAGCAACATCTGCCAAGTCCGCAGCCAACGAGCCATCCTCCCACCAGCACGGGCCATAGACATTAGTGACCCACATGTGAACTCCATCCGCCCTCCGCAACAGCTTCACCGTCAAAGAGAAAGTCGAGAAAGAAGTCCCCAACACATCAAAGGAATCAGACCGTCAACCAGATAGAAGCTCCCCAGAAGCTCCCATGGCCCCCTTATCTGCCAACGAGAAAAGCTCCCTACTGGCCAACTCCTGTCGCAACCGGTCATCAATGGACTGCGACTTCGTCTCCTAAATCAAGAAGAGATCCGCATCAGCTTCTTTCACCAGATTCCACACCCAAGCCTTTTATTGGGGTGGCCCAAGCCCCTCGCATTCATGTAGAAGATCTTCTTAGCAACCTGAAGCACCATCTTCTTTGGGGGAATGACCCCCAGGCGCCGCACGAGATCTCTATCCAGCGTCGCAAACCGGCTTCAAATCCGCATCGGACTGTCCAGCAACATGATGCGAAGACTCGTCTGCTGACTCCGCTACCAAGGAGGCCCTAAGCACAACCCTTTTCACCTTCCCCGACCTCTTCCGGGCGCTGGCTCACATAAGCCAAATCAAAACGCCGCGGTCCCAGTCCCACCCCCTCCAGCGCCATAGGCCCACGCCCGCCAACCATTCCACCAACCTTCATCGCAATAGGCTGAGGACACCCATCGATGACCCCCTCAGAGCCAGCACCGCTCCCCACGTCTGATCCCACCTTCACCACCCTGGAAGCACCCGCCCTCACCTCCCTCCACGGCATGGCGACCCCGCCCCCACACTCACTGAGCACCCCCCTTCTGAGCTCGCCAGACCCGCGGCGAGCGGAGCCCCCTCTATCTCCAGAGCACGCAGCTTCCTGGACCCCGAGCTCCCTCCAGATCTTTCCCCGCCAACCACCTCCATTGCAGGTGCCGCACGACCCCCATCTTGGGGCCCGCTCGGAAACCCACCCAACGAATGACCTGAAGAAACCCCAACAGGAACACCTAGCTCGTGATCCGGATCCAAAGAGGCAAAGTCCGACCCGTTCACTCGACATGGCTCCACTACCCTGAAACCGGATCTGCTCCGAGCCTGCCCCGGAAACCCGCATCTCCACCCGAGGCGATACAGATAAGGCCCGACCAACTCCCGAAGCAGTGCCACCATCCACCGCTACACACCAAGGGAGATGAAGAGTCGCCGTCCTCGAAGCACCCACTGCGGATACAACGCCAAATCGAATCCCCTCCCTCGAAAGCCGTGCCATCCTTGGACACCAACACCCTTCCGATAGCCGCGCGTGCTCCAGAAACCGAGGCAGCTCCATCTGTGGATGCTCCGCCAGGGCACCCCCACCACCCTGCTTCGACTCCACCACATGGACTCCCCCTCGCCGACCACCAGCAACGCTGTCGATAAGCTTATCGTCTGCGACCAATAACTCGACCAGCATACACCGCTCTTCGAAATCCACCTCCCACCAGCCCAGCCGCTCAGCTCCCACGTGTCGCACCCGAAGAAGAACATCCAGCGATTGCCCGGGCTATACGCTCCCCACCATGACCACGACCCGCAACAGCTCTTACACACAACGCATCGTCCTTGCCTGCATAGGAAGGCCCCTAACCCCGATCCTCTCCACCTCTCCCGGAACCACGACACCGTTCCCCACCTTTGGCCTACGCCACTTCAATTGCAAGGAATCAACCTCTGAGCCACGCAATAATGCCCGCACCTTAGATTAACGAAGACCCCTCGCCATAGGCCGCCAAGGGGAGAGCTGAGCAACTTCGCCAGCGAAACTCGCTTTAAATGAGCCCCACGTCCGAGGACGTCATGAAAAGCGCCCCCTCACCGCCACCCTCGCCGATAAGGAAGGACACGTTGGAATCACCCGCTGGACAGTTTTTCCGAGAATGGCCAAACCGCTTACACGAGAAACAACGCACAGGTTCCTGACACGCCCATGCTCAGTGGTCCAAGCCTCCACACCGATAACAGCCACTGCCAAATGGGCTCACTAGAAGCTGCCCTTTCCGAAAAGGCCCAGTGCAAGTTCGTCTCCGCTGCCGCTCGACGAGATGCCACCTTAACATTCTAACTATCCATGTACACATGACCATTTCTGTGCACAAAGTAAAGACCTCGTGGGTAGAGACATCCACGGGTTAGATCTCGACAATGCATAATTTACATAGATCTGGGTCCCTGTCAACTGTATGAATAATTCTCAAGACACACACTCATCAAGGCTCACCACATTAAGTTGTAATTCGACGGATATTTAGTATATATCATAATGTCCTACTTGGGTCTATATCTTTTTAGAGTCGATTTCAATCATTTTTATTGTCCATTGAGCACAGTTTCCTGAACGATCGATCATCTTACATTGCTTATTGATCAATATTGGTCGATCAACAAAGAAACCATCAAGGATCATTACGATGCAAAATGATTGATCAAATGACATGATCGATCAACCCTGATCGATCAGCACATTTGGCATGATAGATCATACCCAGGTCAGTGGCAGGATTGTCTTCGATGACGTCTAATGAAGTTGCTCTGATCGTAAAACTAATTACACACCCATGTTCCTGCTGTTAATCACATCACATGTCTATTTTTATCATCTATATGCACCCAGTAGAGCGACGGGAAAATGCGAGATTATACGATACGTTTTTTGTCGCAAAAGCCGTCCAATTGTGAAATCAACACAGCTTACAGGTAATATACTTTACCCAAAACCTATGGTGTGAAATACTCATGAAACCGATTGTAAGAGGAGGCTAAAAATCGTTCCTAGGGGAACGTTCTCTCACAAACTTCATTTGCCCGGAACGAGAGTTCCATGATGTTTTCCTGAACACATACATGTCCAGGACGATCCTCGCTCCGAGCTGTTCGAAATGGCATACTCGAATCTTCGATCGGTAGCTTCGGCTGCGGAGCTCCGACGAAGGGTGGAGTGGTTTGATTGACCAAACCCAATTGGTTCCTCCAGCCCAAACGATCTGGATTCAGATCCAATAGCCGCATCCCATTTGTATTTCAGACACCTAACTCTCACATTCGACTTCCAATTTCGATATTCTTGGGCTCGTTGGAAAGGTATCAAGGCGTACTCAATTGACTATTGAACCAGATCAGAAATCTAGTTTTAGTGAGAAATCAATTCTTAGATGTATTGCACTCGTCTTCTACCGCGAGTAAGAGTACCTTAGCTTCTCCTAGATGTTGCAACAATGACAAAGGTGGTTTCAACTTGTTGAACGGGGTAGGAAATGGGATATGTAGTCTACTCAACTTGCTATATTTTATATTTATGATGATTATTGGATGTAATGGTCACTTGAATGTGAGGCTCTAGACCTCCAAGGAGTTGACCAACCATCAGTTGAGATACAAACTTTTGGATATTACAAGTATATACATGCAAATATGAATTTAACCTCTAAAAGTTTGAATGTAATACATCATAGTATAGAGTTGACCGTCTTGCTTCATTTGAAGCTTTTGAAGATGTATCTGAAAGATATAAGCATCGCTCTTCTCCTTAAAATACGATTTTAGTTAATCGAAAGCAACAATTTTTTTATCCTTTTCTCTTTTGCTAATTTTCCTATCTTTGCGCCGGTTTCTCGTCATCAATGTTGTTTTCTTTGTTGTGGCCTTCAATTGCATCCATAAGCGATTGAGACAAAAGCACTCAGTGTTCTCTATTTAATTTGATTATGGACATAGCCTGAACATCGTGGTATGTCGTTGAATTATGGACGATATTTTGATACCTCTGAGTCGACGACATTGATAAGGGGTTTAGTTCGTTTTCCATGATATTGGTTTCGCGTTAGCGATATGTCATTAACATACAATGTTCAGAAATGCGGACCATGCGGCCGCATATGCGTATGCAGTAGGCTAACCGAACCGCATTTCCAATATGCACCCATGCGGCCCAAATGCATATGCAGGCCACTTAAACTGCATATGCAGCCGTTTGTTCAGTCAAATATGCGACTCACATGCCCTTACTTACGGGATCCAGTTTAGGATCCGAAATAGAAAACAACAACCTCTGCTCCCTTGAGCTCTTGGCCCCCTTGACAAAACCTTTAAATTCCACTTCCCAAACCCTTTGCATTAATTTTCCTCCACCATACAACCTAGAGGCCCTCACCGCTTGGACGCCTCCGCCTTCCTCCTTCGCAGCGCACCGACGCTACGACCTCTGCCTTTTGCCTCCAATACCTCTCGTGCCTCTACAAACCTCCTCGCAAGGCCTCCTCTTCAGCGAAGCTTCTTCTCCACCGCACAACCACGCCTCCGCTTCCCCACCCTTCGTAGGTACTTCTTATCATATTGTGAGCTTCTCCTACTTCATTTCAAGATTCTTCTCTCTAGTTCCAAAATTACAGCTCTTATTTTATCAGCCTAAGAATTTTTTGATCACTCATCATGCTATTTCAGATTTTTTAATCATTATCATCTTGCTGTTTCAGATTTTTGTGGACTTTGACTTCATAACGTTCCAGTTTTTGGGTATATTGACACAATCTTTATGTTATTACTATTGCTGGAAAGTGGATGCTTAGATTTGTTGTTGGTTAATTCACTATAATAATTAAGTTACGAAATTTCAGTTCAGTTCAGTGAGTTCACTATTTATTACAATATGTGTTACAGTTTTTATTGTTTAACAATTGCAGTTCACTATGTTATAGTTCAGTTAAGTTCAACTTTACTATATAGTTCAGTTCATTAAATTTATGTTGAAATATATAGTTCAAGTCACTAAATTTCAGTTTATTATTTGTTATATTCTTATTGGCTTCTGCAAACAACTATCTCTTAGATGGTTGAGGGCACAGTTTTTGCATGAGTAATACATGAACATTTGATTTTTTATGTGTAATCATATTAAATTGTGTTATAAAATATGAAGAATGCGGAAGCGGAATCGGAAATAAAGATAGAACAATAAGAACAACGGGATTTTCTGTGGAACCCTACTCCGTGAGGAGCGGGATGAAACCACGGGAGAAGCCCTCAATGGGGCATGCTATGCATTGCATTTTCTCAATGAGTACAGGAGGTCTGGGGCTCCTTATATAGCCTCTCCAGAGCCTCCAAGTCCCACCATTGGACGATGTGGGACTAAACACTGGATGGGGTAAATGGATCTTCTCCAGGATCCATTTACTCTGCTACAACTCAATGGGCGCACATAACAATACTCCAACACTCCCGCTCAAGCTGGAGCATGCAATGCTCAGCTTGGACAAATAGAAAGAAACCTAACTCAATGCTACAAGACACTACGGACAATATCAACCCAATGCGCACATTGCTGCAGTCGAGGACGTTGCTTCTCATGCCGTACATGTGAGGAGGACGAACGAGCTGGAGTGTGATTAACTGAATCTCCTCGTCGGAGAGTATGTGTTTTAAACTGCGCTTGTCAGAGTCACTGCAACTGAAAATGAGTCTCCTCGTCGGAATACTCTGGCCCGCCACAATAATGTGGACAACTGCTCCATCTCTTAAAAGGGCCAACTGAAAAGGGCCGTGGCTGTGCAATCCTCGTCGGAGTCCACGATCGCTGAAGAATGGAGTCTGAAATAAGTCTCCTCGTCGGAGAACTGGGTCTCTCCCATCTGGCTCAGAGAATGGTGTACTGCTCTGGTGTACCTATGATACCACATGAAAACCCTTGCCAACATGGCGTAGGGCATGGTCCTCTACTCTGGAGTCCCTATGGCTCACATGAAAACTCTGGCCGAACAACAACAAGAATGATGGGGACCTCGAACTGATGATGGCAACATATGCTCATCTGAAACTGACCGCAAACTTGTGCGTGTCTGAAACTGGAGACTCGGAAGATGTCTGATGTCGAGTTTGAAACTGGATCTCAACCGTAGAGTCTGGAATCTGAATGGCCTGGACATCTGCATATGAATCTGGATCATCTGAATATGGCTGGAAGAAGACCTGTGACTCTACATATACTCCACCTTTCTCCCATACTTGTCGGAAAATGAACCTCGACTAAGTTGGGAGAAGACAAGATAATATGGGGGTAAACATGAACATCCAAAAACTTGCGGCTTTTCTTCATTAAGCCGTCATTTTTTTAAAGCCGTTGTAATCATTTTTTTTAAACGGCTTTTGCTTCGGATTTTTTTTTGAAAAAAATGCGTACAACTTTTTCTGTCGTTTTTTTCTATGCGCCCCCTTTTTTTCCATTTTTTTCAAACTGAACTTCCCCCCTTTTTTCTTTCCCCCCTCTATTTTTTTTACTTTCTACCGCTCACATTTGGGCTAAAAAAAACAACGTTTGAGCCCAACATATGGGTTTATAAAATAACCCCTCCCCTTTTTTTATTCGACACACGGACCTAAGGTTCCCATCGTGGGGAACCCTTTCTCTTGTGCGAATCATGAGCGCCGCCTGCGCCAAGGGAGTCCGAGGCGCCTAGGGAATGAAGTATCATCGAGTGCCGCCGCCTCTGAGCGGCACTGCTGGAGGACTGGCAGGGGCTATGGCGAGCCCGCACGCAGAAGACAGAGATCTGCGCTGCTTGGGAAGAACTGGGTGGTCTGGAGATATGGTATTTGCTGCCTGGAGCATGCGAAATCGAGAGAGGGAGGCCACCCAGAGATGGAGATGGCAGCGAGAGGCCACCCAGAGATGGCGCTGTCGCGGTGGGGCTTGCCTGGGCTCACGAGTTGCCGCCATCGGATTTGGATGTTGCATGATCTGGAGGTGCACGGATGTGTAGGCGGCTCGAGATTGCTGCCATCGTCGAGATGCCGCCAAGGGAGGGAGCTAGGGCTTGGAACTGGAGCGGCGATGTCGCTTGTGTCGATGCCGCACTTGGAACTGGAGCGGCAATGCCGCCTGGGTCGATGCCGCACGGGTCGATGATGAGTGGGTCTCTTGGGGGTGCGTGAGGGCCTTCCGCCAGGAGGGCAGGAGGGAGATGCGGCCTCCTGCTTGTAAATCGCGATGGAGAATCGATGTTTGACCTATGGCATCTGCAACCTGCTAGAGTTGTTGCGTGGGGATCTGGGGCATGTTTCCATGCCTGGCTGCTGAGAGATCTGCAGCATGACGTGGAGATGATCTCACCGTTGAAAACAATAACGATAATTAGGGTTTCAAAATGAAACCCTATACTTCAAATAATAATCGACTCGCTCGATAAAATGCTTTCCACAAATAAAACTTTGAACAATAATCAAGACTCGACAATAAAATAGAATGATTCCTCGAGAATCGACCCGCTCTTATACCATGTTATAAAATATGAAGAATGCGGAAGCGGAATCGGAAATAAAGATAGAACAATAAGAACAACGGGATTTTAACGTGGAACCCTACTCCGTGAGGAGCGGGATGAAACCACAGGAGAAGCCCTCAATGGGGCATGTTATGCATTGCATTTTCTCAATGAGTACAGGAGGTCTGGGGCTCCTTATATAGCCTCTCCAAAGCCTCCAAGTCCCACCATTGGACGATGTGGGACTAAAACAGTGGATGTGGTAAATGGATCTTCTCCAGGATCCATTTACCCTGCTACATTTCAATGGGCGCACATAATAATACTCCAACAAATTGATTACCATAGCTTGTGTCAAGTTATATTGCTTAGGTGTTTTTTGTTCTAAAGGGAATCTAAAGGAAAATTTCGTAGATGGGAACCTACGGTTTCTAAAGGGAATCTAATTGTCCCTTTGGATATCTGGATTACATTTTGTACTTAGTTTTAATGACACATAATTTTTGTGTCATGTTTAGGTCGGTTGACATCGCCATTAAATATATTTCTTTGTAATTTTAATTAAAATAATGCAAACCACGTAATCCGCATGTACTTCCTCATATCCACTTACTCGCTCGGGACCGCCTAACTGAACAAATACCGCATACCTACTTTCTGAACCTTATCTACATATATTCCATATTGTAGATATATTGCTCATGTCAATACAAAAAGACGGTTTCCTTTTTTCTCGAAATCGGGCCAATATCGACAATGGATAGCTGATGCGTAAATTATTAAGTATAACAAACTAATATGTTGTACACTTGTATTTATCTGGTGTATGTTTATCAAATAGTATGTTACTCATATATGTGTGTAACCTTGAAAAAAATGTGTTGTACCTAACGTATATAATACAACCCTTGAACTTATTTTTGTTTAGGACATTGCCCCCGCCCCCCATAGGTTAATTGGTCAGGAAGTGAGACCTCCATCTAGAAGGCGAGCTTCGCCCACCAACATTCGAGAAGGTTGCACAGTGAGCTCTGCAAATGTGTACTATTGAGCAGACATGCATCCCAATATTCTCAATAAACATGTTCACGACATATATGATTATTATAGTATACAATATGCACGTGTTCAATGTATTTTTTTAGATTTAGATATTTTAGGAATACTTATGTTTAATTGTATTATTAATTTGACTTTTTGACAATGAGTGCTATGCAACTTATTTACATGGTAAGTAATTTTACTATCATATTGGCATATATAATGAATTTTGAGGTTATGACTTATGAGACAACGTTATTTGTTATTTCAATTTATTACTGCATTCTAATTTCCACCTGACTAAACTTTTAATTGCATGCTTTACTTAATGTTGCATATCAGTCTGCAGTGATCATGATGTCGATACTATACGAAACTTGTAATTACTGGAGCTATATTTTAGCATGTTACTGTGTAGTTATGTATTATTTATTGATTACATCACATTGGAAACCTTAATTTTAAGGAAAACAAATCAACTTTTACTTTCTTCAATGTGATTTTTTTGGCAATTCTGGCGACGTATCGACGATATGTTGATTTTTGTGGTTCGCGAAGCAACACTGAAATTGGCATTTAAGGCTGTTAGAGTATGCGTCGTTCATATGTAAGATGGTAAATGGATCCTTCCAAGATCCATTTACCACATCCAGAGTTTAGTCCCACATTTACCAGTAGTGGGACTTGGAGGGTCTGTAGAGGTTATATAAGAAGTCCTAGACCCCGTATATCCAGTGAAAAAGTTCGAAAGACACATCAGCCTTTTGAGGCGTTCTCCTGTGGTTTCATCCCGCTCCTTAGGGAATATGGTTCCATGTTGAAATCCTGCGTTCTTCCAAGTTTATTTCTTTATCTCTGATTCCGTATCTGCGTTATATTTTCTAAAATTGTATCAGAGCGGGTTAGTTCTTGAGGATTTTAAATTCCTTATTTTTATTCGAGATTCGATTTCGGAGGTCTTGTTATTGAGGATTGATGTTTGAATATTATTAATGTTTATTGCTCAAGATCGTTCTAAAGTTCATTCGAGGGTTTCATTCTAAAAACCTAATTTTTGCACGCATCTCAAGGGAGCCCTCTGCATCCTTGAATCTCTCCAGATCCATTGTCGTACGCTACGACGACGCTCATACGATCCCATGCCGAGCCCTAGACTTCCAGGCACTTGCAACGCAACCCCTCCATATATTGGGGGCACACCCTCTAGGTACTTGGCGGCACCAAGCCCTATCTCCAGCAACTGGGGCGGCACTGGCAGGGCTTCTCCTCTTGATGACACACCTCTCAGATTCCTTGGGATGAACATCGAGAGTTGCTGTTGTGATCACCACAACAAGGGATTAAAAATAAATTTTTTTGTTGATCACGAGCTCCAGGCACTCCGCCTGGGTAGTATTCCTATCCCTGTAGGCGTCAACATTGACCAAGGCGGCGACCCCAGCTTTGGCTAGTCCCAGTGATGTCAACTCCTCCTTCCTAGAGGCGCCACCCCTGCATCAGTCACCACTGGTAGCGATCGAAAGAGAAGACCCCTCCCACCACCAATACCCGCTGTAGAAAAGGAAAAAAAGGAGCGGTAAGGCAGCACCACCCATATCCAGCAGTGAGCCACCCTCCTCTCCGTAGGTGAAGCCCCATTGTGCCGCCTTCCACTTCGTTCTCCTGTAGACCTGTAGGCGCAGGTGGTTGCTCTCCTCCATGCGATGTTAATGCACAGATGATGAAGTAAAGCCCCATCGAGGGGGGGAAGGTTTCGATGGAGGGTTCCCACGATGGGAACCCTAGTGCTTGTACGGGAACAAAGGGCCCGATGGCCCTTCCTTTATTAAACAATGTGAAAAAAGAGTGGGGTTCTATGTTCAAAAAAATATGCTATTTGGGCTTAGCTGTATGGACTGAGAGTTGAAAAAAAGGAGATGCGTACCCAAAAAAAGCATACGCGAAAAAAGAGAGAAAAGCTATTAAAAAAATGAACGGCTTATTTAAAAAAATGTGACGGCTAAAAAAATGATGAATGAAATAGACAAGAAAAATGATGAGGAAAAGTCGAATATATGTATACACTCACATATATAGACGACTTATGTAATGTTTTGTTTTCGTCATTTTCTTATCTTTTCCTAACTTCTGATTTTTTGACAAGTCCGGAAGAAAGGGGGAGTATTATGTAGAGTTACAACTTGCCAGATTGTTAGGTTCCAGTTCATATTCGGATTTTCCAGTCATAGGCATGTCATCGGATTTTCAGACCGTACTATTCTTCAGATTACAGACTCGACGTTCAGATTCCGAGTCTTCAGTTAGATGTGCACATGTTTGCCATCATTTGTTGTGGTTCCCATCTTTTATTTAGGTCAGAGTATTCATGTGATTTATATGGACTACAGAGTAGAGATCCCATTCCCTATGCCATCTGGTTTAGGGTTTTCACGTGGTTTCTGAGGTACTCCAGAGTAGAGATCCCATTCTCTGAATAGGAGAGACTCAATTCTCAACGATGAGACTTTTTCAAACTCTTTTCTCCAGCGATCGTGGACTCCGATGAGAATATCTCCATGGCTTTTTCAGTTCGACCTTTTCATAGATGGGGTACTTGTCCACATGTGGTGGAGCGCCAAAGTTCTCCAAGTGAAGACTCATTTTCTGTTACAATGACACTGATATGTGCAGTACAAAGCACATGCTCTCCGACGAGGAGATTCCGTTTGATTCACACTCCAGCACGTTTGTTCCTCCTCACATGCATACTTGAGAAGTAACGTCCTCGACAACAACCGACAGTTGCAAAACCCATGAACCTGTGCTTCAGGATACTCTCTATATAAAAATGATCTTGCAACAACCTACCACTACGCTAAAAACCCACATGATACCCACTTCTGTTACCTTGTCAACATCTGATTTAGACCAACTAGGGCCTCCAAAATTCCAGAATCCTCAAGCGGATGTGGGAATCAAACCGTGAAAATAACATACTCCTAGATTCTAGAGGGGACCTCACAAGTAAAGAAAAGGTTATCAATGTCCTCCAAATCAACCGAGTAACACAATCAAGAGGCTGAAGCAGGGTGAAAAGACCTTGTGTTGCCGAAGTTTGTGATAATGCATCCTTGTCGAAAAAGGCATATAAAGACCTTCACTCGAAGAGGGATCAACCATCTCTAATTCTTTGTACAGTCCTGCACATGTACCCCATGGTCAAACATCGGATTTTTAGATGACTTTATGAGTCTTTCTAGGCACTAATAGGCCTTATAAATTTGGACAAAAACTTGGACATCTTACAGATTTTGTTCAACCTCTGGCCATATAGCCTAGGTTGACAACATGTGGTTGAAGTCCCGTTTGATCATGCTCATGACATACGAATATTCGATCAACCGTTAACCTAAACATGCAAAGAGAATGATCACGTAGGGCTCCTCCCTCGGTTAGTCATATTGTTAGAAGCATAACCTCGTACCATTTCCTACGACCACAATCATGAATGGTGAGCTCGTTGGTAAGATTGTACATAGTCTTCTCTAACAGGTAGAAGAGGTGGTGTGTCATGGCCCGATTCCCGGGCCGTCTAATCCTTCTATAACCGGATCTGGTTACTCAGAAATAATTTTTTCAGTAATCACAAATAATATTCAGAAACAGACTGGAAATAAAATATACTCAGAAGGAAGTATTTCAACACTTACCATTCACAAAATAAAGTTCAGATGATACATTGTCCCACTTTAACCATTTACATGTACATCAGCTTGAAAGGAAAATACAGAAAAAGATTACTAACTACCTTACAAAATAAAGCTATTGTGGCTGGCTGGATGCCTACTAAGGTCCTTGCGATGACTCACCGTCGCTTGTTGGGTTTTCCATAAATCATAGGATAACAATTAGCGAATGCTAAGTAACGAAAAGGAGGAAAGCAAATAAATTGTGTAAATTTTCAAAAAGTTGTTATTACAAAAAGTTTCATTCATTCTCATTTATTTAAGCCCTATTCTTTTCTATTCCAAGTTAGGGATTAGTCCAGGGGAACCCCACCATTCTTGGACTCTGAAGCTGTGGACACTTCGGGATTGGAGATTACGTTGACCTGATAAGCTTATGCTGCCACACGTCGCCTCAGCCAATGCTCCATTACTACCCTGATAATTTCCTTTTTTATTAATCAGGGTCTCAAACCCTCAACCTGGAAAACAAAGTAACACACTGTCCTCGAGGACTTGGTTGCTTAGACCTCAGGCTATCATTTAATCATATAAACTAGCGGCTTTAAATACATGTTATCGTGACCCAGTCGCTATTGAACCACCCGTGTCTCCACATAGCATGACCACATCTCTGTCGTTCAACCCGAATAAATTGGCTCCCAGTACCATGCATTACAAATCATTCGTTTCGTGCGCACTTATCATAAGAGGGTAACCGTGCACTACATAGGTAGGGAAACACAAATACGAGTTTCTTTCGACAAACCTACATGTTGCATGCCCGATCTGTAGTTCTACTCCCAGTCATCCTTAACGTGACACACGATCCTTTTCAGGATCCAACTCAAACCACATCAATTCCCATGTTGTAATTCTTTCGTTAAGTATTCGATTTGCATAATCATCAACACTTAGTATAGACTCGCATATATATTATTCATATGCATATATACTCGTATTTATGCTTATTTTAACTCCCAAACCCTAAGTTTCCAAGCCACAACATCAATTCGATGCTTAAACTTTATTTTAGTAGGAATTAGAAAGCAACTTTTCATAAAAAATGTACTAAGTCTTCTCCCACTACAAGTAGCGTCGGCAACTTTTCATACTTTCTCAAAAATAATCAAAATTGGGGTTCTTCATAGCAAAAAATATAAAATCAGAAATTTCAACGATCTCATATTAAATCCAACAACAAAAGAAAGGATTTTGTTACCTTATCGAGCTCTTTCGCACGTATTCTGGGTTTTATTGTGATTCTTTTTCAAAAAGAAAGATTTATAGCTCTTGAAATGATCGAATTTCATTTTCGTATCAAAAACAGTAAGAACGTGCCAATAACATGAAGAACGGACGAAGAACATGAAGAACGCGAAGAGCACTTGAGGAACACGAAGAATGCGAAGAACATATTTTTCTCTTAAAACTTCGGTAGAACTTCCCCTTATATAAGGTGATATATCTAGGAAAATTTCGACAGAGTTTCCCCTTATATCGGGATATATTTGTATAAAACTTTCGACAGAGTTTCCCCTTATATCCGGACATATTTTAAAAGAAAAACGGAAAGAGTTTTCTCTATAAAATCATCGAGAGGAAAAATGATGCGGATTGAAAATCGGCGATGGCTGAATATATTTTTTGTAGAATTATTGGTGGAAGAATAATGGAGGGGTTGAGAAGAAGAAACTCGTCGGGAATACGAGGGGTATGGAGAAGAACACGTGTAGACCACGCATGAGAGAAAGAGAGAGACGAGAGAGGGAGAGATAAAACTCTCAATTTTTCATAATCACCGAACTGTCTAAAAACAATGGACCACCATCCCTTTATATAGGAGGGATGAGATTACAAAAATAGAAATTAAATTCAAATCGACAACTAATTATCCTAAATAGACTCTAACTAATTAACCGACTAAATTTAGAATTCAAATTTCTAACCAACTAATTGAGATCACAAGCGATCTCGTTTATTACATAAAAAATACGATGATGTAAATAAACGTAAATAAAATTAACATATAACATTAATTAAATATGCAGCCCTATAATCTTGTTCCACGTTGCATCAACTCTCCTCCGCTTTTAAAAATTCGTCTCCTGACAAATTGCTGGATCTGCAGGCTTGGAGGCTGATAATGCCGAATCCGCGTTCTCATTCATCCCCTGGAAAAATTGATGGCGGAATCCATTCGCATGCGGCGTGGGCATTGGTGACGCGGCCTTCGTGGTTGAAGAACATGTGTGGCGCAAATGGTGGCGTCTTCATGAATTTGGTCTTCTCATTGTGATGATTGAAAAATTGATGAGGCATAAACAACATGGCCCTTCGAGAATCCATAGCAAAGCAATGACATAGGGAGAGGAGAGGAGGAGATGTGTCCAAGGAATGAAGCCATGGGGCCTTTAAGTAGGTGAAACCCATGGTCCTAGTCCTAATATGATAAGGAAGATTCCCAGATTTCTTCTTTTCAGCCCTCTTCTTCAAATATTTCTGCAGCAGGGGTTTTAATTGCAATTTTCGTACCCCTTCATTCTTCCTAAAGTTCTTATCAACTTTGGCCTCTTTGCAAATAGGGTTTTCAGGAGGTGTTCTTTTGTAGTTTCTCCCTATTTGGCTGACATCACTGGAATGCCCCTGGGGAAGCACTCCACAAGTCCGAAGGACTCGATCTCCTATCCCCCGATGGAGCCGAAACCGACGCCGAAGGTTTGGGAGGGCGACAGCTAAGGCGGGGAGGGGGTTATGGCGGGTAGTGGCGGCGGGCGGAGGTGGCGGAGGTGGATCGCGTGGTGCGAGGGTGGCGGCGAAACAGAACGGGGGAGGGCTGGCGAGGAGAGGCGGGAGAGGTGTTGGCGGGAGGGTTAGCGGTGATGGGGGGTTGGGTCGCGGCGAGTAGAGCGCGAGAGGGAGGGGCACGGAGAGTGGGCGGGTGCGGTGGCGAGGGGGAGTTGTAGGCGGGAGGGCGGCGAGGTGATGGTGCGGGGTGCGATGGCGAGGGAAGGGTATTTACGGAGGTGGCGGCGAGGTAGGGATGCGGAGGCGAGTGCAGGGGAAGTGCGGAGAGTGGCTGGCGGAGGAGGTGGCTTCGGCGAGGACCTGGATAGCCGTCAAGGTTGGGGAGGCGGGGCTGTGAGGGCTGGTGTGCGGAGGGGCTGCGGCGGGTTTTGCAGGGGCGGGGGCTGGGGGTGTTGCTAGGGTCGCTGGGAGCGAGGGGGAGTTCGCGGAGGGGTCCGACGGGGCTAGGGGGCGCCGGAGGGGCTGGGGCTGCAACGGGGGTTCGCGAGCAGGCTGCGGATGGGTCGAAGATCGGTTTTAGAGGGGTTTCCAAGTCTGAAATTACCTGGACAACGATAGCGAGGCTTTCTTCGTCAAAACTCGTGACAACGGCTTCGGGGGTTGGAGGCTTTGATTAGGCAGCGCGTAGGGCCTCGAAGTTAGCCATAAGATCTCGAATCTGGGAGTGGAATGAGGTTTGCAAATCATGTAGCATGCGCTCCGTCTCCTTGTTGTAGGCGTCGATGGCTCGTAACTTTTGTCCGGATGAACGATGGTCGCTTGATGCATGCGTGAGCGTCTGGACGGATTGTCAGATCGTGAGGACAATCTGTAGGCCATGCTCTGATACCAAATGATGCGGATTAAAAATCGGCGATGACTGAATATATTTTTTTTGTAGAATTATTGGTGGAAGAATAATGGAGGGGTTGAGAAGAAGAAAATCGTCGGGAATACGAGGGGTATGGAGAAGAACACGTGTAGACCACGCAAGGGAGAAAGAGAGAGACGAGAGAGGGAGAGATAAAAATCTCAATTTTTCATAATCACTGAACTGTCTAAAAACAATGGACCACCATCCCTTTATATAGGAGGGATGGGATTACAAAAATAGAAATTAAATTCAAATTGACATCTAATTGTCCTAAATAGACTCTAACTAATTAACCGACTAAATTTAGAATTCAAATTTCTAACCAACTAATTGAGATCACAGGCGATCTCGTTTATTCAATTAAAAATACGACGACGTAAATAAACGTAAATAAAATTAACATATAACATTAATTAAATATGCAGCCCTATAATCTTGTTCCACGCTGCATCAAAAAACAATAACAAAAATGAAAGAATATACTCGAACAGTAAGAGATGAAGAATCGATAGACACAACGTGTCTTAGGTGAGTGAATGCGTGGCGAATCACAGGGTTCACTGATGTGCATAGCCGCCCTCACCTAAGTAGGGTATTCCATTGATTTCTCCATCAAAATAACTATAAAAGCAGAATTGAAAGAATAGAAACATAAACGATGGAGAATCGGTAAACACCACGCGTCTTAGGTGCGTGAATACGTGACGAATCACTGGTTTCACTGATGTGTATAGCCGCCCGCACCTAAGTAGGGTATTAAACAGATTTCTCCATCAAAATAACTATAAAATCAGAATTGAAAGAATAGAAATATAAGCGATGGAGAATCGGTATACACCACACGTCTTAGGTGAGTGAGTGTGTGGCGAATTACAGGATTTACTGACATGCATAGCCGCCCACACCTAAGTAGGATGTTACACAGATTTCTCCTCGAACTAGAATAAAAAAATGAATCGGAAAGAAAGATGAATCAAGAATAAAGTTTGGAAGAAAAATGATGAATTGAAAGCTTGGCTTACGAACCAAACTAAAAGAGGATCATACCTTCCTCGTTCTCCTGACAACGCTTCGCTAGCGCTCTTTCCCCGCCTGCCTCTCCTCCTCCTGACCTCTAAACTCTAGCCCTTGGGGTTGTGGTGGTAGTGGAAATCGTAGAAAATGAATGGGTAGGGGAGATATTTATAGGCTCCAGAAAATCGCTAAGTATGGTTAGTAAACCATGGTTTAGCCCTTAACCGCGGTTAGTGGCTCATGGTTTTGGCCAAAACTTATCCGAAACTTAGGACTTAAGTTAAAACATTTCAAAGGATTCTGAATTCGCTAATGACGTTTAATTAACGCTAATCGTGATTAACTTTCACTAGCCACGATTTAATTTTCGCAGCTTATGCTTATCTTTTGCTAACTATTGATTAATGTTCGTTAATGGTCATTAGTGGTTTTCAATCTGTCATTAGTTTTTTTAATCATGTTTATTTAGTCTTAATGACGACCATTATTGGTTTATGACGTCTTAAGCTTCTTTACTTCTCGTACTTTCGAAAGTCATAACAATTCCAAACAAAGTTCAATTCGTACGAAAGAAATTCCGTTGGTTTCCTCTTGATGAGCTGGATCTTATGATATAGGATCCGAGAGATGCCAAGTTCAACGTTTTACATGGTGGCATACGACAGTGCTGATAAATGTGAATTGACACCATTTTAGATACTTATCACCGGCTAACAAAGCAATTATCTACTTGTTTCCCAATTTCTCAAGACCTACGTGGCAAGTAGAGCCCTGTTCATGTCTTTAAGACGTAAGATATCGAATCTCCCTTGATCAATATGTCATATCACAATTTTCTTCTCCCCCAAGGGTTTATTTGATTGCTCTTTAACTCATGACAATTTCTGAAAATGATGGGAAAATGACACGCGCTGCAAGTATACCTGTTATCCGATTTTTTGTCAACACCATAAAATGCATTTAGCCTCTTTCCCTCGCCTTCCATGAAAAAATTGTAACATCGTCATACACAATTTAGGAATCGAGAGCTCCTCTTACCTATATCTCGTGCAAAACTCTCCTTGTATTGCATGCTACACCTTCACAGATAAATCATAAGCTACGATTGCAAACAATAGATGCGCAAGAAGGCACCCCTTTTTGATCTCATGTTGGGGTTACATAAAACGCGCCTCGAGGCGCTGAGGCGTACGCCTCGAGGCATTTTTCTAGACTAACCCCTCGAGGCTATAGCCTCAGTGAGGTTTAAGGCTTAGGAGGCACGCCTCGAGGCGTAGCCTCATTTATGTGCTGGTTTTTTGAATTTTGTCTGCAATATTTTTTCTTTTCTTTTTGATTGTGGGCTTTTCATCTTTCATAGACAATATGTTCAAGTCCTTAAGCTCACAATTCACTAAAATGCATTTTTTAGTTTATTAAAGTATTGAGCTTATTTTTACTTTGTTATGCATGTTCTTTATATATCAACATGAACAAAAATTTGGATCTTGAGATATTAAATCTAATGCCTCTACTTTTAGTATGCATCTTGTGTTACATCTAGCCCCTCTAGTAAATTTTATTCAAGACTTTAAATTTTGCAGAGAGTTGCCTATTATTGTGCTTGCATATTCATATTTGCTTGACTCCTTACTGATTTAGAGTCCAAAAAAGAGTGTTATATAACAACTTCGATGTTTAAACCGTGATGTTTGTCTTGAAATGTCATGGAGTTATGTATTTACTCATAACTATTAAATTTTTAGAACTTGGAAATTGTAATTATGGTTAATTATGATGTTTTATGAAAAAATTTCTTCCACGAGTGAGGCTTACGCCTCGAGGCAATACTGGGAAAACGCCTCGATACGCCTCACGCTTTTTAAAACCTTGTGAATGACCATTAACCAACACATAACACGATGTGGTTATAATACAATGTATCTTCCAAGTAGTGTTCATGAAGTCTGTCGCACGAGCGGCATATGCTGCCGCATTTCGTGCATACTGTACCGATTATATGAATCGATGCATTTCACGTCCTAAGCGCATAGGCATCCTGCACATGCCTCGTATATCTCGTATATGCTTTGCATACTGCTCCTGCAGCTCGGTGGCTCAACCTCCAGCAATTTCAACTCTCCAATCCTCTCATTCGGGCGCTTACCTCCGTAGCTCCGCCTCTTCTATTCAACTGTAAGAATATTCAATGCATTTGTATACAATTGCTGCATTATTTCATTATGTATATGTAATTTTTGCTCATGTATCATTTTCATGAGTATATGCAATGCATCGTCTAATATTTTAATGTTTGCCGATTGAGGTTTTGCCTAAGTATTGCAATCCGCATATATGTGTATTGAAGTTTTGTTAGTACGATTTATCTGCTATGTAAAATTTTTATAGCTATGTTTTTGTTATTAAATTTTAGGCAATTAATGATATTTACTCAACCATCTAACCTGAACTGTTTTTTCTTAGATTTTTCTTTAACTCTGCTTTGATACATAAATTCAACATTAATATTATTTATAGATATTATTTATTTTCAAATTAAAAATTAGAAAATCACACAAAACCACATATAGTCCGCATATGCCCTCGTATACCGCTTATTTAGGATACGGTGACTTGTCCGATCGCATACGCATACCATTTCCTGAACTTGCTTCCAAGTACTGCACATCTTCAAGAATCTTTGACACAACGATGCCTAAATAAATCTCCAATCTTTGCAATCATAAGCCTTGAAAATTTGGCTTTCCAAAGCGCCATGTTGATCTTCCTTTTCCCCAGTCTAAAACAATCTCGTTTGCCATCCCTTTAATCTTGATAAACTGTTAGCTTGGGACAAAAAAGCATTCTCCATATTATGCCTTGAGGAGGACTCGAACCTCCACGCTCTTTAGCACGAGATTTTGAGTCTTCCTTTGACCCAATCTTTTTTTTCTCCTTATCATTTGGAAAAGACAAGAAAATTTCAGGGTAACAAACACATTATCTAGAATTTCTCTTAGATTCGAACCCATAGCTGATAATAGAACCAACGGGATGTGAGAGATGATGGACTTGAGAATCGGTTTTAGAAAAGATTTGTTATCAGCTTGGCCATAATTAAATAAATGTCTTTAGACAAAAGAATAAGTTGAATCCTCTATCTTGAATGCCCCATCCTTCTTAGAAAGGAGGAGGATGATGGCACGATTCAACTGATGGAAACCATGATTTCCTTTCATGAGCCACTCTAAGCTCCGCCACATTCAGTACACCACTTTCAATCACACTTCAGCATTTTCCAGAAGGTGAGAAACCCATTGGAATCGGATCAACTGTCCACATTGAGGTCGAAAACCACCATCTTGGTCACATCCAGTTTGAATTTATGAATGATACCCATCGTTTTCTTTTGAGTGTAGTAACCTACTTCCTGACCTAACCATCAAAACGCTTGACTTCTAATAATGCAATAATCTCTTAACCACGAGCATGCAACACTGCCGATCCAGTGGGAGAGGGACTACATAAAACATAAGGAATGGCCATCTGATTTAGTATCAATCCATCTTTATCCCCATAGCTTGGTACAATATCAGATCACATGAAAGGATGAACAATGGATTCGGATACTCCAAGCCCACCATCAACACTCAGATCCGGTTTTGCTGTCTTCAAGGAAGACTCCTCAACACATGGAAGAAATGTGCCTCATATCTACTTTTAAATTCCCCAAGTGGGAATTAAATTGAAGTGTTTCTTTGCCTTCGCAACTAGGAAACCCAAACATCTCCCTTGCATGTACCACATCCTTTGCCTTGATCTCCGATCCTTCAACTCACGTCTTTGCTACAAAGACTGGGCCAAAATCTGGTCGCCATTGCCCCACCATTGACAAGTCATCCAATCTCCACGGAAGTCAATCGAAGAGAAAATCTCGCGTGGTTGACCTGAAGTGTCACTATAGCCGAGGACGAGCCCAGTGAACCGGCCTACTCGACCAAGATACTAGATCCACTACTTGATCGTAGATTGTCTTGAACAACCGCTAAGGCCTCGTCCATATGAGCAACAAGCATTCGCAATGATGCAAAGCCACTGCAACGAAGAGGAATCCTCATACCTAGAGCAATCACATACTGTTTCGAGCTGCGTTGTTGACCTGAAGTCATGTTCTTATAGCACAAACCCTAACCAACATGTTTGCAAAGTCTCCCTTCAAAAGCTTTAGAGTATTTGACTTTGACACATCATGAGTGCAGATTGATGACATGGCCGGCGACATAGTCACCACAAAAAGAGCCTCGGATGGCTTTAGACAAAATGCTCATAGTAGCTTGCAAGAACCTTGACAATCCTGTACCCACCGACAAACCCTCAAGGAGATTGATAATATAGCCATCCGCTTCATCTGACGTGTCCTCCATTGACACGCTACATCATTGTCTTGCCATACGTTTAGAACAGTGATGCCTTGGTGCATGTCAATCGAAGCATATCACAGGATTGCTGCATGCCCTCGCCATGTGGTCATCGACACCATACCTAAAAAACAATAAACTTAACTCGAGGGCTTACTGGATTCTCTTGTGCCCCACTTCCATCGAGCCTTCACCTATAACCATTGAATCTCCACTTCGGCATCTGACCTCAAAACACCGCGAATGCAGTTTGGATGACATGTCCAGACACATAAAGATATCATGAAGTGAGCCTCCAAGGGCTTTAGCCAGAACAATCATAGCAGCTCACAAGACTCTCCTGGCAAGCCCTTACTCACCAACAAACCCTCAAGTAGATTGATAAGTAACATAGCTTATCTGTTTCATCTAATGTGCCCCCATTGACACACTACTCTGCCTTGCTACACAAGAATGGTGATGCCTTGGTGCATGTCAATTGAAGCACATCGCTGTCATCGACGCCATGCCTGAACACGACGAACTAAACGCGAGGGCTCCCTCCCCCCAATTGAGCCGTGGCCTATGACCATGAAGCCCTCCACCTCCGCATCACTTCCAGATGCCTCTCCATGTCGACATCTTTTCCTTTGCATCTGTTCACTGCATCTGCTCCGGCACTGATTTTGGTGGCTGCCTGTCTTGCCACCCTCCCAAATTTTTGTCCATTAAAACCTTCATTGGCACCCTCTCTTTTCCTCTCTTTTTCTCTTCATCTTCTCTCATTGCCCTCTCTAATTCTCCCAGTAATATTTAGCCTCGCTTGGCAATCGGATCTTTGTCGGCAGCTCTCACACACATGAAATCAACACATAATTTACGGAATTCTCTGAAAATATTTTTGGCCTATCACCCAACTTTAATATATCATTTTATAAACTTGGTGGCTTTTTTATATCTGTTTGAACTTTGAAGCTTGTGCTGGGAAATTTTTTCATTAGTTTTTGCTGGTATTTCTTATTGTATGTTTTTTTGCCGGTCATATATTTTTTTTAAATTATGCTATTGTTTTATTTATATTTTCCTTTTATGCTGTGTCATGCTGTTTTGCAGATACGAGACTACCACAGACGTCATTCAGCTGGACGAGTGATTGATGTTGCTACCGAGTATGAAGAGCTACTAAAAGAGGAACCTCGTATCGAGTTTAGTGGGGAGGTATATCCTGTTTCTTTCTTCTCACGCATTTTTTGTTATCTGTATTTATTTAAATCTTTTATATTGAGGTTACCTTGTTTTTTTTTGAATTGTAAATAGTTGATATTTGGTTTATTGGCATTCTATTATTTTGTTGACTATGTCACGGAGACATCTCTTTTCAATTTGACAACCACACCATTGTTGTAATTTAATTTATCCTTTCGCTAAGTGATCAATATTTTCACTGCCTTATTTTGAGAAACTGCTATTCAGAATTTTAACTTTCTTTGATCTCATGTTTTGTGCTTGTAACCGTACTTCCATTAACTTGAAACATAATGTTCACACAACAAACGACTAGGCCGCCAAACATACACCTTTGATTTACAAAAGACTAGGCCATCAAACTCACCTTTGATTTACAACAATAAAGGAAATGGAGATGATTTTCAAGTTTTCAACAATTGTATTGTCCAATTGTGGATCCATATTTAGTCTTGGCCGCATAATTTATTTATTTAGATACCATATTTTCAGCTAAACAATCCCTTAGGCTAAGGAGACATGATCTTTTCAGGAAAAAAATCCGAGGGATGTCGTGTAAATGACCCCAGTAGCCTTCAAATTTGTTGATAAGCACACCAAATGTGGGAAAATTGCATCGGCACCCACGGATAGAAAAATTGCAAATACACCCTTCATTGCATCGTGGCACGAGGTGAGGGGATAATTGACCCTAGCAACCTTCAAATTTGTGGATGCACCTAAGATATTGGGAAAATTGCATCTGTACCCACGGATGGGAATATTGCATCCGTACCCATGGATGGAAAAATTGCAACGACACCCCTGCCATTGCACGGTGGCACGGGGTGAGAGGATAGTTGACGCTTGTAGCCTTCAAACTTGTGGGAGAATTTTGCATCCATACCCATGGATGGGAAAAATGCATCGGTACCCACAGATGAAAAAAAATTCCCAAAAATTTGACGGCTACAAGGGTCAACTTCCCTCTCACACAACGCCACCGTATGGTGACAAGGGTGTCTTTGCAATTTTCCATCCGTGGGTACGAATGCAATTTTCCCATCTGAGGGTACGGATGCTATTTTCCCAACATCTTAGGTGCATATCGACAAGTTGAAGGATACAAGGGTCAACTTTCCTCTCACCCTGTGCCACCGTGCGATGGCAAGGATGTCTTTGCAACTCCATATTATATCAAATTTTGGCGCACTAATACAACTTTAAGAAAATATTTTTCATATCAACTTAGGCATGTAAACATATCACTTTTGTGGACACTTGCATGTAGAGAGTAGATGAAGTAATCATAGGCACCATTGCATATTTATGGACTTTAATAATCATATCATACACAATTTATATCCCTTCCGTCCTTAACTTTTTGGTAGCTGCAGAATTATGCATAGAGTTATGGACAGTGTGTGCTACTTGACTTCGTGGTTAAGAAAGCCGAGATGCAAACAAATCCACATTCGTCACACATGAAGATGTGACTTCTAATGATGGGGCCTATTTTGAACTATAGCGATATCATAGTTTTAAAGATATCCCATCTCAATATTCCCTTTTAGCTTCATATTCAACATGTATATATCGATATCAATATCATTTCATAGACCACAAAGAGAATGCATCCTGCTTCCGTGCTCTAATTAAGTTGTCGGACGTTCTATTTGAGGCTATTAATGCTTTATGACTTATGATGCTTCTCAGATAACAATGTAAAGTCTGCTCACTCATTGCATTTTAGACCATGATCAATTTATCACTTGTATTTCTGGCTTTAAGCACATGCACCGGAGGGGGGATGTTTCCAGCCTCAAAGAGGGATGAGACTCGAGTGTCCCGTGGGTCCGATGTTGTTCGTGATTGTGGTGATGATTGCCGGTGTTGTGCAATATGGTGATGGACATCGGCTGGTGTGAAGGTTTTCATTGTGGTGATCTCTCCATTCCTCTGTTGCTATATGTCGATGATACTATGCTTTCCTATGTGGTGGTGCCTTTCGGGATGTCAGAAGCTGAGAGTGAACCGATGCTCGGTGGCGCTTGGTTACCCGATGGGGGAGATGACGATCTTATACCTCGGCCTGCCTTTGTCTCCGGGAAAGCTACGGAAGGCAGATTGGGATTTGTTGATTCACCACATGGAGCTGCAGTTGGCTGGCTGGAAAGCTGTGACTGTCTCGAAGGGTGTAAAATTGATTCTGCTAAATCATGTATCATATGCTATCCTTATGTTTTTCTACTCTACAAGGCTTCTTCTTGTAGGCAAGGTTCGAAATCTCGATTTCGATTTCGTTTCGATCCCCTCCAAAATCGAAATTTCGGTGAATATTCGGGAAATTTCGACCGTTTCGGTGGAAATGTTGAAAATGATTCAAAAAAGCCATTTTCGATGATTTTTTTGTAAATTAAGATCTTCTGAGTTATTACAACAATAAATAGCTTACAAATACATACTTATATCACACATATTGCTTATATATGCACCTTAGATCGCACATATCGGTCATATCGGTCAAATCGATGTTAATGTTGATTCTTGACTGATATGTACTGGAAATTAATATCATCCAATCCAAGATCTTAAAAGAACATCTTACAAATGCACACTTATATCACACACATCTCTCATCCATGCGCCTTATATCACACCATATCGGTCATATCAGACATATTGTTGAGCAGTCTGATAGATACTGGAAATGGAAATCAAAATAACTAAGTCACTTAGAAGACATCTTTTGTACATAAAAATAGAAAATAAGTTTTTATTTAAAATGTAGATAATGATTAATTAAACAATGTTTTGTTCATAGAAATAACCGTCACAGACAAAATTCAAATGAATTACAGAATTAATTACATACTTACAATAAAGATGCATCTATTTACGAAGATTAATGACAAACAAATGAAAAGAACAAGCTATATCAAATATATAGAAGCTATAGAGTTTTTTCATCTCCATTGCTTAAACCCTAAGGGGAAGAAGCTCCCCAAGTTGAATAATCGATGTATGTACCCTCTTGTCTTAACATACCATGTATTCATGAATTTCAACCGAAATGGGTCGATATGTCGAAATATCACCGAAATTTTGGTCGAAATCAAGGAAATTTTGTACTGAGATCCATGAATTTCAATCGAAATGGGTCGAAATGGATCGAAATGACCAAATATCACCGAAATTTCGGTCGAAATCAGGGAAATCGATATATAGTAGTTTCGATACTCATGACCTCTCGAAACCGAAATTTCGGCGAAAATTCGTCGAAATTTTGCGGAATTTTATTCCATGCTTGTAGGGGTAAGAAAGAAGTTTGAAACTTGGATGAGGAAGTTCTTCTGGTCGGAATGAATATGGCTCTACTGGTAAAATGGGTGGTTCACATTTGGGACGAGTCCGATAGTTTGGCGTGCAGGCTCGTGCGCGTGATTTATGGGGTGAAGGGCCCTCTTGTGGCGGGACGAATTCGCTTCCGATCTCCATTATGGGATGGAAATAGAGAGGTGCTGCTGGAGTTGTTACCTAAACTAAAGCCAATGCTCGGAGGTGGGATCGCTTTTCGTTTCTGGTTGGACGACTGGAGTGGTGATTGTAACCTTTCGTCTCACTACCCGAGAATGTTTGCCTTGGCTTCGGTGCGGAGTTGCTCGGTTTCGTAGACCTGTGTCTCTGCGCCTGGATGCTTAATTTTTCTACGGATCTTTCTGATCAGCGTATGGAGGAGCTCCTGAGACCGCATATTGAGCTTCCGACTCTTATTGGTCTCACACAGGGTAGGGATCGTCACGTCTGGAGCATGGAAAGATAAACGTTGCTTACTTAATGCACTAGCGGTGAATTCCATTTCGGGACTTCACCATCTTTTTCTTCAAAAAAAGTACTCAACATAAAGGTTGCTTACTTATCCCTTTGTATCGAGAGGGGTTGAATTACAAAAATATAAAATAGGATAATAAAATAATTTCTAACAATCCTTAAATGATCCTTAAACTTACCAATCATAAATGACTAAACCTAAATTCTTAAATAAGTAATAAATAAGAACCCACTTCAATGATGGTCTGGTGGTAGAGCAATGTGCCTATCACCCACATGACTAGGTTTCAAACCCCTCTCCCATATTTACATGTCAAAAAAGTAACAAATAAATAGCTAAACCTTATTATTGAGATCACATGTGATCTCAATTTATCTAATTAAAACTAAAATAATGTTGGGCTCAGATTGGACCGAAGAAAAGATGGCGAATCATATTTCTCAATTTCACGTTGTGTTACTACCCTCTATTCTCAACCACATTTGATGCAATGCAGTGTTCCTTTAAAGTTTTATTTGCTTGGTGGAAAGGATTATATTCTATTAATTGAGAAGTTTGATTTGCATATCTATTCTTCTTTTTTGCACACGCATAAAATTGAATTTAAGCAAATCCGTTATTTATTACCATGCGTTTTGAAAGGCCAGATGGCATTAATGGTGATTCATCATTCTAAGATGCAACCCTATTATAAGGGCAAAAAATTTAATCTGTAAAAAAAATTCCAAATCTCATTAGCTTCAATCCATTGGATTGTGGTTTGAATACCATTTCTTTGAGTACTGAAGATGCTGGGCTTGTTTGTAATATCTTCAAGAGCATGAATCCACCTCTAAAAATTTGATGCATTTTTTAAAAAAGAATCACCTTTAAAAAACAAATAAAGAATCACGTTCTTCGTTCCTATGATCAGTAGTTTGCGTATTTTACAAATGACATTTTGCATTTATTTTGCGTGTAATTGTCTATTTGCATTTAAATTGAAAATGATCACGATAAGGGTGCAATGTTGAAAACTGCGTACAATTGAAGCATTCTACCATTGATAGATGAATGGAGGTGTATGACTACTGTAGATGTGGATTTAGCCGCTAGAATGGAGTTAGTGCTTCGTTTTAAGTGGAAAGTAAACTAAGTACCGAAATGGTTGATGAGTTGTGGCCATGTATGGTATAAATTTATAAAGTAAAGGCTTTCAAGGTTTTTCCTGGGAACCAAAGTGGGATGAGGCTCTAAAGCCCTATCTTGCTATCTGCCTTGTACATTTCCATGGTAAGTGCATTTCCTGGAGGTGCTTAGGCTTATTTTTTTGTAGATCTAGATCCTATCAGGCCTTGCCAAAAGAGCCAATGGGGAAATCTTTCTTGCCTTACAAACCTAAAGACCTTTATTTGAGTTTATATGGATAATAACTAACATATAACGTGATCGATGCGATGCTAGTTTATTGTAGGGTTTTGTGGCTGATTTTAAATTAGTTTAACTATCATCTCTTGTTATTTTTATATCTTTATAATGTTTTGGCATCTTAGTGTTCTGCAATATGCTAGAATTGATTATATATCAATATATGTTGGGACAATTTGTGGTTGTGATATTTTTGTACCTCCCTTCTCTCGTGGGTATGCTTAAACAAGCGCCTAGGCATATTGAATCTTTAGTGCCTTGTAGTGTGGCGTGCTTTGAAGATTAGTGTGATGGTATGCATGTAAAAGTGAAAGGATTATTAAGGAAGATTAGATGGACATTTTGGATGATGGTCTTGGAAAGTGAATGTGCACCTTAACATGAGGGTTTCTTAAACAAGGAGCTGTTGGGACCTGCCAAGTAGGGGTTAATTTGAGCCACCTTCTATTTTTCCGGGGTATCAACTACCTGAGGCGCACTTAGTTTATCTGCTGATATCAACAGGATTGGATAGGTGTAGGTGAGTCCGACTGTTCGAGATGGACACATTATGTTTGGAAGAATAACATGTACGATGTGCCCAAGGAACATTTCATTTTGTATTCAAAATACATCCTGAATTTAATTAAGTTGATGATTTGTACACAATTAGGTTTAAATTGAGTTGAAATACAATGACTTAATCCTTTCCAATGCAACACCTTTGACTGGATTGTCCAAGTTTATCTGACCTGTGCATATCCCTAGATATTAGTGGTTGTTTAGTCATTTTTGACTGATAAATAACAGATTGATAAGGATAAACATCACGGAGATGTTCTGCTGTTTGAAACCCTTCCGTGTTTAAGCTCTTCCAAGTTCTTCTGCCTTGATGAAGAGTCAGTGTAGTTTTTTTTATATCTGCACGGTCCATCCTCTCTTGTTCTAAAAAAAGAGTACATTCTTTCCTACTTCCTAGTAACAAAGAACAGGTTAAATTCATGGCTGCTAATTTGTTATATTCTCATGCTTTTGCGTATGTCTTCTGGCTGTGTGCATCGTATCATAATGGTTGTTGCATGTTAGATGCGTTTACCTTAGCGGCTTCTTCTGTGATATGTGAATTATTTTTTTATTTTCTGCAGGATATTTTGATCTTCTTGTAGGATCTTGCTCCCAAACTTTGGTAAGACATGAGGGATCATGAACTTTGTGTTAAGATGCCACCCGATGAATACTTTTATTCTTTTGCTATTGCAATCATGTTGGAAATTTCTGTCTGTTGTTTGTGCCAAAATCTTGCTTAGATGTACTTCCATCAGCCTCGGGTCTTCTCTGAGTGATACATTCATATTGATTTAATAATTCTTTTCATGAAATTGTAATGTTACCAGGAGGCTTTTGGTCGGTATCTAGACTTGCATGAACTGTACAATCAATATATCAACTCAAAATTTGGGGAGGCGATTGAATACTCTGCGTATTTGGACACGTTCACCCAGACTGACAAAATTCCATCAAATCTGAAGCTGACAAGGTTAGTTTATTGTATTGCTCTATGATTTTAGTTTTACTTGTGATAGCTGTATTTGACATATACCTTTTTACTCGGTAAGTAATCATGTATTTCATTCAGTAACTCTCAGTAAGAAATGCCATTCTTTTGTCTGGCAAGCTTCTTTTGAAACTTTTGATAATATAGACATATATTTGAATTCTTGTGTATAGGTATTGTCTAGGTTTAAGTTTCATTTTTTTGTTATCAAATAAAAAAAATTATATATGTATATATGACGCTGTTAGGCGTTGAGGACTTCATATTATATGCTTTTTATTGCCTGACTTGAGCTGCTGATAGGTATATATTGCACTTGTAATTGATGTCTTTGAATTTGAAATTGATGAATAATGCCATCTGAATCTAACGATCTTTTAGAGAATTTTAATACAGATTACCATGTGCAACATGGTGCATTGTGCGGGATATCAATATCGTATTGATCAATTTGGAAAGGGATGCATAGGGATATATGGATAAAATAGGTAGATGGAAATCTTAGAATTGTACATATAACGTCTGTCAATGCTGATCGTTGACTGCTAAGAGATATTGGAAGGGACATAAAGAAATTTATACATAACAACTTATGAACATAAATGGTGTATATTGTTAGCACCTAAGCATTATATAATCCACATTACATCACATAGTATGTATGAACAAAAGCTGAATCAAGCAAATAAGGAATTGAACATAATATCACATAGATTATGAAGCACATCTTACATAACAACATAAACTTGAAAGAAGAAGATGAATTAAAATAGATTAGGAGCTAAATTTTTTACCTGAACTAAGGAGAACGATACATATTGGAGTCTATCTTGGATCAATATAGCTAGATTACTAATACTTACATTGTAGCAGCTTTTTAATTATATTATAGTAATATTCACAATATATGTGTGGATTTTCTTTGATTAGTTTTAAAGTTGTTTTATCTCCATTGCCAAAAAGAGGGCAATGGAGTATTTTTTTATTTGATATATGATGTCTTTTTTTAGTCAAAATTTGGGAAACACTCAGCGTTGTGCCTACTCAGATATTTTTGTCATTACAAACTTCATACTGACCTGCAATTTTCTATTGAAAAAATGTCTTAATAACTTCCATTAAATGATATGTACCATAGTTAGGATTAAGGATGTCAAGGTAAAGATAATATTCATGCCAATTGATTCCAATATGTTTTTGAGCAAGAATCCATGTAGATGGCCCTACTTAGAGTAGGAGAAGGCTTCTCCATTTTTTTAATTGATTCCAACTAAACATGCATGCATAGTTATTTTTTTGTGAAATCTAGTCCTTATATGCCAACACCCTCTCAAATTACAGGTTTTTGTTATAGTATGCGTCATAGAGGGGTAATTGAATCATGGGTACAATTACCACGCCCATAGGTTTAGTCCCACATCGTTTGTGAGTGAGACTTAGTATTACTGGTGGGGCTATATAAGAAACCCTACACCACATATAAAAGTTAGAGAGAAATAACTTCGTATCTAGCCGTTGAGAGGCCTTCTCTTGTGATTTCATCATGCTCTGTATGGAGTATGGTTTCACTTTAAATCTCGGTGTTCTTTATTGTTCTTTATCTTAATCTCTGATCATGTTCCTGCATTCTCATTTTCTACATGGTATCATAGCGGGTTTAATTTTGGGTCTGAAGAATTCGATTTTGATTCTTGAAGATTATTTTTTTCATGTTTATCTATTGTTCAAGATCTATTTGAGCTCAATATGTGTTATAGGGTTTCTTGTTTACAGTTAAGAGCAAATTTGATTATACAGTTTGTTCTAGTGTTTCGTCTAAAACCCTAATTCTTCACGGCGTAGCCGTGTGATCCTAGTCCATATTGAAGAAGGATAAGAGCGAGAGATCTACTATCTCCCTCCTGAATCACGATCACGAGAACCCCAACCCTAGAAACACCTTCTCGACAAAAATAAATGATGTAGGGAGGTTTGGTGGCTGTGGTTTCAACTCCAAGCATGATGATAAGTCGCAAAGGTGAGATGACCACCTGTAGATGGGTTCCAAGCCACCTTGTTGCACACATCAGCTCTCTTGTGGACCCTCTGAGCGATCAAAGCATTTTTCATGCACAACCATCCGGGCGATCGGTCCCCAGACAGTTCTCGGTTGCGTACACCTCATGGGTTTCTTTCATCAGGGAAACCCTAACTATAAAGAAAAAGGGATTGTTGCCGTCGATTCGTTCAAGTAGTAGAAGGGTCACTCTTAAACCCTACATGCAACCAATCCCAGTTTAGCCGCACCCTCCATTAACGCTAGTCGGAGCCCTAGCCACATCCTCTAGGAAATGCTCTGGTCGACTCTCGCGACTAACCCTCTTGCATGTGCCATCCTCTTACCCAGGTGGCGGTGTGATTCTCGTTTCTAGTCGATGCAACCTCCCTAGTCTATCCTCACTATGAGGTGCTTGACTAGATGCCCTTTGCCCAAGAAGCAAGCCCCCATATGCTCCTCTCCAAGTTCTGGCAGAAGCAACAACACCTCTTAGGCAACATGCTAATAGTAGGGGGACGCATCACTTGGCGACATTATCTCCTCTTGAATACATGAAGACGATGGCTGTTATGGGCCCCTCATCGGGAACTCTAGTTAGTGAAGAGGAAGAGAGTGGATTCCCTCCTTCGATGGGTTGAGGGGCTTTAAGGCCCAATATTGATTTAAAAAAAGTGGGAGAGGGGTCATACTTTGGGCCTACTTGGGTTGTGAGGCCAATTTTTTTAAAAAGGGGGAGACCCACTGAAATTTTAAAAATAGGTGAGTGATTTATTATGATCGATTCGGCAGAGATACGATATTTTGGTCCAATTTGGGTCGAATTAATTAAAAAAATAGAGGAGAAGAATTTTTTGATTGAGAAGAAAAGAGGCCGCTATACAAAAAAGAAGCTGTACGGAAACAAGTTGAAGGAAGAAAAGCAAAAAATGAGACGATTTATGGAAAAGGGAAGAGTTTTGATCTTTTGTTTCCCCTGTTTTATTTTTCTCCTAACTTGGTTGACATCGTCTCATTTTTTGACAAGTATGACAAATTGTGGGTGTATCATGTGAGAGGTCCCCAGACTCTTGATTTGTTGGGCTCAGGGTTTTCATGTGGATGACGTATGTCAAAGACCTCTATCAGAGGCTTGATACGGAGAGATACTATAGGGACTCCATAGTAGAGATCACATTCTTTGAGCTCGTGTGGGAGAGACCTTGTTCTTCGACGAGGAGACTCACTTTTGGCCAAGGTTTTAACTATCGATATCGACACCATATAGATATGGTGTCGATACGATATTTCGATGATATATCACTTAAATATCCGTCCATATCGACATACATTTGGGAAGGCGGGAGCGAAAAAGTCGTGGATATCACCATATCGATACCGATCCCATGTCGATATCGATATCTCGATGATATATCGTCGATTGATACATTGTGATATTTTGTTCTATGGTTTTGGCCCTCATCTCCAGCGATCGTGCACTTCGACGATAATGTTCCCAAGGCTTTCTTTAGTTTGACCCTTCCGAGAGATGGAGCATTTGCGGGCCACAGTTCTTCGATGAGAAAACTCATTCCAATTTTAGTAACTACACAGTACATAACACATTTCTTCAGTGAGGAGATCCGGTTCAGTTTTGGTGGCTCTGATAAACTTAGTATAGGGCGCACGTTCTCCTATGAGGAGATTCAACTCATACTCACATTCTCCTATGAGAAGATTCAACTCATACTCCAACCATCCAGTTCCTCCTCACCACTACGACTTGAGAAGCAACGTCCTCATCATGCAACTAGGAGAGTGTGCGTCGAGTTGTTATTGTTCGTAATGTCTTGTATTTTGTGAGTGAATGATTCCTTTCTATTTGTCAAAGCTGAGCATTGCATGCTTCAGCTTGAGGAGGAGTGTTAGGGTAATGCGTCATAGATGGGTAGTTGGATCATTACATGGTCCAATTACCACATCCACAATTTAGTCTCACATCGTCAGTGAGGAGACTTGGTTTTTCTGGTAGGTATGTATAAGAAGCCCCGCACCAGGCCTTCTCCCGTGGTTTCATCATGATCCTTATGGAGTAGGGTTCCACGTAAAATCACAGTCTTTATTATTGTTCTTTTATTGTTCTTTGTTTTTGTCTCTGATTTCGTTTTTGCATTCTCGTTTTCCATGGTTTTTATCTAAATGTATGACATTCCTGCAATCCTAATATTCCAAGGATGCCCTCTTTGAATACTTCAAAGTAATTCACGAAGCATTTTGCCAAAAAGATTTTTTCGAGAAAGCCTAAGAGGTGGGTTAATTTAATTATATGATACTTTTAGATTTATTTAAACGAAATTATACAAATAGTCACGTATTTCACAAGTCAAAATGGTAAGTCTTTTACATCATCGGATCTTGCGATTTCTGCAAAATTTACTTTTATGTATTCATACATGTAAATCGCATTGTCGTGATACTAAAGTATCCTTTTGATGTTTAAGACTTACCATTTTGACTTGTGAAATACGTTACTATTTGTATAATTTCGTATAAATAAATCTGAAAGTACCATATTATTATATTAACCCACTTCTTATGCTTTCTCGAAAACATCTTTTTGGAAAAATGCTTCTTGAATTACTTTGAAGTATTCAAACAATTTTTTAAGTACCTACTTAAATGGTCTGGTGGTAGTGTAGTGCCTACCACCCAAAAGACTGGGGTTCAAATCCCCCTTTTGGGGGTTGCGTTAGGTGGTCGACAACTAACGTAAAAAATAGTCGAATCTTTCAACATGGATTTGAGCAAGAATCCATGTAGCCGACCCTACTTATAGTGGGAGAAGGCTTTGCAAAAAAAAAAAAAATCTTTTTAAAAATATTGTTATCTAGAGTATCAACTGAGTGTTTAGAGAGAAAAATAAATAGATACACTATGATTTCAGATGGGACTATATACTTTGTTTTCCTTTTTGTAGATCACAATTATGAACCCCATGCATTTCTGACGGTGAACTGTACTTGAAAAATAGTTCGAACCACAAACTCCATAAAGAGAAGTACAGTTCTTATTTCACACACATTAATAGTATTTTACTAGTAATTAGTTCTTTGCCAAACTGTAGCTAATTGCTTGTTCTTGTTATTCTCGATATTCTCTAGTAGCTAGTTTTATTCTCAGATATGTAATTCTTTTTTTACAGACAGTACAAGGACTATATAGAATATTTATTGGAGTATCTGATATCGTTTCTTCAACGGACCGAGCCATTGCAAGATCTCGATCGTCTATTTGCTAAGGTTTGTATATTCTTAAGTAATTTCTGACGGATGCCTAATTGTTGTCTAGGATCTGTAATATACATTTTTAAGTATGCAGCCAATATATTTATCAGCCAGATCACATCCCTCTTTCTTTTCATGTATCAGGACTGTTTTGAGCCGGCGATCTTTAATTGATCTTAATTTAGAGGATTTTCTGTCAACAATTGGCATTTGAATGCATAGAGAAATCTTTTTACATCATTAGTTTCTTTAGAGATCATGCCAAGAAACTTTTTACATTCATCTTGCTGATCCTGCTGGTGGTTAAGGAACTGCAGTTGCAATTTACTTAATTTATAGCTTGTTAACAAACAATTTTCATATCCATAAAACAGGATTTAACACAACTTTGAATTGGCTGTATCGGATTTCTAACCAAGATAATTTTGCAAACTGCATGAAATATCGCGTGCATGTGTGTTCATTGATTATATGCTAAACAAGTAATTGAGGACGAATCCCGGTTAAAATCTATTGTTTTTACCGATGGTTCTTTTGAATAGCCGAAGGTCGATCTTCCAAAGCGGGATGTAATCCAAGTTTTATTATTCTACATAACGGCGGCAGGCTAAATGCATGTGCCATATCCCCAGCTTTTCCTGTGTTGGTACAAATGGTTGCCTCCATTCTCGGATTTCATAAGACATATCTAGTGACATACTAATCAATTCGGTAATATATGTTACATTAGGAGGCATATTCTTAGATACTCGAAAATATCGTGCAATATGGATGATACGAGGGGTCATGCTACTAATGATGGCATGTTCACCAATAGTTGACACTACTTCCTAAGGAGGTTTTTTTTCCGTCGCTCTTATTTCTTCCTTGCTTATTCGTAATCATTCTTTTGCTTACTCTTGTTCATGTTTGCTCTTCTGTTTTCTTTTTTCCACCATTCTTAACTTGAGGCTTTATTTGTTTATGCATCTGATTGGATCTTTCCTTACATGCCTTTTATGGTTGGTCTCCATGTCTTATTCATTTTGTAGATCACATTGACTTTAGTAAATTGTAATTTCTTATATTGTAATTTGTAAACTTGTAAGGTGCTGTTAGTTGTAATAGGTGTCTTTCGTTGTTCTCCAAGTTTATTATAAAATTTATATGAATATTAGGTTGTTTTCCTACTTTTCAGTTTGTATCATTGTATTCTCATTACAATTTATATGATGTGTTAATTTGATAGTTTAGTGATATGGTAAACACACATGATTTATACATATAAGAACTAGTAGAAACTTTATAGTTTTGAAATTAATCGATTTTGATCATTTTTGACACGATTTTGTTGGCATGCCCTTAGCATGTCCTTTTTCAACCGTAACGATTGATATCGATAGTTAAAATCTCGCTAAAGCAAGATCTGTGTTATGATCGACGATTGCCATACCTATGGTAGATACAATATTGTCTCTACATATAAATGATTAATCATTATATGTTGGCCTTGTTTAAACATAATATGATGTAAATGCTCTCTCCTCAATTCTCTGCCAAAAGTATGTGGGTTTATTCAGCGATATATTGAGTTGCTGGTGTATGTTTTGTAATTAAAACAAAACTTTCCGATGTGATCAGTGGTCAGGATATGTTCTTTAGATTAAGTATGTGCATGGCCATTTGATTTTAGCAATAGTTGTTAATAAATAACTAATCCATTAGTGATAATATAACAACTAACAAGATGCAAACTCAAATTTCAATCCAACGTTGGAGATCTTTGGCGAGCTTTCATTTCATAACCTTAATTGTAACAAATCATTGTTGATTTCCTTTGGTCTTTCTGATAATGAAGCATCAGTGAGGAGTTAAGAGTGACGCGAGGGTCCTTGCCAATTTGTTACCACGGGCTTTCCTTGACTTGTGGCAGACTTAGAAACGTAGATTGGCTTCCTATCATTGAGAAGTTTGAGAATAAGTTAGCTGGTTGGAAGGTGAAGACTCTATCTAGAGGAGGTGGACTTGTGCTTGTAAAGATTGTTCTCACGACGATTCCTGTTTTCTTCCTCTCTCTCATCTATTTCCGATTGGTGTTTGTCATCGCCTTGAGATGATTATGTGGTGATTTTTCTAGAATAAATCTGAAGAAGGAGAGAGCATTCACTTGGCGGATTGGGAGACTGTCTCACATCCCATGGTGGATGGGGGCCTTGCGATTCCACACCTTGAAACCATGAATAAGACATTGCTCTATAAGTGGAATGCTAGAACATAGGGAAGAAATGTGGACTTTCGTTGCATAATCATCTGATGGATCTATGGCATTGTTGGTAATGGCATTTTGCCTAATCATCCTTCTATTTACTCCTTGGCTTTTTTATGAGGCATCCGATCTATGATACTCTGATTCTTGGAGCTCTTTTGCCCTGCCTCGGTGATGGTCAGGCTTTCGCTTTCTATACAAACGACTGGACTAGCAATGTCCTGTTAGCAAGCCACATCCCTTGACTCTTCGCTTTGATCCCTGATAGGGAGGCTATGCGAGCGGAGTGTTGGGAGAATGGTAACTGGATGCCATTGAGCACGGTTCGAGCTCTGTGGATGGAAGGAATCATCGCGCTTGGAAGGGTGAATATTTTCTATTAAATGAGCCTTTAAAGCCGCGGTCTTACCTGCTGAATTGTTTTCAGATCACGTGGTTCATGAGTGCAAGTTCATTTGGGTCTTAAAATGTCGCATGTAGGTCTTCTTTTGGCTAATGCAGGGAGGGCATAGCATGACTAGAGATCATTGTTCTAGATTCTTTGCAGGAGCCTCACAGACTTGTCCACTTTGTGACAATCGGGTCGAGACAATTAATCATCTTTTCTTCTCCTGTAAAAAGGCATTCATGGTGTGGGAGGCCCTTAGACGTGTTTGGTTGAATTTTCGAAACATTCAAACCTTTTGGGACTATATGTATGTGAATTAGCACCTTCCTGGCATGAATATCCTCTTCCCGGTGGCATTTGTTTGAGCTATTTGGTTAGTAAGAAAAATGGTGTGGTTTTTGCCTTTGTGCGGTTCTATGTCAAAAATATAATTTCAGCCAGGAGTTTTCTCAAGTCTTGGCTTCTATAAGTTCTTCACCTTTATTACAACAACAAAACCTTTTCCTGCAATTTAGTAGGGCTGACTACTTGGATTTTATGCTTCCATTCGTATCTATTTTGAGTCATTTTTCGGGCTTAAATCCAAATAACTAAGATCCCTTCAGATAGTTCCCTTCCAACACTTCTTGAGCCTTGCCCTCTCTTATCTTACTCAACATCCCTAATCTCGCATCTTCTAACTGGTGCATCAACTAACCTCTTTTGCAAATGGCCAAACCATCTTAAGCATTTTTCTCTCATCTTATCATCTATTGGAGCTTCACCAACTTTCTTTTCGTTTGCACTATTCTGAATCCGATCTTTTCGTGTATGACCACACATCCACCTCAACCTTTTCATTTCTGCTTCTGTCATTCTCTGCACATGTCTATGGTTCGTAGGCCAACTTTCTGATCCATAGAGCATAACAGGTCTCACGGCTGCTTTGTAATACTTTCCTTTCACTTTCAAAGTTACTTTCTTATCACATAGAACAATAGAGGTTCCTCTGCACTTTAGCCAACCTGCATTTATTCTATGAGAAACATCTCCATCTATTTCCCCATATCGTCGTATAATAGATCCCAAGTATCTAAAAGAATCACCCTTGTTTAGATATATTTGGGGCGGACAACATAGTGTGCCCCCCCTTTTGGCCTAAAAAATAATTCAAACCAATGTGGACATCAAAGCATAATATTAAATTTAAATTTTGAAATTTCGATACCGAAGTCAAAATTCTGAGGTGCCTTTCTTCTGATAATACTGAAGACTGAAGAAGGTGATATATGTTGGTGGGTTAGATCAATGTTTTTATGGGCACATTAGATTACATGTTTTCCTTGATGAGAGGTGCTCTCACTGAAAAATTGCTTTTGGGAGTGCTAGATCTTTATACAGTCTTTGATTAAGTTTGTATGATAATTTGATTAAATTTTGTATGCTTTTATTTATCTTGTCTTACCCTTACCGACACATGATATATTTATGATTGCATAATTTCGAATGATGTAATTATAAATATCGATAATGTGTATGCCATCAAAACATGAACGTAAAAAACTTCTAAAATGGAAACTTAACCAAAATATAACCTAAATACTAAGCTATTAAATACTTTTGGAAGTGAAGCCTCTTATGCATAGTTGCATATGTGCCTAGGGAATGGGAGATATTCATGTTATGACTTGATAATTGGCCAGTGAAGGAGTTATTTGCGCGTGCATTCCCTAGGTTTTCTGGTTTGCAGCTGATATGGAGGCATTATTTGAAACTTCCGCTTCTCCCGTCTTTGATCACAGGGCACATTAATTTGCATTCATGCATGCTGGTGACATATAGATGCCAGGGAGATGATTTTTTTGTCAATGGCATGTATGATGCCTCGAGGACCAATATTTCATATTAGGTTTTTGCTTTAAATGGAAGGCAAAAGCACCATTGATGACATACTTACCAAGAAAAATGCTCATGATGAAGGTCTTCAGAAGTGTAAACCAGTAAACCTTCTTGTGTTCGATGGCTGTTTTTAATGGAAATCAAGTTTATCTGGCGGATGCAGGTGGATTTGGAGGAAATGTGGGACTGAAAAGGTTGAAGGAAAGTATAAATACAGAAGGCGGAATGTGTCAGTGTCAACCATTTGATACTATTCTGGGTATTGCTGATTCAAAGAAATAGTGGCATTCCAGCACAAGAGATATTTTGTGGAGAACATGGTGCATTGTGATAAAACTTTGTATTTGGCTTGGAGTCTATGCTCATGTAGTTAGTGGGTGTCAGCTACGATGCTTTGTAATCATACTTCTGATGTCATTTGATGAATGATGGATGACTATCCTTCTGAGATGGTCATCTTTTGGCATTACTAAGAAAGTGGGCACTATCAAGATTCATAGCAGCCAACACATGAATAATATACTTATACAACTTAGAGATATATAAATTAAGACCTAGACATTGTCATTAATGTGAAATTTAATATTACCAGCATAATGTCCCTTCATTTTTCCAAAACTTAATTTACAATCCTTGAGATTTACAGAAACCTTATCTTGAGAGATAAGCTGACAGCTGTAACTGAAGGATCTGCAGGGAGATAATTTAGGAAGTTAGGGGGTTTTGCAGAAGATGTAAATTTACCAATTGATTCAATTTAGAAGGGGTTTGTCTTTTTTTATTGAGATACCATGATTTATTGAGTTCAGGTATTTGATTGAACTATTGGATCCAACTATTCCATGTGGAGTTGGGAAATTAGACCGATCATTTGAGCAGGAGAATATATAGGTAATCTCCTGTTTGGATGGTGAATAACTTCGGTGAATGAATTAGATGGTGGAACAATATATATTTATTCCGTGTTTGTGTTTGGCTGAGTTTAGAAGGATAAATTTAGCTACTTCAGCAATGAGGTTAAATAACAATTGATGGATGGAATACGATACTGTGCTATGGACAAGCATACTTCTGATCACATGCTATAATTACCAGTTGTACACAATGACACGTTGAAAAGTAAAGAAGGAGAGTGGTTTCTTTCAAAAAAAGAGGTGGAATAATCTTTCCACGGAAATGGTGGAAAGACATTGAGCGGAAAACACAACCGAAACATGCATATTTTGGAATAATTTAAGAGGAAAGGATGTTTATGGGATGTATGAGTGCAAGCGGAATACTTTATTCCTTCATTTTCATGATCTTGTTTCGTATGCATTTTTGTATTTCGTTTATGTTGTCATTCTGTTACACATATGAACTGCAGTTACTAGTTCTTATTTTGTTGTAGATTGAGTCAGAATTCAACGAAAAGTGGGAAAATGGCAGCATCCGTGGATGGGAAAATAAAGGCCTTGAAAATGGTCATGTTACATCACAAGAGTCTGTGATTGACCTTGATTATTACAGCACGGTGGAGGAGCTATTGGAAGTCGGCCCTGAGAAATTGAAAGAGGTCTGTGCTCCTAACTGCATAATTGTCTGCTTCTGCTAAAGTAATTATATGTTAGATGTTGGATATTTTTACGTCACTGGCATACTTCCATGTATATTTCTCATACCGAACCAATTCTAAATATGATACTTGAAATTATTTGGGAAATCTTTTCAAAAGAACTTCCTGTAATTTGCTCTGGTCAAGAACATCAATGAGATGTCGGGTATTATTAGGATATAGCAGTATCTGGGGTTGTAAGTAGGTAGTGTAGTATAAATACCTTTTGGTTTTTGTAACTATTTGTTCATAAAGAATGTGAATTTATAGAAACTTACGGGTGGCGTCTCCTCGACGTCACACCCTCTTTTTAGTTTTTCCTGCAAAAATGTCAGTGGTTTACAACATTGCTATTGTTCTAATTTTAGTTTTAGGCTGAATTTTGTGATATCATAGTTTAATATACTACAATCAGACCATGGCCTCAAACTCCAACGAAATTCTACTGAAATTCTCTGCAATTTCCATTCTTTAGGTCACAGAAATTGAAACGCCCTCTTATTTCTTTTTCCCAGATTTTAACGAAATATGAATGAAATGTCAACGGAATCTCATCGAAATTACTTGTCGTTTCGACAAAACAATAAAATAAGGGATCTACCCTTCGCTTTCATCGAAATTGGCATATATTAATGAATTTTTACTTATTTATTCGTTAATGTGTTGTGTTGTTTGAGTGTTTTACATTGTTTAAAGAAGTTTTTTAGTTGGTTTCTATATTTTGGATCTAAATCAAAACTAAATGAGTTCGACATAAGATTTAAGAGTTAAAATTAAAGTTTAACTGAATATTTTTATATTTTTTGTTTTTCTTTATTTTGATTTATATGTTTTTTGGAGAAACGGTGAGATGGACCTCCTTTATAGGACCATCCAAAAATATGATATAAAAAATAAGCTATTATTTACACCCGCCATGATTCAAGGAGGGCTTCGGCTTTCCCAAGCAAACTTTCAGAGTAGAATCTTGTCCCCTCAAAGACCATGCTATTTCTAGTCAGCCAGAGGGACCAAATAGTCGCACAAATCTTCGATCTCCCTTCCTCCGATCTCGACCACCTCTGCAAACAGAATCCCGGAAGTTGTCCTTGTTACTGCAATCTAGACATTCAAACCGATCTAGGGCCCTTAAAGAACAAGAGATCCACGTTTTCTGATGAGTCACCGCATCTAATACACCCCTCCGCAGTCCCGGGGAAGAGCCTTGCTCTTTTAGCTACCGTCAACACCCACTCTCTCCTTAGTAATCGGAGAAATACCTTTATCTTAGATGAGATTCTCCAAGTCCAAATCCTTGCATAGTCTCACGATACCAATGTCTCCATCCCTGAAGGCTGGGTGGCCAAAGCCTTGTAGGCCTTTCTTACCGAGAAGAAACCATCGCTCCAGCACCATGAGTCTCTTCCCTCCGACAATACCTCAAGGTTAGACAACCTACTAGACAGACATAAAAATCTTCTGCTCTTTGATCCGACATCTCAGCCACAAAAATAGGTATCCATGAGTCATTCGCCCATACATCTGCCACATAAATGTCCTTGTTTGAAGCCATCGCATATAGTCTCGGGTAAAGGTTGCAAAGATCACAATTTTCTGACCAGTCATCCTTCCGAAAAAAGGAAACCACGACCGTCACCCAGCATAGGCCCATGTCAAATCTGGAAAGACAGAGCAAATTCCTCTCCAGAACGTAGTTGGGGACCCCCCACCGCCCGCGTGGGTCACCAAACTGGATGAAACACAATAAACCGATCTAATTAGAGTTGAGCATAGGTCAGCTCCAGGGCCCCAAATCTTCAGTACCCACTTCGCCAGCTATGCCTTATTAATATCCCCAATCTTCAAGACTCCTAGGCCATCCTCTCTGGTCAGTGTAGACACCGTCGACCAATTGACCAAAGCAAGACCCTTGTCCCAAAAAACGACGCATCAAAGATTCCAGTCTGTTTCAGATCCCCGTTGGTATGACTCTCATGGATATGACGAAGACCGGGATGGCAGGAAGAACGACCTTGGATGGAACCATACACCCGTCCGTCGATAAGAAAACCGCCTTCCAACTAGCAAGCTTCTTCTCTAGTTTCTCAACCAGAGGTTGCCAATCGATCTGCTGCATCCTCCCCGTCAGAAGAGGTAGACCCATATAGTTGATAGGCAGGGATCTCTGCGCCGTCCCCAGTACATCACTGCAAACCGCAGTATCCGCTGCCGAGATGTTGAGGGGCATGAATGACGACTTTGCTCCATTCACCCTCAGACCCGAGAGATTACTAAAGATGTCAAGCACCACCTTCACAGCCCTGCACTCTTCCACCCTACCTTCAACAAAGAATAAGGTGTCATCCGCATACTGCAATAGTGATACAGAAAGACCATATCTGGAGTACCCTATGAAGAAGCCTCCCTCCTCTGCCACACTAAACATAACTGCTAACGCATATGCCATCAGAACAAACTGCAGGGGAGCCAAAGGACAATCCTGTCTAGCCCCCATCTGCGGCTGGAGAAGACACTTGCTTCCCATTCACCAATATCGCGAACGTAGTAGTTATGGTGCACCTCTTCATCCAGGCAATCCAAACATATAGAAAGCCTCTCCTCACCAAAGACGCCTAAATGAACTTCCAATTCATGCAGCCACACGCCTTTGAGAAGTCAACCTTCCAAAGGAAACCCGTGGTTCCTCTTCTCTTCCAATTTGAAAAAAATTCTGCCGCCATAACCACTCCCTCCAACAATTGACGCCCCAGTATAAACGCTGACTACACCAGAAGGACAAGATCGTTCAGATCCCTGCCCAAATGATTTGCCAACACTTTGGCTAAAATGAGATATTTCGTATTTGATAACACACTGCATAAATTAGTTGTTATCATACGTCTCATCTCATTCTTGTTGAAGAGGTGCTCACGTATCACCATTCTCTTCGTGTTTAAGAGGAGAAACCATTGGCATCTAATTACGGTTCCAAAGTTTGTTTAGGTTCTGAGCAACACACTATGTTTTTGATTGTTGGGACGATTGGATAGAAATTTAATGTAACATATCATATTAATATTTTACTATTAGTAAAGACCTTTTATTTTTCTTACTATTAGTAACATATCATATTAATATCTTACTATTAGTAAAAAACTATCTTCCTATCTCATTTATTGATTTAAAGAATATTAGAAATCTTTATTTTTTTAAAATGAGTTCTCAAGTAATTTCCCAATTTCCGACCATTTCACTGAAATTCCATCAAAATTCCGCCAAATTTCTCTTTTCAAGCTTACCGAAATGAAATCGAATATGATATTTAAGGCCTTGAACCAGACCATATGGTTGTGGCAGATGGCCCCTCTGGTTTGTCAGGTGAGGTCAATATTTCTACTGGGTCTAATCTCCATTGGTTGCAAACCCAAAGGATGGTTATGATTCTGTAGCAGCAGGCAATTCTCTTATCATTGACATTCTCATGTTGTTTGTAGAGGTACCACTTTAATTCTTGTCTTATATACAACTGTATAGCGCGAAGGAAGCTGTGTTTGCTGGTTGTCGTAAATAATGACCTCCAGTACTCTCCGCAATAAAAAACTCTTACTATTTATGCTCCTAAAATTTATATACCTATCATTCCTGTCAAAAAAACCATTTTTAGGGTTACAAATCTTTTAATCAGAAAATAATCTTCCATCAAAAATTAGTGGGACTTTTACCGGCAGACCCTATAATCTTCACCAATTACCTCTACTGCCTTTGAAACAATCTAATTCCTCTCTCGACACCATAAACTTTTTAACCCTTACACCACAGACCCTGTGGTTAATCTCCATCCATTTGCTCATGCGTCGTCCCCGACCTCCCACGTGCTGCCTTGACCTCCTCTGCACCATCACCGACCTGCACCTCCTTCAGGCCGCCCCGCCACACAGCTGCCATTTTGCCCTTGTCAAAAAAATCCCTTATTTTTATTGTTGCGTTGATATAATGGCTCTGATAGTTTAGAATTTTAGATTCCCCCACCTTCCTCTCCGATGCTAAGCATGTGACAGAGCTTACGAAGCCCGAGTGCCGACAAATGAACCACAGTGATTCCAACAGACCTCATCTTCTTTCCATCGAGCTGAAGTAGCAATGGAATCCACTCTCTTCATCTCGTCCTCTGCCGTTCTCCCCTGCCCACTCAATTTCCCCACCTCTACAAAGTTCACATCTTTACATCGATCATGCCACTCTCACCAAAGCAAGAGGTACCCACTATTTGCTATCACCTCCTCGTCCTCGGAGTAAAGCTTCAACCTCAAGCCCCGCCCCGAACCGAGGCCGATCCCGCCTACCCACAAACCGGAGACGGCCTTTGGAGGTGCTTCCGTAGAGAAGGCAGCGCCTTTGACTCTCTACAGCCAAATCGAGAAGTTGGTTCTCTTCACATGATGGATCCTGGGTTTGAATGCGATCAGTATGAGGAATCATGTGTTGTTGTTGCATGTCAAATGCGGGATGATGGTCGATGCACGTAACCTGGATTGGCAAAGATTACAGGGTCTGCCGGGTAAAAATCCCAAAATTAATCATTGATGGCTGCTTATATGGACCAGACATCTATAAAATTCTCATATGTTTGTTACTAATCATGTCTTCGTATGGTTTATTTTCTGAATTTTCGTGGGCACATGTCCTACTGACTCAACTACCAAGTCCTATGTAGATTAGATACAGGTCTCAATTCAGGCTACTGTCTTGTTCAGTGCATCAGATTGGTTGCATCATTTTTTCTCTCGTTTGATAGCTACTTTTTTATTGTATTTCCAGGCTCTAGCAGTGCAAGGATTGAAAACGGGGGGTACTGTTAGGCAACGTGCTGAGAGGCTTTTTCTGACTAAGGTATTCAATACATGCTTATACTTGATTTTTTAGATATTTCCATGGTTAAGGGTCAAGATGAACCTTGGCAAGACAATGAATTAGCTGATCGTTATGCTACATGCTATATAATAACTTATGCCACTATCTAAAATATGTAAATTGCCAACATGCACCAAAGTTCTTTCGCATTTCAATTTTTTTTGATAAAGGCTGGATTTTTTTGCCACATAACTTCCTCCACTGATAGTTGTGGCAGAATCTCATGATGCATGATAACATGCCAAGTTGCTAGAAGTTCATCTCACTATTGAATGTGGAATTCTTTCAATATATTTTTGAAGTTGAAAACCCATTAGGTATTTATTCGTTAAAAGTGGCTGACCTGTAAAGTTTTTTAGGTCAGTTAGTTCTGCGCAATCTAATGTTATCATGCCCAAAAAACATTAAATTTTTCATGCATTTGTAAGAATGATCTTTGTTTGGTAAATGGGCAGTGTTTAGTTTGTACTATGTATGAAAACGTGCTGGGCTAAAGTTTAAACTAGCTGAAACTAAAGGAACAATGCCATTGACCCTGCCACGATCTTCACTATATAAAGGGGGCATCGTCTGCTTTTCGACATGGAGACTCAATCTCCGTAATATAAATAAGAAGAAAAGTCTTACTGTTCTGCACTATATATCTGGTCTCAGATTTGGGTTAGAAACTTGATGTGGGCTCATAACAAAATATGATTTTTTTTCTTTGTTCTAACCCAGCTTTTTCTTTGCCCACCAGGTTCTACAAACTTTAAGCCCCCCCACCACCACACACGCACACACAAAAAGTTGAGGATATCTGGAATCATTTCTATTTTCGTAGTTTTCGCCTTGGTGCTGGATCGTTCTTCAAAAGAAAAAGAATGGAAAAAATAGCGTGATAAGCTTTCTCGTATAGTTGGAAAGAGTGTCCTAGATGCTTCAATTAGCTTTTGTTGCGAGGCGCTCGGTTTCGGCCGCATTGTCGATGCCATTTTTACTATTGGATATTGTACTAAAAGATTGCTAGGTCATTCCAAGTGAGGCTTTGGCTACATAATACCATATTCATTGTGTATGTGTAGATGAGGAAGCTATACGGGAAGCAAACCGTGTGGGGTAGACAATAATTATTGGTGATATCTTGAAAAAGCAATAGAATGTTTGAGGAGAAAATGCTCAAGAAAGCATCAGGATATTGTTGCAAATATTGACGAGATTTATAAATAGATGACAATGGGTGCTAGAAATGTTGCTAAAGATGTTCTAGTTGTGCTTAATGGAGGAGCATTAGAATGAATCTTGGTGATAGAGTGGAGAAGTAAATTAGAAATTAAGAGTCAAACCAATGAGTTCCAAGTCCACACGTTTAAGGTTGGTGAAGTGAATTATAAGCGAAACTTAGGCCACGTTCGGTTGGGGGGTTACCCCCCACTTTGGGTGGGTAACCCCCCAAAACCCCCCTTTTTAACCCACTAATGGGGCCCACTCCCTTCCCATCAAAAAATTATATATTATACCATCATATCATCTAAAAATCATAAAATACTCAACTTCTACTCACTATTCCAAACTTCAATACAATCACATCACAACAACCACCTACTTTTTCAAATTTCAATACAATCATACCATAATAACTATCAACTTTTTCAAATTCCAATACAATCACATCACATAAACCCTCCCAACCCTTAACCCACCAACCAAACACACAAACACAAAACCGGATTATCCACCCCTGGATAACCCACCAACCAAACGCTACCTTAGTGTTTCAAGTCTTCCTTCCTTTTTATTATAACAAAAAAATTATTATAACAAAAAAAGGAGAGCATAAAATGACGAAAGTCAAAAAGGCATTTAGTAAAGCAAGGGCAGAAGTTTGAACATTTATATATCATGCTTGTCATACAGGAATGTAAAGAGACATCTTAAAGCTAGTAGCGGAGAGCACTGATTGTCCTTTAATGGCTAGGAAAGATATAAAAAGGTGAAAATTAATTTTGTATGTTGTTTTGATGGGATTGATTTGCAGCTATATTCTTAATGGAGTTAACGGACTCTAGAGCTCACGTGAATCGTGCTTGTTATTTATTAATCATGAAGAAATGAAGAAAAATAAGCTTTAAAAATGATGGAAAACTTGGCTAAAAAAATTACGGAAAACTGTCTGGGCAAATGACATTTCCCGTGGATTTTTGAAGTTATCGGGGAATGATATCACTTATCAAGTTTACTCAATATTTTTAGCCGAGCAAGAAAATAACAAATGATTAAGGAAAAATATTTTGTTACTCGTCCAAAAACGAAGGGGTCACACAATGTCATGCAACTATAGTGATATCAAATTAATAATGATCAAGTAGTGGAAGAGAATATTTGAAAAGAGGCTAATTAAGTCTCAACAGTTTCTACTTTTCTGTTTGATTTCATACTTGATAGGTCTATAACTGAGAACATACACCTCGTGAGATGTTTGAGGGGGGTTGTAGAATAAGAAATGACCTTAATGTTTTTTTGTGTAGAAGATTTGTGATAATGTCAGGAGAAGTCCCATGGAGAGTTTTAGATAAGAGAGGGTCCCTATTTTGTACACTGACGTAGGAAATATGTAATCAAGCAGTCATTTGTTTAAGTACTCCGATTAGTGTTGGGCAACTATTTTGATACTCGTTATGAAGAAGGGTTCACGTTTATTCCTATATGTTACCTTGGTAATGGACGGGTTAATGAAATTCGGGAAATTTCTGATGGGTGAAGCAGGTTAATAACTGTATTTCTACTGACTCTTCTTATTGAAATGTGTAGTTCAAGGCTACAAGCCCCTATGTGCAGGCCTCACTCAATCCCAACTATTCTCATTGTAGACGACATGGAACTTTTGACATATGATTCCATACTACAATAGATAATTCTTTCCACGAGATCCGATTTCACATTGGACAAAACCCATCTATTACTAATACATGCCTTTTGATGTTAATGTCTTAGTGACCAACGCTACTCGAGAATTTTAAAATCGTCTTTTTTCTTAATGGTTGTAAACTTTCAGTGGTCTTATTTGTTTATTTAAACTTTAATGATGTATCTTATCTATTACAATAATGTACTAATCTAATTTTAATTGTACGTGTATAATCACCATAACATGTCTGATGAACAATATAGACGACTGACCCAAAATTTTCAAGCTAATTTCTAAGTATTTTTTTTAAATTTTGTATATACTGAATCCTAAAATGAAAGACTGTTTCGCTTGTAAAAGATGATGCACAGAAAATTCACTTTTACTTGTGGAATTTTGCCCCATTATTTGTATCTTCCAATAGATGTTTGGTTGCTTTTTCTACTAGTCTTATTTTGACTGCGATGAGTATTTCCCAATGTGGTGCGATGTGCCACCTATCTCAACAATTTATGGACGGGAGATTTGCAATTGCTAAAGTTGAGTTGCAAAAACTTATATATGTACATGTAAGGTTATTTTGTTGCATAAAATTTAGTTTTTTATTAGTTGTGCCCTCCTTATATATTGCAATATTCAGTGTTGTAAAAGTCTCTTGACTGACCCGACCAGTCTAGTCAGCGGGATAGCCGATCGAGTACTGACTAATTCCAACTAAATACACTAGTCGACCATTTTTGCTTGCAGATACCATATTTTTTATGTTTTTCTTTTTTATAAGCAAACTTAATATAATATGCTTAATATTTTATTTAGATTCAGTTACTTCTTTTATTTTATTATGATAGTATAAAAATGTACAAAATTCGTATAAATATGTATAAAAATGAGTTATATATTTATATAATCACAAAATTCAAAGCTGAATAAATTTTGACTAAATCCGATTAGTCGTCCGACTACCGAAATCCTTAGTCAGTGACCCGACAACAATTACTGACTTTTGCAACCTTGGCAATATTATTTATGCCCCTTCCTTTTTGGAATATCAATTTTACTCCTGACTTCTTCCACAATTATCACTTGTGCCCCTCGAGTTAGTTGTCGTCCATACTCATTCCAAACATACATTACATTTGTGGACACATGGGTAATTAGATGAAAAATTGAGGGTAGAAATGCCTTTTTCTTCTCCTTTTATTCTTCTTCCTTCTACTCTTCGTCCTTCCTCCACTCCCTCCAGCACTTACTCCTCTAACCACCTCCTCCTCTGCCCCTCCCCCTCCAATCCCTCCTTCTTTGACAACCTCCTCATCCTATCCTCCCTTTCCAGCTCCTATTCCTTCTCTGACTACCTCCTCCTCTGCTCCTTCCATCCCCTCTCCCTCTCCATCCCCTCCTCCTCCGCTGTTTCTCATTTAATTCATGATCATGCAAGGTTATGATTGTAATTGTGGAATTACTCAAGGTTATGGGTGTAAAAATCCCTTTGAAAATTTGTGTGTGTGGATCCCACTGGTCTCAAAGTTGCGTGGATGAAGCAACTACTTCGGGGGGCCGATGAAGGAGGTAGTTGGGGCAAGGGGTTTTGCTTTGGAGGAGGGAGTGGGTTTGTTTTGACACTTAAGTGCTTGTTAATCAAACTATGGGTTGTATATATCTGTGTTTAGTTCAACTCTTTGACGGCCAAACTAACAGAAGGATGCAAGTGACAACGGTGCAAGTAAGTCAGGGCACACCTGATATTTCAAAAAAGAGAGGGACATACTGATATTGCAATATTAAGGCGGGCACAATTGATAAAAACACATAAAATTTTGATTATTCAGAAAGACATGTAACCCCAAACTCTAGCTGTAAATTGGCCCATATTCCATGAACATGTGCATAATAGACATCCCTGTTTCTACTTCGGGTTAAAAAAAAAGGGATACAAAGGTGGTTTTATGATGTGTAACCCGTGTGACATATAAATGTTCGGTTGTTTGATGTGATGAGTTTTTGGTAAGCCTTTATCGATCTCATAAAGTGACGCTTTAACAAGAATAACATGAGTTTGTACTGGCTAAATGCAAACTTTATATACGGAAAAATATTTATGCTTGAAGTGATAAGGTATAAATTATAAAAAGGCTCCCATCTATGCATCAATACCCGGGTTTTGGGTTCTTATTTTCTGAATGTAACAAATGTTTTAAAGTTCATGGTTTAAAAAAGGTTTTATGGAAGCTTATGGAAGGCTGCATTTGAGACAAGAAAATAAAATAAAATTGGATCTTATCTTTGTTAAGTTTCAGAATTGGGGATTCTATCTGGGAATTTATGCAAAGATAAGGATAATTTACAGAATGATAATTTGAGAATTACATCTCAACCCTTGATTTTTGAGCTAGTTTTTTTGGCATCAGATTTGCAATTTTGAAATTGAACCTTCCTATTTGCGCTGGTAGCTAGTTCTTTCTAGCCAGTGGAAGAGGGTAACTTGATTTGAGACACTTGTAATTTCTTTTGCCTGTTTGTAGTTTTGGCAAGTTAGGCATCCATTAAAGTTGTTTTTTTTTGAATCAGCACCAATTGTCACCACTTGTTGCAGGATACACCCTTGGAGCAGCTGGATAAGAAACATTTTGCTAAAGGACCACGGAATTCAGAGAAAATTGGTGGAACTGAAATTTCAAAATTACATTCCATGAAAGAGGTTGCCATGTTGGAGGGTAAAGTGCAGAAGTTATGTGAACTGCTACATGAGGTAAGTTGACTTGCAAAATTGTGAATTATAACTTTTGAAGGGCTATTTTTATACTTTCATAGGCTTTTGAACTTGCCATTTTCTTGTTGGAATATCTTAATGGTTAAAGTGGCATTAGTTCATCTTTTGAAATTCATGCAGACAATTGTACAAACAAAAGAAAATGTTGAAAAGAAACAAGCTCTCACATACGAGGAAATGGAAGCGGAGCGGGAGGAGGTAATGTTTGCACCCAGAGAATGTCTCTGTCATCTCATCTATAAGACTATAATAAGAGTCTGATGTTCTTGGCAGCTATCTCTCCTAGTTTATTATTATTTATTTACAGCTACTAATACTATTTTTCCAATGAAACAGGAAGAAGTACAGGCAGATACTGAGAGCGACGATGAAGATCAGCAAATTTATAATCCACTCAAGCTGCCCATGGGCTGGGATGGAAAACCTATCCCATATTGGTTGTATAAGCTTCATGGCCTAGGACAAGTATGATATATGCTTCACATATGTTTGTTCATGCTAGATATATTTTAGTGCTTGCTCAAATGACGGCGTAAATATGCTATTCAATGATATTATTAGTTTTCCTTTTTTTCATGTTTCTCTTTATTTGTCCGTCTACCATTCCGTTGCCATTTATAATATGAGTCGTGATATTTATTTTTAAATTGCTTGCTTTTTCTATTTTTCTGTTTCTGGAGTCTATATGTAGGACAGGGGTACACAAGGAGACTGAGCCACAGGTCTTAAGCAAGGTTTTGAGCTGGGGTAGAGCTTTGCTTATGTGAGATGGACATGTCGGACGACGTAGCACAAGCAACCTTCTTATAAACAATTGTGATGCAATGCATGCATTACTGGAGCCGTGTAGTGATGTAATGTATTGGGTGCCGGTCTCGTGTGATTACAACTGAGGTTAATGTGGAGAATTAGGGCAACGAGGATCCCCTGTGATAGTGGAGTTGGAGGACATGGTTGCAATTAAGATATTTAATCTATTTAAAGTTGTTGATCTATTGGCATTGACATGGGATGACACAAGCACCAGCAGGATACGACCTCAAATTGTGTTGGTTGTGACGACAAGGTTGTGTGTGAGAGGAAGGCCAAAAAAATGGACATTTTAAGACATCGAAGGTAGCACATAGTTTACAGCCAACATGAAGTAGTGCAAGATGTCATCATCGAGATCGACTTCTGTGACAAGCAATGTTGGATCTTATGCATGATGCTACATGATGTCATCATCAATGAATATGTTTTTGGTTGACACTTCATATTTGGAAAATATTTCACGCCAACACCATAATTTTTAGCAAGAGTTAAATGAATAAACACAAGTATTGAAAAATGGATACTATTCCATATCAAGGTAGAAATGTATACCTTCCTCGATGATCGTGGTGCCCGCAGAAAGAGGCAACGGTATCCTCTTGCAAGTAGAGGATGGTGTGCACTGCAATGCAGTCCGTCAACGAGTCGTTGAGTGGGAGGATGATGGCTGGAATTGGAAGGGAGGGTGCGCAGTAGAGGACCTACGGTACGGATGTATGGAGGAAGGAAGGAGGCGGAAGGATGTGGCACAAGGGCATCGTTTAAGGAGCTGTATGACAACGATGGGAGGGATGCAGAGGATAAGAGCATGGCCTCAAATTTCAGCGAAATTCGGTCGAATTTCTGTCGAATATCGATATCCAGTCGAAATCGAAATTCAACCGAAATGACCGAAATATGGGGGTCCTAGTACAAAAAATGACCGAAATGACCGAAATTTCGGTCGAAATTCCACCGAAATTCCATCGAAATTCTGTTTTGGTCGATACCGAAATGGTGACCGAAACCGACATTTAGGGCCTTGGATAAGAGGGAGGGATGACTCGTTGAGGGAGGAACTACCACACAACAAGGGGAGGGACATGAAGGGTGCACGACCGCAAGGAGGGAGATGGAGGCTGGAGGATGAGCAGGGCAGGGGGCGGCGAGCCTGGCAATGTCAAAGCAGGTGCGCGGGTTGACGAGGGTGGCCTGGAGGGTTTCTACTTTTACACGAGGAAGGAGGTGTGTGCGTGAGGGAGCTAGTGTGTGCCTGCCCTCTATTTATGTCTCAATGACTGAAACCCTTATCGAATGCATTGGGCCTGACTTCGTTTTTGGATTGGGCTCGGGTCGTGTCAATTACGATCCCTTATTCAGGTCGGACCACGGGCTTCGGGCTCAGGCCCACTACAGCTCGAACTCGTCCCGAAATTAGATTCGGGCCAAAGCAGTTGCCCAAGCCTGCTTGTTTTTTGTTCGTGCTCAGGCATGGGTCGGGCACCTAACTGGGATGGGCCCATTGTTTTTAAAAACGTGCCTTGAGGCGTTGAGCCGTGCGTCTCGAGGCTTACGAGGCCTTGCCTCATGTATGAGCTAATTTTTTTATTTTTTCTACAATATTTTTTCTTTTCTTTTTGATTGTGGAATTTTCATCTTTTGTAGACAAGTATTTTCAAGTCCGTAAATTCATGATTCACTGAAATGTATTTTTTATTTTTTTAACATTTTAAGCTTATTTTTATTTTGTTATGCATGTTCTTTATAAATCAACATGAACGAAAAAATGAGTCTTGAGTCCTTAAATCTAATGTCTCTTCTCTTTAGTATGAATCAAGCATAAATGCTTTCTTTATTAAAATGTTTGAATGTAAGTCCCCTACTTTGACCTGAATTTAGAAAAGTATATTTTTATAAACATGTCTCATCTTTTCTTCTATTCGGTCAGGTTATCGAAGCATACATGAACAAAGATGGTCATAACATGCAATATTCAAGTATTTTATCCTTTATCGTTATGGTAAAGTAAAAAGTGATCATTAATTCACTGCTTACTCTCTTATCCTTCTCAATTGAAGGACACATATATCAGAAGGCCCTAAATGTCGGTTTCGGTCACCATTTCGGTACCGACCAAAACAGAATTTCGGTGGAATTTCGATGGAAATCGACCGAAATTTTGATCATTTTTTACATTAGGACCCCCATATTTCGGTCATTTCGGTCGTTTCGATTAAATTTCGATTTCGACTGGATATCGATATTTGACAGAAATTCGACCGAATTTCGCTGAAATTTGAGTCCATTATATCTCTCCTAATTTTGAAATTGGTGTGTTACGTCTAGTCCCTTTAGGTAAATTCTATTCAAAATTTTAAATTTTACGGAGAGTTACCAATTATTGTGCTTGCATATCCATATTTACTTGACTCCTTACAGATTTAGAGTCCAAAAAAGAGAGTTATATAACAACCTGGATGTTTAAACCATGATGTTAGCCTTGAAATGTCATGAAGTTATGTATTTAATCATAACTATTTAATTTCGAGAACTTGAAAATTGTAATTACGATTAATTATGTTTTATGAAAAAATTTTCACGAGTGAAGCTTACGCCTCGATATGCCTTGAGGCTTACGCCTCGAGGTAATACTTGGAAAACGTCTCGATACGCCTTACGCTTTTTAAAACCTTGGGTGGGCCGACTCAAAAAAATGTTCATCCTTACCCATAGCTCACCTATCGTCGATATCAATATGTTGAGAAAATGGCTATAAAATTTGATTTTTTTTCATAAAACTATGGTTTCCATTGTTTTAATCAATAAATAAGAAAAATACATGCTTATCTGCTAAAAATATAGGTCAAGACACAAGTTTTGTAGTGATATTGACATCATAATCATCGCACACGCTGAAATAAAGTACTATGCATGACATGTTATTTGAAATTTAGTCATGAAGGATGTGTAAATAAGTTGAAATAGCAAGGGTTGTTTACACCCGCAATCCTGAGTAGTTTCGTATTTACCCTAGGAACCCTCGATAATTCATAATTACACCAAAGACCCTTAATAGTGCTTAACTCTTACATGACATAACCCTGTGTTATGTTTCATTTGTGATGGTTGTTATATCTGACGTTTCCATTAAAAAAGAGAAAAATACCCCTAATGTTGAATCATATTTGCAAATCGTTCCATCACCTCCCGGTCGAAGCTCCCCCATTTCGACACTTGCATGCCCCCGTTGAAGCGCCCCCTCCATCACTCATCGACCTCCTCCTCATTCCCTTCATCTTCCAACAAGCACCCCTCCTCTCCCCTGCCTACCACCTCCATCCTCCCCTTGTTGGCCACCTCCTCCTTCCATTCATCCTCCGGCACCCAACTCCTTCTACAACCCACCCCTCCTTCCCTTCCTCCCCCAAACCTACATCGTCGATATAAAGCCGAGCCCTCATTGAAAGCCCCCCTGTCGGCCACCTCCTCCTCCAGAGCCCACCTCCTTCCCTTCCTCCCCTAGACCAACATCGTCGAATCAAAGACATGCCCTCGTCAAAAGACCCCTCTGTTTGAAGCCTTACACCCGTCGCCGCCCGACACCATCGTCGAATCCCCTCCCCAAAAATGAAGAGCCACATCACCTTCGTGTAGTACTCATCCCCGCTCTAGAATCGAAGCCCTCCCATGGAAGTCCTCAGCACCTCATGACCTACGCCATGGCCCTCCTCCAGAAGGAGTTCTACCCGATCCTCGCTACCAACCGAAACCTCCTCGATTTCGAATCCCTCTCCTCCGTTTCCTCTGTTTCAACCGAAGACAACAATACCTCGAAAGACACATACCCAATTAAGGATGATCATCTCAATGCCACAACCACGATGGATGACTTCCAGTCCATCACGAAGTGCATGGTGAAATGTGGGCACACCATGGAATGGGTCAAGATCTACACCACTATGTGTTGATCCATCGTAGATGAGGGTCTCTTCCATCTATGCCACATCTGATAGAGCTCCTCACATGTGCAGAAACTCGATTGGGATCAAGCGGCGGAGTGCATCAGGAGTTGGGTCGTCGGTTCCCGCTCTGTCGTTCGAACCCTCTTCGCTGGAGAGAGCTTCCTCTACGATTACGTGTTTCGGATTGACGTCAAGGAGTACATCTTCTCAGAGGTTGCAAAGGAACTGATGGTTTAGTTCCTCCAATTCCTAGAAATGGTCGTTTCCAAGAGGAAGAGCTCACCAGAGAGGATAATTTACTATCTCGACCTCTACGAGTCCATGTCGGAGCTATACCCAGAGATAGAGTCCATCTTCTTATACAAGATAACCACCTTCGTTACATGTCGGGCGCTTTCCTCTCTCGAGAAGGTCGGTGAGTTCGAATCAGCTATCCAGAAAGAATCGTCGAAGGAGATCGTCCCCGAGGCCTGGAGGACGAAGGGGGAGGGGTTGCTGGAGGATGAAGGGGAGGGTGGTGGGGGTTTTTAATTTGTTTAATTTACTTTTTGGCTAACTTCAACCCTTGGATCGTGCCCGGGTTATATTAACTCATCCATATGGTTGAGTTGATGAACAAAACTAACAGAGGTTTATGGGTGTAAAACTGAGCACTTATTCAAGGTTCTCGGTGTAATTCGTTATTATCGAGGGTTCTTGGGTTAATTATGCAACATCTCGGGGTTATGTATGTAAATATCCCAAATAACAAATAAAACTTATAATTCATAATGTACATAAATACAATACTCACCATGTGATGCAACAGACAACATTAAGTTTTGTTGTAACTTTATTTTTAAAAAATAAAAGTCACAATCTTGGGATGCGTCTTTTGTGTAAAGGTTGATTTCCTAATGGTTTAATTTCATATATAAAGCAACATGCTCCTTTATAATTGGGGAGATCAAATGATATTAAATTTGAGATGGCCTTTGGCGTATCCTTCTCCCCTTTTGCATCTCTTTCTCCTCTTAATTCCTCAAATCCACTCCTCTCCTACTTTCATCTTCACCCTTACACAAATTTGCATGCATCTCCTTATCCCGTTAGTCCAATTTCCTCTTTTCTTACCCCTTAACAATTCTTCCCTAATTTTAGTCTGCATTAATTGATATCATAGTTTGGAAATCGAATCACTTCCATGGTTCGACGATCATGTCGAATATTGGTGGACGAAGTTCAATCTGAGTTGTCTTGGTCATGGTTTGCATTCACAGCAGAAGAAATCAAGCATCGTTCGCTATCAAGCATTAAGGTACAATTATGGTTAGATTTGCATATCGAGGAAGAAACATTTGACAACAAAAAAATCAGACCCTAGCACTACTAACCCAACCCAATTTCGATGACTTAAACGAGAAATAGAAGAAGATTCCATCACCTGCAAGCTCTGTTGCTACAACTCTCGTAAGCGATGGCATCATCGCCCTCTACGAAGTAGGTGTTGCTTCCTTGACCTCCAACGAGTACGTCATGCACATTATAACCCACCACCATCATCGCAAGGGTTGCTACCATCTCTTCCTTCCTCACGAGCATCGCCACATGCCTCTTCAGCGCCATCGCAGCTATCGCCCGTTGAACCCATGCCACCAGTCAATCGTGGGTTGCAAGAGGCTCATTCCTCGCAAAACTCGGTGCCAACTCCAACTCGATCTGCGCTATTCTGGATATAAAGTAGAAAAACCCCTAGAAGCCTTTGTTATGGAGTTCTCCCAATTGGGAACCATATCTCTTAAGAAAAGAAATTGTTGACAATTGTTTCGAATTTCGGTGAAATTTCATCGAAATTTTGGTTTCAATACTCTACCGAAACCGAAATCCAAATCTCGATATGGACCCTTCCTTTAAAATCTAGACTGATTTTGGCCGAAATTTTTACGAAATTTTGAAAACATTTTGTTTTTTCGCCATCTCGAAACAAAATCGAATCGAAATTTAAAATCTTGTTGTTGACTGATTAGGGGCTTTTTCAATGAGGCCTCTTCTCCAAAACTACGTTACCAAACAATTTAATTGAAGGGGTAGAACAATAAAGTCCCTTTTTTATGCGTTGTTAAATTCAAACAAGGCATAGAAAGGGGACATTATTTAAGTGAAGGGGTACGACAATTGCCTTGTCCTCTTAGTGGGAAAATTTGCAAATGTAATGCTGAATTATAAAGGAAATCTACGAATCTTCATAACGGGGGAAGAGTGATGTTGCACAAAACATTTAGTTTTGTTGTAATTATATTTTTATTGTAAAAAAACAAAAGTCACGATTTTGGGATGTATCTTTTGGTTTGTATGTGTTTTATAGGTGAAATATTGAGTTAATTCCCTATATAAGGCAACCCACTCCTATGTAATTGGGGTGTTGAAATTATATCGAATTTAAAATAGTCTGTGACATCTTTCTTTCCCCGTTTGAATTTCTTCCTTCTTGTAGTTATTCCAATCTAGCTCATGCAACTTTGCGTGTTCCTCCTTACCCGTTTATTCTAGTTTCCTCTTTTCTCACCCCTTAAGATTCTTCCCTAATTTCTGTCCATGTCACCATGTAAATATGTATTCGACACTTAGTTAAAACTAACAGCGTTTGGATGGATTTATATGCCATTTTTGTTGCTCATCTATTCATATTTTATGATTGAGTCCTTATATTCCATATAATTTTCCTGTCATATAGTGGTACAATGTCGTGTAGTCCATTAGATAATGCCATGGCCTCAAATTTCAGCGAAATTCGGTCGAATTTCTGTCGAATATCGATATCTAGTCGAAATCGAAATTCGACCGAAATGACCGAAATATGGGGGTCCTAGTACAAAAAATGACCGAAATGACCGAAATTGCGGTCGAAATTTCACCGAAATTCTATTTTGGTCGATACCGAAATGGTGACCGAAACCGACATTTAGGGTCTTGGATAATGCATCCATTCATGGTCAACCACATGTGCGAGGATTAGGAAGCCAATCTGAGGATAATAGCCTGAAATATTAATATCTATGATATTAATGACCTCTGATACAAGTGCTCACTGTGAGGCTAGTATCTATATCGCCCTTAGCGACGACCTTCGCAAATGCTCACTATACGAAATGTGGTGAAATGGAGGAAACACGTAATTACTATCGCCAATATCAGGTAAAATAGTTTAAAAAACAAGAGGAGTTTTTTTCCGTTTCGTATATTGGTGATATTTTTACCATATATTGATGATGTTGACGATGTATCTACGATAAGTTGACAATGCCCTAAAAAATTGTATACTCCATAACGATATCACTGTCTCTGGACATTTCACTGACGCGCTGCTGAAATATTAGATGAAATTAGATGAAATATTTTCACGTCACTATTGAGTCTTGACAACTAGACAACTCATTAGGAGGTGAATTTTTTAAGGAGAGGAGAATTGATGCAATCCCAACTTAGGGGCTTGACAACTTTGAGATTAATGAATATCTAATTTTGTTAATATATCTGATTAGTTAAATTAGGGTCTATTAGAAGCCAATTTAGTAGACCTGATTGGAATTTCATTTTTCTTCAAGTATTTCCTATTGTAAGTCTCCCCCTTTATATAATAGGGCTTGTAAACTTTTGTAAGGAGTAAGTTGTATGGAATGGAAAATTGGAGTTGAGGGGTTTGAGGAAAAAAGGGACCCATGTGAGATTTTTTCTTTGGTGGGTTGTGGATGTTATCATGCTACGTGAGATTTATTTTGAGCCTTGTAGAGAGTCGGAATAATGGCGTGTAAAGTCGATTCCTTGTAGGCTTCATGATAATAAACTCTGTCGGGAGATCTATAGGTCAATTGCTGGAGCAGAGTTGTGCCTTGTTTGGCCTGGAGGTTTTTGAGAGGGTGATTTGGGCCACAGGTGAGGTTGATGTGCTGGTTATATTGGTGATGGGAGTTTTTGAGCCAATAAGAGGAAGGAGGGTGGAGCTTTAGGACTTTCAAGTGGCCATGGGCAAGTCAGGGGAGGACCTTTTTGTTCGAAGGAAACTATATTGTTGTGTTTCATTAATCATACTCCGTTGGTTTGTGCGTCCTATGAGGGACTCCTATGTGGTTCTCAATATATGTTTTAGAATTCTCAGTTACTCAAGCTAGACTTTTGACAAACGGTGGAGATTAAAGGGTAGCAATGACGAGTGATTGTGACAACGCCCCTGACATCCTTATTTAGGTCTCTGAAATACTTTCGGATTGGGTATGGGATTGATGTTGTCTGGCACACTTGCAACATATTGAGGTACTGGACAAGGTTGAGGATGTGAGGGAGATCACCAACCAAGAGGTGTAGGAACAAAGGTGTAAAATGGAGATGGTTAGGGTGGAGGACATTAAGAAAGGAGATTAGGTGGAGCAAGGTTCAGAAAGTCGGTAAGCAGTATTCGTTTGGTTAGGCGGTTCAAAGCGACTAAATGGATATGTGGAAATATTTGCGGAACTATATGCGGATTATGCAGTTCGTATTATTTTAATTAAAAACAATTAAAAATATAATAATAAATTTAAATATTAGATATTTATATTTCAAACAAATATAACATGGATTAAATACAAAACACAGCACTTAACTATGATCTCATTTCTACTAAAGCAATTGAAATATCCTATGTTTAGATAAAAAGTTGGTCCTAATAGAAGTAACTCCGGTTACATCAAAACCGATTGAACACCAACGAAGTATCTTATACATTTATGTTATATATGGACAAACATGTATAAACTTGTAATAAGAATCTTTTTGAAATTTGAAAAACACTCCACCCAATCAACCAAAAAAAACTAAAACAAAGGGCTAATTATATCTCATTACGAATTCAGTACCATTCAGAAAGTCAAAATTATGTATATTATCCATATTGAAATATTTACCACCTGTCAGAATTTTGTTAATTATGTATACTGTCCATATTTAAATATCTATCGCCAGTCAGAATTTAGTTATATATTGATCATATTGAAACAAACTAGAATCCAGTATTAAAATGCCAATAAAGTTATAGATCTAACATTAGCTGGAGATGGTGAGAATCAAGGTACATATCTTTGGAAGAGAGTTTGAAATGTAGAACCGTGATGAGAAATTAGTGAAACAATATTAGAATAACATATTGGGGAAGAACTGATGGGATGCGAGTACTTACCATTAGTTGTGTCAGGAAAGCCTGAAGGTGGCATCAACGACTGAAATATGGTGCAGCGGCATCATCAACAGCAAGCGATGACGAAGAGAGTTGCTATTGACAAGCGAAATGGAAAAAAGACGATGACTGAGGCATCGAGAAGTTGTAGAGAGAGGCATGAGCAGTGACATGGATAGGCATGATCAACGGTGGAGAGAAGGAAATGGAGAGGTGGAGGTAGCTTAGGATTTAATCGCGTGGAAGGGGATTTATATATGTGAGGTTTGGGGGGTGGGGTTTCGAAATAGGCAGGAGATTTCATGGGTAGGCTTTCAAAAGAAACGGGGGGTTAATCGGATCACTACCCAGATCCCAAACCATTAAGACTGCATATCCAATTCATATGCGGCCGCATATGCGGTTTATGCGGCCCGATTAGACGTGTGGGCTGTATATGACTGCTTATGACATGCGGTTTGGAAGGGTGACTGCATACGCATATATGGCCACATGTAGAAGCAGAGGTCATGTCGTGTTGCTAAGGGAGGATTATCATAACAGCTGCTGCTTTCACATAGTATCTTATGGTGGGAGGGGGAAGGTTGATATCGATGAATTACTGGTTCAAGTTGAGGTGATAAGTTAACGAGAGTTTGGCAGAGCATTGCTAGACCATTTTAGGTCTTCACCACAAACTCAAAGGGGCTTAACGGAGTCTGGTACATCTACATCTAGATTGGTCACGGGTTCAATTGAGGAGGCAAAGTCAGCGCTGCAACCTCCCAATAGGAGGGTTTGGCTGAGCTTGATGGGATTTACGTGATTTTCCATGGTGTTTCTTGGATTTGGTGGGAAATGAGGTAATGCATATGGTATCTAACTTCCTAGGTGGTAACTTTGATTTGAGTGGCCCAATTGATTTTCTTATTCCTTTTGCCAAAGCATGAGGCAATGTATAGTATATTGGGAGCTGTCGGTCCATTGAGGCAATCGACCCATCTCCTGATTGTGGCAATGGTTTTAGTGTTGAGATTGATGGAAGTCGTGTAGTGCCTTGATACCTACATGGTCGGTTTCATTGCTGGCAGGTTCTTGAAAAATTATATGGTGGCATTGGATATCTTCTTAAATGAGAAGAGAGTGAGGATGAAGATCCTTGTGAACGGTTGGTTCTGGAAAGACATACAACAGTTTGGATTTTCGTTCTCATGGAGCACTTTGAGGAGGTACGGTTTTCTCTATCCATGGGCAGCTTCGACGAAGAGGTGCCACCTTGTTTTCTATTTCGGCGAATGACAGACCTGAAAATGGACCAATTGAAGTGGCTCTTGCACTACATTCTTTGTTATGACTATGGAGAAATGCAGCCTTGTAATACGTTTCTCTTTTATGGTTTCTGGTGTGCAAGGGTAATGGGCTGCAGATTCCGATTCTCAAGTATGTTCTTGGCACGTTTTTCATACAAGGGTTTGCCCAACAGGCGTGCCATGCAAGCATTGTAAGGGCGTATGTCAAGGCATTTCTGCTTGCATTAGGCCCTCTTGTGATCTTTAAAGTCATTCTCTGTGGCTCTTGTGAGGTGCAGTTATGGTGCACTAGCGACTGGCCAATCAACTACTAGAGCTGTTATTGCAGGTAAGTGAATTGAGGACCAGACCTGTGTTGGAGAGGGTTGAGAGGGGCTTCATGGATGAATGCAAAAGCTGCTCTTTAGGGGTTGCCTGGTTCCATTAAGATTGGTTTTCTTGTCCCTGCCTCTCAATTTTTCGTCGACATGTAAAATGCTTGTTAAGGCTGAGAATCACTTGGATATTGTGCATATGTGCTTCCTGTGGAAGGGAGCCCATGAGGATGGAGATGTGTTCAGCCTATTGAAATTGGAGGATATTTGTAGATTGATGGAGGGGTGGGCTTGGGATTATTGAACTTGAACGTTCTCACAAGCTTTGCTGATATAATAAGTGTTAAGTTATTTTCGTGGTGATGGCGATTTCTTGAGTGTGACTACACATCAGTGCTCGTTGCTGATGCATAAGGTATGTCTGCATAGTGCCCTTGGGTTTCCAGAAGTCTTCGTGCATGCTGCAGTGATGTCTTTGCGACAAGAGTGACTTCATATTCTAGTGTGATGATTGGTCCATGAAGGGGATGCTTGACCGTTGATTCATGACTGATCATCAGATTATTGTCGGCTTGTGCTGGGGCGAAATGTGGTTTCGGACTTTGGACACAACAAATTATTGCTTGAATTGGAAGACAACAACGATTTTGAAGGCCCACTTGCATGCATGGCTTGCGAGGAGACTGATGATCACGGTGTACAGAGGGGGTGGTTGGGTTGGACATGCCCAGTCTGTGGGGCAGACATGGTTTTAAAAATGAGGTGGATCGAGACGGTTTTCCTTTGACGAGGAAGGTATAAGCCTCGAGGTGGTCGAGGCATAAGCCTCGATTTATATTGGAAAATATACATAAAACACAATGAAGCATAATTATATATATTTATAAAATCACAAATAACATATTCACCATATATATTATGAGAATATATAATATTCTTTGCATGATTTACTTTGAATCCGAATTCGTATTGTCATCCATATATAATGCAAAGCTTATTATAACCTCCATAAATGTTAGCGGGTGAAGTTCTTGTCGACTTTTTTTGCATAGGGTGAAGCAAAATTGTGTGACTAATATATATTATTAACATACACAATATACAATATGTTTACGTTGTTTTATATGTGTTATATGACTAACATATATATCGTATGCTTTGAATCCTAACCATCCGATTTGCTAAACTCAATTGAAGAATCATTGCATGCACCCCCTGTCACACCATACCATACCAACATGAGGGTCCCAAAACGATTTTTTATGTGATAACACAATTTTTTAAATATAGAATAAATATATATGAGTATATAACAATATTAATTGTTAATAATTATATTTACTTAAGATATCATAAAAATCAAAATATTAAAAATATAAAAATTGGGTACCAAAAATGTGTAGCTCGAGGCGGTACTGCGGGACCGCATGAATGCCTCGAGGCGCACGCCTCACCTGGTTTGTTTGAGGCAGGTGCTTCGATGCGCGTTTTTTAAAATCACGGGGGTAGCTGGAGAGATCATGGACAAGTTGCTTTCTTAGGTCGAGGCACATGCCTCACTTGGGCTGCTTGAGGCGGGCCCTTCGAGGCATGTTTTTTAAAACCATGAGGTAGCTGGAGAGATCGTGGACAAGTTGCTTTCTTAGGTCTTGTTGCATGGTTATCTTCTAAGGAAGGGGAGGGCTACATGGTGTTTGATGGAAAATCTAGCCCTAGCCTCAAGATTCTCATTTAGCCTCGAGACGAGGTGGTCTCATTTAGCCTCGAGGCATGTGCCTCGGTCTACTTTTGTGCGGTTTGCGCCTCAGGTGGATGAGGCAGAATGCTGCAAGATGAGGCAAGGTGTTCTGTCGAGGAGTTCTACTTTTTTATAGCTTTTTGTTGATATGGTTTACTAGGTAGTTCGAGACTATTATACATGTTTTGTTTAGGATATGATTATACAAGATGAATGCCTAAATCACATGTTTCTTTCGCACCCATCACTTCATATTTTGGTAAACTCTTAACATTTTATTCTTAATGAATGAATTCATAAAATATCAAATCCAACAATACTGAAAATTAACGAGCTTTGCAATGTATCAAGCAAAACAAAATGAATGTGATTCTAGGCTTCTCATGTTGATGTATAGTATATGTTAGACGCATAATCAAGGCTTACACATCGCCTCGACCCTCAATTCCGAGGAAAACACCTCGTTCTGCTTTTTATTTTTCAAAACCTTGGTTGGGAGGCTTACGGTCAGGAACACATTAAACGTCAAGAGACCACGAGTGACATACGATTCAAGTATTTACCACCGATTATTGCTTGATTTGGACAACAAGGGCACTGATGGAGGTTTGCTTGCATGTGTATGCATGGTTATTAAGGAGGTGTGATGCAAATAGAAATTCACAACGGAAAATAATTATTTGAGCGGTAAAAATAATTGGTGGAGAAGAAGTTGGAGGGAGGAAGAAGAGAATACCTCGCCGGATGCGAGAGATTTTGGGACGAGAATCACGTTGGTCGCGTGGGGGAGGAGAGAGACGAGAGATAGAGATGACATAATTCTTAAAATAATTGCAACTTCAACTGTCTCAAAATAATAGACTACCGCTCTTTATATAAGAGGGATGAGATTACATAATTAGAAAGGAATTTCAAATTTAAAATTCAAATTTGACTCTAACTTATATAAATTGACTCTAACCGATTAACTAACTAATTTGACCACTAATCGAGATCACATGCGATCTTTTTTATTTAAATAAAATTGCAACGACTCGATTAATCGTAAATAAAATTAGACTCTATTAATGTGCAAAAATTAAGCTCCATTTTTTATTTCGCGCTGCATCAATTCTCCTTTGCTTGAAAAATTTGTCTTCTGACGAATTTCTTTATCTTCAAAGCTGTGGTTTTATTGGAGTCAGTCGTCTTTTGGAAGAATAGATGTGGAGAAACGACGGGATCCATGTATTCTTGGAGCGGTGGTTGGAGTCGTTGGCTTCATGTTGGGAAAATAGAGGTGGCATAGGTCACGACTCTATGCGCAGGTTGCTCCCTTGATGTGGTGTGGAAAAAAGTGATGCGACATCTTCATTTCGAGTTTCGTGGCATTTGGAGAACCCATAGCAATGAATGGCACAAGATTAGGAGTGGAGGAGATGTGGGTAATGAACTAAGCCATGGTGCCTTTATATAGGTGAAATCTACATTCCTAATCCTAATTGGATAAGGGGGCAACCCTAACTTCTTTATTTCAGCTTCTTGGTGTAAATATTTCAGCTCCAGGGGGCTGGACTGCAATTTTCGTACCCTTTCAGTCCATTTAATTTTCAACATCTCGTGAGGAACTTTGGAGGTCGGGAGTTTCTTTTGTAAAAAACCCCTAGGAAAATCAATATCCCCAAAATTTCGAGATTCACTCTCAATTCTCATTCGTAACAAAACCCTATTAGTGTTTGTTTCCTTCCAGGTTTGCGACGGAGTGTGTTTGCACGTGGCGGGAGACGACCTGTGGTCTCCCAACGACAACGATGGTTCATGGGAGGTGGGCAGCGCAGGCGATGGTAGAGGATGTGGCGATGTGTTGGTGGGGTGTGACGGGTGCGGTGCCTTCGAGTAGGGAGAGGAAGGGTAGTGGCGCATGCAGTGGGGAGGGGCAAGGTTCAGAAAGTCTGTATGCGGTATTCGTTCGGTCAGGCGGTCCAAAGCGAGTAAACGGATATGCAGAAGTATATGCGGAAGTATATGCGGATTATGCGGTTTGTATTATTTTAATTTAAAAATAATTAAAGTAATAAATTGAATTCAAATATTAGAGATTTATGTTTCGAAAAAATAACAATAATTGAAATATATGCATAGACTTTTTAGTATGACATGATTTCAGAGAAAGCTTTTTAAAAATGACCATTTTAGATAAAAGAATGAATCATAAAAAATAAAAGTGAAATTTGTTGGCATACTTACTATAGGAATGAAAATATAAGAAAAAAAATTTGAGATATAACAATAATAAATCATAGAAGCATTTGTCATGTTTCTATAGGAATTAACTAAATGAAAATTGGATTGTGAATCAATATATTTCAATTGATTAAATAATTGGATTCCCTTTTATCTAGCATTAACGAGATGACAGCTAGCTAGGGGGGATTTAACGTAATTTTCTATTACAAAATTTCTTAACAATTGAGAAAAGTATTGACAGAAGAAAGCAAACAACTCATAGATATATTTTTCACAAAAGAAGATGTATTTGATTCTAAAATAAAAATATATTGAATATAAACTAAACAAATGCATGAAACAACATTCATAGAAATTAAATAAAAATCTTCTATTTAAATAAAAAAATGAAAATTTATTTTTTACAAACAACAATATAAAAATCTTTTCTAATAAACAATTAGTAACATATATTATAAATAAAAAATGAAAAAAATATTTTTTTACAAACAACATAAAAATCTTTTCTAATAAGCAGTTAGTAACATTTATTTTTTTACTGCAGTAGCAATAGCTACCAGTTCCAGCAACTAAAAGATGAAAAATGTATGAAAGGGCTCTATACAAAAGGCGGCCGAGTATGTGGCCGCATATGCGGTTTACTCGGTCGCATACTCGCCCAGACCGCATATGGACCGAATACTGGATATTCGGTTCGGTCCAGTGTCTGACTACGCATATGCGGCCGCCTGGGCCGCCTTTCTGAACACTGGGGAGGGGGATGGAAAGGGATTCTGAAGGCGGTGCTGGGTCGACACAGAGGGGCCGACAACAGGTAGAGATGGGGAGGGTGGCGAAAAGGGCCTGTTGGGGAGGGTGTCGAGGTAGCGGGCAACATCGGGTAGGGCGGTGGAGAGAGAGGGCGGTGGCATGGGTGGTGGGGCAACAGAGAGGAGGCCGCGGTTCAATGGCGTGGTGGTAGGGTTGGGGCAGAAATTTGAAGGCCGCAGGAAAGTGTGCCAAAGTCGGCGGGAGGGGAGAGGTAATGGGAAGAAAGGATGTCGGCGATGCGGGGCCGAGGTAGTGGGGAGGCGGGGGAAGGTATAGTTGCAGGAGGGGGGTGTGGTGTTGGATAGCGAGGGGGTTATAGGAGCGTAGGGGGCATTGGAGGAATGGAATAGTAGGGCTGGTGGTGCAGGAGCTGTATGAGGGGGTGTTGGCACGTGGATGGCGAGGGGGAGGACATGCGTCGGTACAGTGAGGGGGTAGGGGTGCGAGGTGGGTGACGGTGAGGTTGGGGATTGCGTGGGAGGTGGTGGGGCCGTTTCGGTGGGGACAGGGACCTGCAGCTGGGCTATGGGGGTTGTTGGAGATGCGGGAACGGCGGAAGGGGGCGTTGGGGTTGAGGGGTGCGCCTCATGAGATGCGGGAATGGCGAGGAGGGCCTGCGAGGTGGCTAACCTGGTTGCTGAAGTCGATTTCTCCAGTGACTACGGGTCTGAAACGGGTCGGACAGTGAGCAGGTTGTCGATGACAACGTTTTTTTCTTCTGAAATGGGCTGGACAGCGAGCATATTATTGAAGACGACATTTTTTCTTGGCTTTCTTCATCGGGAACTTGGACGGAAGCTTCGAGGGCACAATGTGGTGTTTCAACGGCCTTTTTTGCAACGATTTCGACAATGCTTAGGGTCTCATAGTTAGCAACCAAAACCTGTAGTTTTGATTGGATGTCGAGCAATATACCCATCATCTTCTTGTTGCAGGCTTTGTTGACTCTCCTCGACGAATGATAATCTTTTGTCGCATGCCGCCGCGAACGTCTGGACGGATCGTCAGATCGTGAGGACGATCTGTAGGCCTTGCTTTGATACCTAATGATGCAAATAGAAATTTGCAACGGAAAAAAAATAATTATTTGAGTAGTGGAAATAATTGGTGGAAAAGAGGTTGGAGGGGGGAAGAAGAGAGCAACTCGCCGGATGCGAGAGATTTGGGGACAAGAATCGCAGAGATGACGTGGGGGAGAAGAGAGACGAGAGATAGAGATGAGATAATTTTCAAAATAATTGCAACTTCAATTGTCTCAAAATAATAGACTACCACCCCTTTATGTAAGAGGGGTGGGATTACAGAAAGGAATTTCAAATTTAAAATTCAAATTTGACTCAAACTTATCCTAGTTGACTCTAACCGATAATCTACCTAATTTGACCACTAATTGAGATCACATGTGATATCTTTTACTTAAATAAAAATTGCAACGGCTCGATTAATCGTAAATAAAATTGGACTCTAATTAATATGAAAAAATTAAGCCTTATTTATTAATTTCGCGTTGCATCAAGATGGCTGATGACTGAGTATGGAGGTTAGATGTTGGGTTGGACAGGACCTTTGTAGGGCAGCTGAAGAGGACGTGAATCACTTATTTTTTCCTGGTCTGGTGTCGAGAATGGTATGGGATCTTTTGCAAAATATTACAGATGTTTCTTGTTTACTATCGATGCTACCACTTTGTTCTTGAAATGAATTATAGGATTCCCATCCCAGATAATCAATCACTCTTCGATCTTAAAAATACAAGTCCGCAGTGACTTGCATGAATCCTTGGTTTCTGCCCACGTCTATTTTTCGTTTGTGCCAATATCCTCCACTGCTTAGGATGTGTGCTGAGCATGTTAAAAAAGGTCCCTCTTAGCATTGTGTTTTACATTAGATGCTCGGTTAGTTGGTGGATATGTATACATTTATGTGGCATCTAATACTGCAGTTCTGTTGTAATTGCGTTCCTATGCAGGAGTTCAAATGTGAAATTTGCGGAAACCATAGCTACTGGGGACGCAGGGCTTTTGAGAGGCACTTCAAGGAATGGCGACACCAGCACGGAATGCGCTGTCTTAATATTCCCAACACCAAAAACTTCAACGAGATAACATCTATTGAGGTGAATGATTCCAGCATGGGATGGAATGATTTCAGCTATTATTGTTTCTAGCGGTTCAGAGTTAATTTCATGAAAATTTGCTTGTTAACGCAACTATTATGCATAAAAAATATTCCGAATCGATCCTGAATTGTACTTCAATCTTTAAAACCATTTTCCGTCGCGCAGGAAGCAAAGAAGCTATGGGAGAGGATACAACAGCGCCAGGGACTTAACAAATGGAGGCCGGACTTGGAGGAAGAGTACGAGGACAAGGAGGGCAACATCTTTAACAAGAAAACATACAACGATCTCCGACGCCAGGGACTCATCTGAAGAAGGTATTCATTTCCACTCGTTCGTTTTGTCGTCGCTCATTTCTTTGAAGGACTTCGGCGGCCGCCAGATATTATTTCGCATGACGACGAGGACTGTTTTTTGCGTACCATTGGAGTCATTTTCTGCCAAAGCTCAATAAACACAGTGCTTATTATTGGCGAACGAATGCAATGTACCGTTTTATGATGTAGTGGAAACTATGCTAATTTCATAACGTTAGGTGTTTAACCTATACATGCGAGGATTGTAAGTGGTGTTTGTAACTAATATCTTTTGATCTTTTTCCGTAGAAACGGTTTGTATTATTTTGTCAGTCAGTCTAAGTTTGACGGTTGACATGCTTATGGTTTATGTCTGGTGTCGGCACCTTTTTGGATTTGATTTTCTTGCAACAATGTTATGTAAATTTGAAAATTCCTTTGAAAATTAAAGGAAAGTTTTACAAAGCAGCTGTGAGACCTGCTATGTTCCATGGATTTGAATGTTGGCCTGTGAATCATAGACATGTGCAGAGAATGGTTGTATTAGAAATGAAAATGCTAAGGTGGATGTGTGGATACATACGTAAAGATCGGATTCGGAATGATGCAATCAGAAAGAAAGTTGTTGTAGATCTGATCAAAGATAAGATGCGACAAAACCATTTAAGATGGTTTGATCATTTGCAAAGCAGATCAGCTGATGCATCAGTTAGGAGATACGAGTGTTGGGATGTTAAGCCGGTTAAGAGAGGGCAAGGACGGCTCAAGAAGTGTTGGAAAGAAACCATACGAAGGGATCTTAATTTTATAGATATATATTGAAATTTGAAAAGGTGGGTAATGGTAATGTGATTGTATTGAAGTTTGGAATAGTGAGTAGAAGTTCAGTAGTTTATGATTTTTAGATAATATGATGGTATAATATATTTTTTTTATGAAAAGAGAGTAGGCTCCACTAATGGGTTAAGAATATGGGGTTTTGAGGGATAATCCGCTCGAAGTGGGAGGTAACCCTCAACCGAACAGCTCCTTGAGGTTTACATTTTCCACTTATATCATCTGAACTAGTGGAGTCCTCGTGCTTTGTAGGGGAAGTGCGTGCTTCTCATTTGCATCGAATATATTTTATCTCGGAGAATTATCAAGTACATGTAACTTGTAAGTTTGTAACACACTTCACTTAATTCTGGACGCACAAAAGGTAGTTCCTTTTAATTCATCTAATATATCATGAGGGAGAAATTCCTGTTGACTTTGTTTCCAAACTTGTCTTCCCACATGGTGTCTTTTCATGAGTTTTCTACGTAATAGTTCTTCATGATAAGAGCGAAGGATTAGACTTGATAATTTGATGTGCATAAAGGTAATAAAGCAGGGTATTTAAACTAATAATCTTCAAGGAATAAATGTAAAGTTAGACATACATGATGGAGATAAAATAAATATGTCGATGCCACTTTTATATTAGATGTGTTACTTTACACCCCAGTCGATTATCCTACAAAGTGTGTGATTCTGATATAAAAGTGGAAGATTACAACTTGATAACATGAGTTTAAGCATTTTAGACTTGTGTGAGCAATATAATAATTTTAAAATAATCATTTCGGTTGTTGTTTTACGTTGGATACATACATATGTATGTATGTATGTATGCAGTGTCGTCCCCTGACTTTTCATGGGCCCTACGCAAAAGGAAAAAATTGGGCCCTTATAAAAAGTTTTAAATATATGTAATTTTTTTAAAATTCCTAAGCTTCCTAAAAAACTCCTAAAATTTTACAAAGACCTACGGATGTGATATAACGAGCATCAAACAACTAGTCATGAACTAAAAATCATGAAAAGAAAAAAGAACAATGTCACCTGGTAAAAGAATCAAATAGCACCAGGCAATTGCACCGCCGCAACTCATCAAACTTAGTAGAGCCCTCAATCACAATCCGGCAAAGAACAACTCCAAATAAAACTTTATGTGCCTCACTTCTGTTTAAACAAAATCAAATAGTTGCTCTTAAATGTTGAAACCTAGAAGTCCAAGTCAAAAAAACACATTGTCCCGACTCCCATCCTATGATTAAAAATAAGATTATAAGAAATGAGTTTATGTTTTAAAAAATTTTCTCATCAAATTTCAGAAGTTTTTTCTTTGGGGTATATTATAATATCGAGAACAATGGTGATGTTTTTTTGTTATAGGTGTGAACACGGTGCTTTTAAGAACAAGAAGTTTATTTTATTGGGTGTTTGGATTTCATGATCTTCTTCCATCAAATCGTCTCTGCTAAACATCAATTTTTTGCTTTGTGAGCATCTTCCGATTTGGAGTAGTGGTGATGAAATTAGCTAGAGATTAAGAGTGACAACATTGATTTGATGATATCGAATGCCCCCCAACCCAATTATTATTGAACATTACGACATAAGTGCAGCGGTTTGCGTCGAGCTTAGGAAAATGAGAGGACAAACGGTGCATATTAGTGGGATTGTAGAAATTGAAGATGATGTAAACAATATTTCAAACTAAATACATCCTGCAATATTTCGAGTTAGATAAAATAAGGATTACTGGGTCTATTAACGTACCTTTTGTTTTAAATAAAGAATAGTGGGAGAAGTGTTCATATCCAGCATCAAAGTCTCACAAAGAACAACACATCGAGATGTAACGGATTGTATTGGAAGGAAAACTAATCTTCCGATAACAATTTGTTCTTCGAGTATATAATATATGAAAAATACAAATAAGTGAGTGATGAGAACCACCTCGGTTAAAAGCAAGATTCCTTGTGGTATTATTTCAATTTGGAGGGTATAATCGTTAAAAAAAGAGACCATATTTTCTTGTAAACTATAAAAAAAGATGATAAAATGCAGGCGAAACTGGATGCGGAAATAGTGCTGCAGAGAGGATTTGATGGCGGTCCAGCGTCACTGCAGTAATGGAGTTCATCATTCAAGAACTCAATGGGGATGGACCAACGAGAAAAGATGATGTCCGGCAACTCAATGTCTCGACAATATTACGATGATGCAGCATAACGAGCACTGCAAATGATAAAGAAACCGTGATTCATGGAGAGAAAGGGAATTTGGAGTATGGACTTTGGATTCCGATCGTCGATTCGGTTTAAATGGTGGCGGTGGAATGGGAAACGGCGCTAAGAATGGGAAGGAGAACCGAAGAGTGCGGTAACTGTTTTCAGGAGTGTGGAGGAAGGCAAGACATCTAAGGGATATTTTTGTAAATGGATAATATGAGTGACAGGCCTTAAAATGGGCCCTGGAGTTGGTGGGCCCTGGGCGGTTGCACCCAAAAACCCACCCTCAGGGACGGCCCTGTATGTATGTATGTATGTATGTATGTATGTATATGGAAAAGGGAAGCTACACCGAGGGTGTAGCTAACTAGCTACACCCGGTTATTTTTTTTCATTAATTTTGATTTTTTTGAAGGAAACTTATGAGGGATTTATTTACTTTATTGTGTGGAATATGCATTTCAAATTTCATGTAAAACAAACATCCTAACATGCCTATCTAGATACGGTTAATTTCAATAATTCTGAAATCCTTAAAATGTGATATCCTTGATGGAGATGATAAAAATGTCGAATTTAGTTGAAATTGGTATGATATCATGGTGATATAATAGTGATTTAAATCCATCTAGGTTTTATTTAAAAAACACAAAAAATCAACGAAAAAAATGGTCTGGTGCAGCTAGTTAGCTATACCCCCAGGTGCAGCTTCCTAGCCCTCTATCTCTCTCTCTCTCTCTCTCTCTATATATATATATATATATATATGGGTTAAATGAGGCTACACCCTGGGTGTAGCCAAATTGGCTACTCCCATCCTCTTTTCCCTCATTTTTTTATTTTTTGGAAAATAAAAAATATGTATATTCATCACTATATCCCTCTAACATGTCATTCAAATTTCGTCGAAACAGAGACTCCTATGCCCTCCATCTGAAGGAGGTCATTTTCAGCAATTTCCTGATACCGTTAAAATTTGACAGTCTTGATGTAGGGGATAGAAGTATCGAATTAAGTCGAAATTTGACATCATGGTAACATATTGTGATCTAAATTCCATTAGGTTTCATTTCAGAAAAATAAAAAAATACAGAGGAAAAGAGGTGGGAGCATATAAGTTAGCTACACCCAGGGAGCATACTCCTTTTTCCCTACATATATATATATATATAGGAATATATCCAACAAGGTCACCTTTCCTTGGTGTAAGGAAAGCCCACCATCTCATCCGTATGTAATTATTCAACGGATTCAATTAATTCCTTTTTAATCCTAATTTTTTTAATGTTGAAAACCTATTTTAGTCTTTTTGTCTCATTTTAAAAATAGTAAGTGACAACCCACATTCTAATTTTGATCCCTTTGTTGAGAATCCCTTTTAGGGTTTTTACTTCCCACAACAAATGGCGGCTGGGCATACGGTGGAGCACGGCGGCGACACATGACGGTGGAGCACAACGTCGAAAACCATCTCCATCGAGTACAACATTGGTTTAGGTGGTCACGACGACCGCCGGGTTCTCGCAGGGCCTCTCCACACGTTTCTTCATGCTACAGTTTGCGCTCGTGCACCGGTAGTTGGATCTTGCATTGAGTTTTTAATGTCAATTCTCGATTCCATATCTTGATTATGATATTGGAAATTCATCTGATAAACAATCAACTAGATTATAATATATCACGTTTCATTTCCATTTCTCGCAGAACCACCGTCATAATATGCAGACCCTTTCAATTCATTAGATATAATAATAAAAATTGAAATGTAGATTATGGGAGACGTGATTATTGGAATGGAGGAGATCCAAGGTCAAATCACCACCCACCATATCAAAGTTACATTGATTTGGTTCACGGCAATGCATGCGGCCATGCACGTCAACTTCCCAGATCTGAATTTACATTCGGATCATTGATTTTACAAATCAAGGCGGTGGCGTGGTGTGGTGATGCTACGCGTGGAGGAGGACGTGCATGGAGGAGGTGGGTCGTGGAGGAGAATTGGGTAGAGAGGATGCTGGAGATGGAGGGCGTGCCCAGGTTTTTACAATATAATAACCCATTTGCAATCTCGAGTGTTTTTTACATCCCAGATCGTTTTTTACAATATAAATGACCTATTTGCAATCTCAGACTGTTTTGCAATCTCGATTTTTTTTACAATCTCAGATCGTATTTTACATTGCATATCATTTTTTACTAACTGTGATCTTATTATACAATGCAGGATGCAAAATTACAACATGGATTCGAATTTTTACAAAGATGCTTAGCATTTGTGAAAAAACGCACATAATAGGATCTGATGGATTTACAATCTTCATACAGATTTTACAAACGTCCATGATCTTTTACAATAGTGTTATCAAAATTACAATTATTATAATATAAATATTACTAATTGTGATTTTATTTTACAATGCAGGATGTAGTTTTACAATATTAAGCGGAATTTTACAAAAAATGCTATTCTACATTACGCGAAAATGCTACCATATTGGCGAAAATTCAGTAACTAAAAGACAAAAAAAACAAATCAGACACGCTAAAAATGGAAAAATATAAAGACGAAATAAATTTCAAATTCGAAATTAAATTCAAATTTAAAACGAAAATGTATGGACTAAAATACCTTTTTGGATGAAGAACCGCTAGCTCGAGATCTAACGGTCTCATGATGGGCTTTCCATACACCCTGGAAAGGTGCACCTCATTTGAAGGGCCCTCTCTCTCTCTCTCTCTATATATATATATATATAGAGAGAGAGAGAGAGAGAGAGAATATTTCAGATGAGGTGCACCTTTCCTGGGTGCAAGGAAAGCCCGCCATCACAGCCATCCGCAATCAATCCGATGGTTATCATTAATGGCTCGTTATCTATATTTTTTAAATGTCGAAAAACCCATTATGGTCATTTTGGTATATTCTATATTTAGAATGCAACAAATATCTCCTAAATTATCTCACATCTCTCTCTCCTATCTCTCTCTCTCTCGTCAACGACTCTCTCTCCTGTCTCTCTCTCTCGACGACGGCGTGTGGGAGAAGGCTGCTCCGACGTCCTCCATCGCCTCCCCAGCAGATCACGTTCACCTACGTCGCGAAGATCATCGATGATGATATGTGGGAGGAGGCTGGTCGATTCCACAGGTTCAAACGTCGGAGATCGTGATGGTGGATGTGAAGGTAAGCGGGGAGGGGAAGAGAAGGTTGAAGGAGTGCGTGAATGGAGGTGTGTGGGCGGAGGAGGACGTGCATGGAGGAGGTGGGTCGTGGAGGAGAAGGGCGGAGGAGGTGCGGGTAGAGAGGATGCTGGAGATGGAGGGCGTGCCCAGATTTTTACAATATAATGACCTATTTTGCAATCTTAAGTTTTTTTTTACAATCCCAGATCGTATTTTACAATAGCGTATCATCTTTTTACAATTTTCAGACTGTTTTTTACATTTATATGCGTGGAGGAGGTGGATCATGGAGGAGACGGTTGAAGGAGTGCGGTAATGGAGGTGTGTGGGCGGAGGAGGACGTGCATGGAGGAGGTGGGTCGTGGAGGAGAAGGGCGGAGGAGGTGCGGGTAGAGAGGATACTGGAGATGGAGGGCGTGCCCAGGTTTTTACAATATAATGACTTATTTTGCAATCTCGAGTGTTTTTTTACAATCCCAGATCGTATTTTACAATATAAATGACCTATTTTGCAATCTCAATGTTTTGCAATCTCGAGTTTTTTTTTACAATCAGATCGTATTTTACAATTGCATATCATTTTTTTACTAACTGTGATCTTATTATACAATGCAGGATGCAAAATTACAACAGGGATTCGAATTTTACAAAGATGCTTGGCATTTGTGAAAAACGCACATAATAGGATCTATATATATATATATATATATATATATATATATGGGTGATCCTATGATAGCAAAACGTTGTCAGAGCATGAGATGGATTTTCTGGACCACATGATTCACCCAGGAGAGAGAAGACCAAAAGAGAAAAAATAGAATCATGTGGTCCAGAATCATTCCTCTCATGCTCTCACATTTTTTTGCTCTCATAGGATCATTCCTTATATATATATGTATATATATATGTATATATATATATGTATATATATATGGAGTTAATGGGGTTGTCCCCTCGGGGCAGCCAACATGACTACCCCACCCCCTATGTCGGCGTTTTTTTTATTTATTTTTTGAAAAATCCCACATGTATATTCATTCCTATATCCCCCTTATATGCCATTTGAATTTCGTTAGAAACAGAGACTCCAACGGCCTCCATCGAGATGATGCCGATTTAAAAAATCTTGTTACTGTTAAAAAATGATTGTCTGGATAGAGACCGTAGGAGTCTATGTTCATATATGAGGGATATATGGATGAATATACATGGCGATATTTTTTGAAAAAATAAAAAAATGCCAAAAATGGCACGAGGGCAGCCCCAACAATCTCTCTCTCTCTACACACACACACACACATATATATATATATATATATATGAGGAAAATGGGGCTGCCCCCTAGGGGGAGCTAACTTAGCTCCCCCCGCCCTATTTTCCTTCAAAAAAATTTATTTTTTTTGAAATTTTTTTCCGTGAATATTCATCACTATATCCCTATATTATGTCATAAAAATTTCGTATGAAACAGAGACTCCTACGGCCTCCATCCAGACAGTCATTTTTTTAACGGTAACAGGATTTTTTAAATCGACCCCGTTTAAATGGAGGTCGTACGAGTCTTTGTTTCACATGAAATTTGAATGACATAATATAGGGATTTAATAATGAATTTACACGGTTTTAGATTTCAAAAAAAATAAAAAAATTTTGTGAAAAAAGGGCGGGGGGAGCTAAGTTAGCTCCCTAGGGGGCATACACATTTTACCCTATATATATATAGGAAAAAGGAGCCTACCTCGGTGGGTGTAGGTAACACCCTACAACTGGCCTAATTTTTCATTATTTTTTGATTTTTTTGAAATAAAACCTTGAGGGATTTAGATCACCATGTTGTCATTCCAAATTCAACTTAACTCGAGACTTCTATCATCTCCACCAAGATTATCAAATTAATTCAACTTAATTCGAGACTGACCACATTTGTTAGGAATATTTGTTTTGTGGAAACTTGAAACACATATTCCCCTTAACATATTAAGTAAATCCCCCAACTTTTAATTCAAAAAAATAAAAAAATGGGGTGGGTGCATGGAGTTTCCTACACCCATGGTGCAGGCCCCATGCCCCTATATATATATATATATATATATATAGAGAGAGAGAGAGAGAGAGAGAGAGAGTTCAATGGGGCTGGCCCCTTGGGGGGAGCTAACTTGGGCTCCCCCCGTGTAATTTCGCCTGATTTTTAATTTTTTTTGAAAATTTCTTCCATGGAATTTCATCACTATATCCCTATATCATGTCATTCAAAATTTCATGCGAAACAGAGACTCCTACGACCTCCATCCAGACACTCATTTTTTAATGGTAACATAATTGCTAAAAACGACCCTATCTGGGTGGAGGCCGTAGGAGTCTCTGTTTCACACGAAATTTTAATGACATAATATAGAGATATATTGATGAAAATCCACAGAAGAAATTTCAAAAAAAAAAAATAAAAAACGGGTGAAATGGGGCGGGGGGAGCTAAGATAGCTCTCCCATTGGGGCACCCCCATTTTACCCATATACATATACATACATACATACATATATATATATATATATATATGAGAGAGAGAGAGAGAGAGAGAGAGGAGTGATCCTATGAGAGCAACAAATTTTGAGAGCATGAGAGGGATGATTCTGGACCACATGATTCTGTTTTCTCTCTCCTGGGTGAATCGTGTGGTACAGAATCAACTCTCTCATGCTCTCACAACTATTTGCTCTCATAGGATCACTCATATATATATATATGTATGTATAGACACATAGAGAGAGATGATTGATCCTGCGAGAGCCAAAAATAATGAGAGCAGTGAATCTGGACCATCAGATTATGCTCTTCTCTCTTCACCTGTAATCAATGAGGAGCATCATTTTAAAAAGTGGCACTCGAGGCGCGAAGGCGTACACCTTGAGACGAGGCACGCCAAAATCACCTCGAGGCGCACGACTCAGGTCCTTGGGTTGGGGCGTATGCGTTGACCTTGCTTGAGGTGTTCGACGTGCGAGGCGTAGCTGTAAGACTCGAGCGCCTTTTTTAACTTTTTGATTATTTGCACATAGATTTGAGTTTGAATTGTAATAAATATTTTATATTACTTCAAATTTGTAACTTAATATTGTTATTTGGTTGTATGTTTTGTAAATCTTAAAATAATTATCACATATATGAAGAAGCAAGGTTGAAAAATAAAATGTGAAGTAAAATAATTATTACATTTTATTGTAATCGATAATTATTTAAAAATATTAAAACTACAATACCGAAAGTTATTGTAAAAAATAAATATTAGAAAAATCTCACTCAACAATTGAATTAAGATGAAAAAAATGGTTAAATATAGCAAATTCAAACCTCTCTATGTACCACATACTTATGCATTATGCAAATAGATAGTCTAAAGTGAGTACCTTCTTAATAAAATGTTTAAGTGCTAAAGCTTGTAACCAATTCAATATTTTCTAAAAAAACATTTTAACTATAATTAAACAAATTGAAGTTCTATTATTGATATAATTTTATAGTTCCATTTCTCCTAAAATAAAAGTATAAGACATGATTTTCAGAAGATATATTTTTTGTAGCTGCATTTCTCCTAAAATAAGCTTGGGAAACATGATTTTCCATATAAAAAAACAAATAACCATTATAAATAACCAACCAATATTCATTCCATAAAACTTGATCGAATATAATTTCTAAAGACATCACACATGCACACTCACACACACAACGTTAGACCCTTTTGCATGAGACAAATGCATCAAATAAAAAGATATTTATACACAAATCATGCAAAAAGATATGGAGAACACCGATATTCAATTTGCGATTATATATGTTTTATAGAGAATTTGACATTCTTATCCATGTCTGATTTAAAATGAATATTAAAATGCACGCTATTTATATCGAAAAATATTCATATTCTTACATATATTAATATACAAGTTGGTTATGATTTTTACTGTAATGAAATACATACATTTAAATTTTGATAATATTATTACATTAAATACACGTGTATTTACGCCATCTATAAAGAATTTATATCAGTTATTTGGGATATGGTATGGTAACATTTTAATACTAATTAATATTTATATCTAAGGTTGTATTCATATTTTTAATTTGATAAAGATGTGGGTATATTTATATATGCATCCAATCGTTTGCTTCCCTAAAATAGACGTCTAAAATCAATGTTTATGTCAACAACAAAGATCCTTTGAAAGTACATACTTAAATTTTTACTATAAATATAAAACCTAAAATAGTCTTCTAAAATCAATATTAAGATCATATAAGGAAGATCTTGAAAGTATATGTTTAAATTGTTGATATAATAGAGTGGTTTTCATCCAACCCACCATCCAAGCAATTGCCATCTTTGAACCCCATCACATTAAAAGGCTGTATAATAAATACATTTTTTTAATTTACAAATGATAATTTTATGATTGATTTAAACTTCTGATATTTTTTAAAGCGAGTAACTGTTTTTAAATTCTTCTAATGAGACAATGTTGAAATTTTCCTAGACTTAAATTATAAGAAAAAACACCGAAATGATGTTTTAATATGTACAATTTTCATTCATCGTGTCATTCCTACATGGTTTCACTGCCATTCTCGTTTTCTATGTACATAGATAATGTGGTGTAATGTGGTGATACAAAAATAGCTACAATAAATCAACATTATCTGTTTCACGATCTATAATATATGGTAAGATAAGGGTGAATATATATAGTCTCACCTAGAGATGGGTATTCTATCGGTTTGAGTGGATTTGGGTTATTTGATTCGGGGTGAATTCGATTTGGGTTGGAAAAATGTAATTCATCACCCGGTCCAATTACTTCGGGTTGAGCTATTCGGGTCATTGGTTTGGGTCGATTGGGTAGGTTAAAATCAAATTAATCAAATTTACTAAAGGTGAAAGCTGCCACTTAATAATCATACAAATCACTTTTCCTAAATTAGCTTCAAGTTTATATGTCTACAAAGGTCCGTGGTTAAATGGGGGTTTTGATGACTTATTTGTTCATTAATAAGGGATAAATTATAATATAGCAGTTGTCATTCACGTAATCACGTTATTCAATTGTATTCCACTTTCCAACATGGCAACATATATTTAATTCACATATGTCATCAACCTTATTAAGCTATTCATTTCCAGCCATTATCATTTATTAATAAGTGAATAAATATAATAAAATATTCTATATATGGTATAAATATCGGGCACATATGCGCATGTGTGTGTATGTATACATAAATATATTCTTATGATTTTTTGGGCCGTATAGGTCTAAACCACCAGTCACACATATTAATTTTTCGAGTTGATTAGGTCAGTCTGGTGGACACTATCAAAACCATCAACCAACCCAGTACTCATATCAATAAAATAGTTATCCGACCCGAAAACTCAAATAACCCAAATCAATTGACTCATATCAAACGATTCGATTGGGTTATTTGGTTTGACCCAAACAACACCCACCTCTAGTCACCAACACTTCTGAAGTACTTATATTTCATGTCAAATATGACATGAAATAGCAATTGATAAACGTTATTTTATGAACCGTCACTAATGATATAATGTATTCATCGCTAATTAAAAACAAGTTCAAAAAATTATTTCATAACGAATAATATCATCTCTATATATTTAACAATGGCTGATTTAGTGTTGGATTTTGAAAAAAATGTCACTCTACGATCTAATTTTGTTGTAGTGGATCACCAACACTTCGAGTACTTGCATTTCTTGTCAAATAGGTTAGATGTGCATCCTCCATCTACTAAGCTATTAAGAGTCTTGTTTGTATTTCTGCCTTTTTTAGGGTTTTTTTGCATGTACGTTGTAACGGAACGGGTCGTGATGACCGGCGGAAGCATGCAATATTAGGCCGCATGACCAAACCGTTACCAAACACTTGCATGGTATTCAATGAGCAGAGAAAATAATCATTCTCAAATAAGTCCATTACTCTATAGAGTTCCATTATTACACTTCAACAAGGAAATTGCAAAAGAACTACTTTTTAAAATAGCACAACAATATTCCAGTGGGCATAATGACATCCCTTCATAACAATCCATCCATAGTCCGTACCGGTTCAACTTCGCGTGACAATAGTTCTCCTTGAACTGGAAATTATATCACAACTCATGCTTTCCTAAAAAAACAACATCACATGTTATGAGCTAACGCTCAGTATGTGCCGAGTTGGGGTCAAACCGGCTAGCGTGGCAAACAAGTCTCCCTATGCTAACTTTAAACCGTTAAAACATAATCTCTTCTATATAAGGATGAAAACAGATCGGATACGGATCGGATATGCCTATTTCCATATTCATATTTGCCTCATCTATATCAAATACGAATACGGATACATATATGATTCGGATATGCATTATGGAAACCGTATCCGTAAAAATACGGATACGAATCCGAATCGGATATTTATCGAATCCGAATACGGATCGAATAAAGAACGGATCCAAATACAGATCGAATAAAGAGCGGATCCGAATACGGATCGAATAAAGAGTGAAATCCCAATATGGAACCAATAAACATGAAATCCGAATACGGATTGAATAAAAATCACATACGAATATGAATTGATTTTTTTTATCAAAGTTCATAATGATTTTAAAAATAGCAGTGAAATATAAATAAGTTGCGTCATGATAAAAAGGAGTGTCGATGTGATATGCATTCTTGACCGGAAGCAAAATGGGGATAGGATTTCATAAATTTTGTTAGCGCTCATACACAAAGAAATAGAAATTTATTAGTATCATTAATATATTGTATTATATAATGTATAATACTAATACAATAGCGTAAGATTGTAGCTTATATGATATCAACTAATATATAAAATAATATTAAATATAGTATTCGGATATCCGGATCCGAATCCGGATATTCAAGCTATTGCCATATCTGTATCCGTATTCGGAAAATTTTTACAACCTATATCCATATCCGATCCATATTCGATTAATATTCGGATACGGATATCCGTATCCGATAATTTTTCGAATACGGTAAGCGGATATTCGGATATATCCGTTTTCATCCCTACTTCTATACAATCAATTATCAACACAACTATACGATTTGTATAATTATCTTATTGCATATGATACTAACTTGCTCTCATATACTATCACTATGAGACTCCTAATTCAAGTAAACATGTATACAATGGGAATTCCTTCCAAATCCATCCACTAAAGCCATAATTTCATATATACTCTTAAGGTTTGCCATATTTTGCATATACGCCTTAACTTTTTCATAATTTTCACTTATACCCTCAGAATTTTTCATAATTGCATATATGCCCCAGTACAATCATAACACTTGCATAATGTCATTACTTGGCCATAGTTGCACATATGTGCCTTAGCAATTTTAGAAACTGTACACATAACATTGGTTTGTTTAGTGGTTAAAATTGTCTTAATTGTTAATTCTTAATGGCTTTGGTGGCTTTGCTAGATTTGGTGGCTTTTCGCTGGCACAAGCGGTCCATGAACATGAGATAATTGACAGTGTAGCTACATTTGTAGAGGACTTATCTTTTCCCTCAATCGGTTCCTTGAACCGTACGTCCCCGGTAGACGTTGGCCCCTTTAGGCCTACGATAGTTGGACTCTAGAGGTGGCTCCCACCATTAGGTGTAGCACTTAGCTCCGTTTACCGTTATCATGCCATTACTCATAATAAAGATATTGTAATTCTTTAATATCGTTTCTTTTCAATGCCATAGTAGTTCATGTGAACAATGCAATTCAATATCTTACTGTCAACTTATATGACTTGTTAGCTTCAATAATCACAATAATCACCACTTCGCAGATGAAATGAGATCATAGAATGAGCTTTTCACTTGCTTCCTCAATTCCTTGATATTGTTTTTATTAAATAACGACATGTACAATTGAGACCAAGGATTATAAGAAAAGTTTGTAATTTACCAAATTAGTAGGATCTATCTTTGTTTATAACATTAAGATATAGATCCACTCTGAAGATACATCTTAATGAGGATATCCATTTTTATAACACGAACATACCACATAACATGACTACAGAATATAATGTGAATTTTCACAACGTGGATATGGGGATATAATATAGTGTAGATTTGCATGCATTGTAATTCAAATTTTAATCATAACACATCAAATATGAATTTGCAAGATTACGTATATAGAAAACTCGTATATCAATACCAGAAGGGAAACATGTGAGAAGTGCCTTCTATGTTTCTTGATTTCACAGCAATTTGGAACCACAATTTTTTATACAAAACAATATTATTTCATCTTTATTTCCTTTTCCCAATAATAACGAATCCAATGTCTATGAAAAACTGTAGCCATGCGATAATCAAATCTCCAAATATGTCTCCAAAATATAGATGGCAATGGTATAGCACGAATCCTATGGGTCAACATTAGTATTTTGATCTTTTACTCCAATTAGGATCATAATCGTCATATCTTACAAATCCGACATACATACTCCGTACATGTATACTTCATTTCTTAAATATAGTTATTGTTATCACAGTTTTGACGAAAGTCATATGTCGATTCATCATTTAGTAATATTCCTACGGTGTTCGACACATACATTCAAAAATCGAAATCGTAAATCGATACCTCCATTTTGAAATTGTATGTTGTGGAAACTAAATAAATACTTATCATAATTATTGATGGATGGCATGTACCGATTCATCACATAATATTCCTAAGGGATCGACACATACCTCGAGTTGACAAAATATAGCTACTAGATCTCTACGTGCCTTTCCTTGATCCCAAGCCGACGTACTCCTCGACCGGATCGGCGCCGATATCTCCTGCGCGACGAGGACAACTCTCTCAAGTGAGAATTCTTTATCTACTCTCCCTCTCTCCTTCTCTCTTTCTCTCTCAAAATTTTGCAAGAAGAAGTGACGTGGGGTGGGAAATCCCTTGGATTTTTATGCCTCAAAAAGAGGCAATCAATGGGCTAATTAAACTCATTAATTTTAGTAATAATATCCATGCTATTCATTAGGGAAATAAAAAGGAATTAAGGGCTGGAGAAGTTAAAAATCCAGGATTAATAATATCCAAGATTATAAGCTCCTAGGTGGCTTCCTCCTTCTGGTGATGATGTCAGAGGACCTTGGCCATCGGAACTATACGACGACGAAGCTGATGGTCTCTATGATCGACTATGCGATCAGGTTTCTCCTCGAAGGTGAGATTAGGCTGAATATCAAGAACCTCATGCTCGATAACTTGCGAAGGATCGGGAGTGTACTTCCTTAGCATCAATACATGGAAAACATCGTGTAGCTTTGAATATTGTGGTGGTAATGCAATATGATATGCCACCTCTCCGATTCACTGTAAAATCTCGAAAGGTCCTATGTATCTAGGAGTAAGATTCCCTTTCTTATTGAATCGCAATACGCCCTTTGTCGGTGAAATCTTTAAAAACACGTGATCCCCAACTGCAAAATTCAACTCCCTTCTATGACGATATGTATAAGACTTCTACCTACTTTAAGTTGCCAACAATTTCTTCTTGATTAGCTCAACACCTTGCTTGCTGGTCTGGATTAGTTCCGGTCCCAAAATATGCTTCTCACCCACATCACTCTAACATGAGGGAGATTTGCAAGGTCTCTCATACAATGCCTCATAGGGAGCCATCTTGATGCTCGAATGATAAATGTTATTATAAGAAAACTCTACTAATGGAAGATGTCTATCCCAGCTACCTGCAAAATCTAGAGCACAAGCTCTCAACATATCTTCCAACGTCTGTATGGTCCTTTCCGATTGATCATCAGTTTGCGGGTGGAATGAAGTGTTGAACTTCAATTGAGTTCCTATAGCGTCTTGAAAACTTTTCCACAAACGAGACGTGAATCTAGTATCCCGATCTGATACGATTGATGTAGAGACGCCATGTAATCTGACGATTTCATTCACGTACAATTCAGCTAGACTGTCTATATATTGATCAAAGCAGATAGGTAAGAAGTGAGCCGACTTGGTCAATCGATCAACAATCACACATATGGTGTCATAACGAAGTTTCTTGATCTTGGGTAGACCTGTAACAAAGTCCATCGTTATGTGCTCCCACTTCCATTCAGGTATCTCTAAGAGCTGAACAGGGTGTGCTGGTCTCTGATGTTCAATCTTGATCTGCTGACATACTGGGCATTTGGAAACAAAAATTGCGATGTAATTCTTCATCTTTGGCCACCAGAAGTTTCGTTGCAGATCCTTGTACATTTTTGTTGTACCTGGGTGGATGGTATACATCGACTTGTGGGTTTCGTCGAGAATCTCCTGCCTTAATTTGACATCATTGGGAACCCATAATCTGCTTCGGTATCTTATAACTTCGTCAATCTCAATTGTGAAATCAGAACCTTCTTTCTTGGATGCCTCTATCATTTTAGGAAGATCAACATCAATTTTCTGTACTGCCGTGATCTTCCAAATTACCTCGGGTTGGGTTCTAAGGCCAACAAAAGATATCTTCCTCTCTTTATTTAAGAAAGGTTTCCAGTCTTCAAAATCTTTCACAATCTTCCACTGAAGTTTCAAACTAGCAAGCTTGCCTTCCCACTTTCGACTTAATGCATGAGCAACGATGTTTGCTTTTCCGGGATGATAATTAATGGAAAAATCGTAGTCGTTTAGGAACTCCAGCCAGCGTCGCTGCCTCAAATTAAGATCTTTCTGAGAGAAAATATATTTGAGGCTCTTGTGATCACTGGGCACCTCAAACTGTTCATCATAAAGGTAATGATGCCAAATTTTAAGAGCAAAGACTACCGCTGCTAATTCCAAATAATGAGTAGGGTAGTTTCTCTCTTGCGGTTTTAATTGTCGCGAGGCATAGGCAATGACTTTCTCATTCTGCATAAGTACACACCCAAGTCCCGTGCTTGATGCATCTGTATACACCACGAATCCTCCACTACCTGTTGGTAAAGCTAAGATTGGAGCCGTAGTCAATTTCTGCTTTAATTCCTAAAAATTTCGTTCACACTCCTCAGACAGTGAGATCCACTCGCCTTGCCTGAATTTCTATGGGAAGGTGAAAAATTCTGAATGAATCGCCGATAGTAACCGGCCAAGCCAAGGAAGCTACGGATCTCTAAAATATTTTTAGGCCGACTCCAATTCATCACAGCTTCTACCTTAGCTGGATCTACCTCAATGCCATCTTTGGATACCACATGACCAAGGAATGCGACTTTATTCAACCAGAAGTCACACTTAGAAAATTTTGCGTAAAGCTGATGTTGTCGCAGGGTTTCAAACACAATTTGCAGGTGCACCCGGTGCTACTCCGGATCAGATGAGTATATCAAAATATCATCTACAAATACGATGATGAACTTATCAAGGTATTCTCGAAATACCCTATTCATTAGTTCCATAAAGGCTGCAGGTGCATTAGTAAGACCGAACGACATGACCAAGAATTCATAATGACCGTACCTCGTTCTGAAAGCGGTCTTTGATATATCCTCCTCTTTTATACGGAGTTGATGGTAACCCGTACGTAAATCGATTTTTGAGAAGATTGTTGTTCCTTGCAACTGATCAAATAAATCGTCGATGCGAGGTAGCGGGTACTTGTTCTTCACCGTTACTTTATTCAGACCTCGATAATCAATGCAGAGTTGGAGAGATCCATCTTTCTTTTTCATAAAGAGAATAGGTGCTCCCCATGGGGAAACACTAGGACGTAAAAATCCCTTATCCAGTTGTTCTTGTAACTGCTTCTTTAGCTCCTCAAGTTCTGCAGGGGCCATTCTGTAAGGAGCTTTAGATATCGGTGTTGTTTCCAGAATAATATCAATTGATAAATCCACCTCTCTATGGGGAGGTAGTCTAGGAAGATCGTCTGGAAATACATCGTCAAAAACTTGGACCACATCTAAATCTTCGAGACGTGCCTGCGGCGATTCAGTGCTAATTATACTAGCTAGGTATGCGGTGCAACCTTCGTCTAGTAGTTGACTTGCTTGCAAAGAAGAGATAACCAATCGTCCGCTCTTACTAGTGCCTCGGACGACTATCTCCTTATGGTTTGGTATGCTCAGGACCACCTTCTTCTCTCTACAATAAACTGCAGCATAATTTTCCCATAACCAATACATGCCCAAGATGACATCATAAGGTGTGATGGGCAGTAGGATCAAATTAGCAGTGAGGGAGTCTTCTCCTATCATGACTGGTATGTCCTTTAAGTACATACCCGTTGCTCTAATATCACCCATTTGTGAAGAAATAGTAAGTGTATGGAAGCTCGACAGCTTCAAACTTCAGTTTTCTTACGAAACTACTTAAAATAAATGAATGCGTGGCTCTAGAATAAAAAAGAACATGGCATAAATGACTTGCAATGAGAAGGGTACCTTCCACGGTTGTGTAAGCATCCTCAACATCCTCGTGTCTAATGGCAAACACCCTTCCTGGTATCTTCTTCTTTTGTTCGAATGGTTTCCTCTGATCCTTGAACTCTTTCTTGCAGTCTTTAATAAAATGTCCCTTTTCTCCACACCTCAAGCAAGCTCCTGTCAATTTATAGCACTCGCCCGGATGTCTTCTGTCACAATGCGAACATACATCTAATACATGTTTCCTGTTGGTTGGAGCATCATCAGTTCTCATCTTCTTGACATTTATCGTATTGTGACGCTTCTTGTCATTGTAGCTTGGCTTGTGAGGGCGCATTCAAGGGTTCACTTGTTGCGTCCTCTGATATGCTGCATCAATTTCTACATTTGCTGCAACGGCATCAGATAGGGTCGTGGGACCCCTAGTGAGTACCCTAAGGCTCAAACCACCATTCAAGCCTTCCATGAACTTCCTCGCTCGCTGCTTTTCATTTGCACAGATGCCCTTGTCATACTTTTCCAGTTCTTGAAATCTTGCCGCATACTCTTGGACCGTCATACTATCCTGGCGAAGATCTATGAACTCCTGATGTTTAGCATCCTTATCGTGTTCAGGGATGTAACGCTCAGAAAAATGCTCCACAAAGTCACTCCAACTGACGACCGGAGTCTCCGAAAAGTGAATTCCCTTGCAGGAAGTCCACCACTCCTTAGCGCTATCCCGCAGACGAAAAATCCCAAAAAGGACTTTCTTTTCTTCGGGCACTCAGTCGTTTCAAAAGCCATCTCCATCTCCCTTAGCCAGTGTTCAGCCTTCTCTGGCTCATGCTCACCTTTGAAGGTCGGTGGATCATACTGGAGGAATGTTTTTAAAGTAAGTCCTCCAGAGCTCGATGGGCGGGTCTGCTGCTGCTGAACCATCAATGCCATTAGCTCCAGCATCTGCCTCTGCATGTCTACAATAGTCTCCTGACTCATCGACGACTCGCGGTCTCTGTTGGCTTCGATTGCACGATTAGGGGCAATCTGAATCAAATCCGACAACGTCAATGAGTCACTATGTGAGGTTAATTCACTCTAAACGTTTGGATCTATATCATTATAAAATGTAGATATCTTATGCCCAGAGGAACTCTAATCTAATACCATTTGTAACGGAACGGGTCGTGACGACCGGTGGAAGCATGCAATATTAGGCCGCATGACCGAACCGTTACCAAACACTTGCATGGTATTCAATGAGCAGAGAAAATAATCATTCTCAAATAAGTCCATTACTCTCTAGAGTTCCATTATTACACTTCAACAAGGAAATTGCAAAAGAACTACGAAATAAAATAGCACAACAATGTTCCAGTGGGCGTAATGACGTCCCTTCATAACAATCAATCCATAGTCCGTACCGGTTCAACTTCGTGTGACAATAGTTCTCCTTGAACTGGAAATTATATCACAACTCGTGCTCTCCTAAAAAAACAACATCACATGTTATGAGCTAACGCTCAGTATGTGCCGAGTTGGGGTCAAACCGGCTAGCGTGGCAAACAAGTCTCCCTATGCTAACTTTAAACCGTTAAAACATAATCTCTTCTATACAATCAATTATCAACACAACTATATGATTTGCATAATTATCTTATTGCATATGATACTAACTTGTTCTCATATACTATCACTATGATACTCCTAATTCAAGTAAACATGCATACAATGGGAATTCCTTCCAAATCCATCCATTAAAGCCATAATTTCGTATATACTCTTAAAGTTTGCCATATTTTGCATATACGCCTTAACATTTTCATAATTTTCACTTATACCCTCAGAATTTTTCATAATTACATATATGCCTCAGTACAATCATAACACTTGCATAATGTCATTACTTGGCCATAGTTGCACATATGTGCTTTAGTAATTTCAGAAACTGTACACATAACATTGATTTGTTTAGTGGTTAAAGTTGTCTTAATTGTTAATTCTTAATGGCTTTGGTGGCTTTTTCGCTGGCACAAGCGGTCCATGAACATGAGATACTTGACAGTGTAGCTACATCTGTAGAGGACTTATCTTTTTCCTCAATCGGTTCCTTGAACCGTACGTCCCCGGAAGACATTGGCCCCTTTAGGCCTACGATAGTTGGACTCTAGAGGTGGCTCCCACCATTAGGTGTAGCACTTAGCTCCGTTTACCGTTATCATGCCATTACTCATAATAAAGATATTGTAATTCTTTAATATCGTTTCTTTTCAATGCCATAGTAGTTCATGTGAACAATGCAATTCAATATCTTACTGTCAACTTATATGACTTGTTAGCTTCAATAATCACCATTTCGCTGATGAAATGAGATCATAGCATGAGCTTTTCACTTGCTTCCTCAATTCCTTGATATTGTTTTTGTTGAATAACGACATGAACAATTGAGACCAAGGATTATAAGAAAAGTTTGTAATTTACCAAATCAATAAGATCTATCATTGTTTATAACATTAGGATATAGATCCACTATGAAGATACATCTTAATGAGGATATCCATTTTTATAACACGAACATACCACATAACATGACTACAGAATATAATGTGAATTTTCACAACATGGATATGGGGATATAATATAATGTAGATTTGCATGCATTATAATTCAAATTTTAATCATAACACATCAAATATGAATTTGCAAGATTACGTATATAGAAAAGTCGTATATCAATACCAGAAGGGAAACATGTGAGAAGTGCTTTCTACGTTTCTTGATTTCACAGCAATTTGGAACCACAATTTTTTTATACAAAACAATATTATTTCATCTTTATTTCCTTTTCCCAATAATAACGGATCCAATGTCTATGAAAAACTGTAGCCATGCGATAATTAAATCTCCAGATATGTCTCCAAAATATAGATGGCAATGGTATAGCACGAATCCTATGGATCAACATTAGTATTTTGATCTTTTACTCCAATTAGGATCGTAATCGTCATATCTTACAAATCCGACATACATACTCCGTACATGTATACTTCATTTCTTAAATATAGTTACTGCATATAGTTATTAACTTTCAAACCAACACTTATATTTGAATTTCTTGTTTAAAAATCAAGTCTTTACGAGTACGGATATAGCGAAATCGATGCATACATTTATAAATCCTAGCCGATACATACGCTTGCAACATGTAACTCGGATAGGACTTTTGTTGATACTTAAAATCCTAAGTCATACATTTTGAATTTGTATTTGTACGAACTAAGTAAATGCTTATCACAATTTTGACGAAAGTCATATGTCGATTCATCATTTAGTAATATTCCTACGGTGTTCGACACATACATTCAAAAATCGAAATCGTAAATCGATATCTCCATTTTGAAATTGTATGTTGTGGAAACTAAATAAATACTTATCATAATTATTGACAGATGGCATGTACCGATTCATCACATAATATTCCTAAGGGATCGACACATACCTCGAGTTGACAAAATATAGCTACTAGTTCTCTCTACGTGCCTTTCCTTGATCCCAAGCCGACGTACTACTCTATCGGATCGGCGCCGATATCTCCTGCGCGACGAGGACAACTCTCTCTAGTGAGAATTTTTTATTTACTCTCCCTCTCGCCTTCTATCTTTCTCTCTCAAAATTTTGCAAGAAGAAGTGATGTGGGGTGGGAAATCCCTTGGATTTTTATGCCTCAAAAAGAGGCAATCAATGGGCTAATTAAACTCATTAATTTCAGTAATAATGTCCATGCTATTTATTAGGGAAATAAAAAGGAATTAAGGGCTGGAGAAGTTAAAAAAAAGCCATTACATACGTAGACTTTACATTTGTTTGATTTATTATTGATGTGAATAAGTATCATATTAAATAAAATCATCGTACAAAATTAAAATCAACATAACCGATCCAATACATCATATACTATAATGTTCTAATATAATGGCATAAGAGTAACTGTTTTTGACGAAATTCGAATGACATATTTGAGAGATATATAGATGAATATATATGATTTTATTTTGCAAAAAAAATTTGCAAAAAATGGAACGGAGGCAACCCCATTTTTTCCAAATATATATATATGTACACATACGCGCACGCACACACACACGCACGCACGCCCACGCACGCACGCACATGCACGCACGCGCACACAGATATATATATATATATATATATATATATATATATAGGTATGTATGTATGTATGTATGTATGCATGCATGCATGTATGTATATGTTTCAAATGCTAATAATCAATGACAACCATCCCAAAATCTAAAAATCATTTTTATTGGTATATTTCAAGGACATCCCAAAATCTGGAAAAATCTCTATAATGATATAAATTGATAAACTTATCTCAAAATTCCTTTTGAACCTATAAAAAGCCATGAGTGAGAGAAGCAAAAAAACTGTAGTGTTTGCTCGTACATGGATTTTTCTTCGATCATATTAAATTTGAGAATTCGGAATTTATGTATTTCCATAACTCACGGGAAACAACTGAACGAATTGTATATGCTAATGTTCATTTAGCTAATAAACCCGTGCATATTAAAGTTCTGCCAGCTGTACATCTTGATGTTGTATTTTAAACTGTTGTTAGAATCTCTTATGATATGCAATTGAAACAAGTTCTTGCTAATGGAAAAAAAGGGTTTGAATGCAGAGGTTGTTCTTATCTTACATGAAGGATTCGATTAACTCCTCTCTATCGTATTTCTCATGAGATGAAGAAAGGATAGTCAATCTGTTTAGATTTATTGTTCCAATATAAAATTTATTCTTGTTGTATGTCATGTTCCTGGTAAAAAAATATAGTGAAATTGTGATTCTTCCTCCAGACCATGCTAGAAAATGTATTTTTCTTAAAAATATCCCATATATATAAGTGGGAACTGGGGAAAGGGGCATATTTATCCCAAACCCTAAATTATTCGTATATTATTATATTAAACTCTTCCCCTAAAGATTTAGCACTAATTGCAATTTCTTGACAAAAAAATCAAATATGGATGCAAGTGGCATATGTGATCATGTTCCTTCCTAGCATCTACAGCTCTGTGAATATTATGGTTAATTATTGTAAGAACAACAAGATGATTAGTATTTAAGATCGAAACCATACTTATCATCTAATGTTTGATTCCCAACAAAATTTTCTAGCATACATGCATTTTATTCACATGTGGCTTATAAATATATTGAAAGGTTGAGCCAAATCATCATAATTTTTATATTAGGATATACTCTCCCGTCCTATTTTCTCCAATTTTTATTTTTTTGAAAAATGAATCCATAGATTTTTTATAGCTATATTCCTATATCATGTCAAATTTCGTGCGAAACATGGACTCCTATGGGCTTCATCAAAATGGGGTCAATTTCAACAATTCTGCGATCGTTGGAAAATGATTGTCTGGATGGAGGTTGGAGGAGTTTTTGTTTTGCACAAAATATGAATGACATAATATAATGATGAAAAACGCATAGATACATTTTTCAAAAAAATAAAAAATGAGAAAATAGGGTAGGATGAGCCAAGTTAGCTCCCTCCAGAGAACAACCCCATTTTACCCTATTTACATTATGCCCATTTCATGGTCCGATGGTAGAGCAATGTGTCTATCATCCAAAAAACTATAGTTCAAATCTCCCCCTGAGGTACACTAGGTAGCCGACATGCAACATAAAAAACAGTTGAATCTTTCAACATAGATTTGAAAAAAAATTATATAGCCGACCCTACTTAAAGTGAGAAAAAGCTTTACCATTTTTTATATCTAATTTCATTCATCTTTATTCAACTCTCTCTAATCTCCTTTTGCAACTTTTTTCCAACTTGGTATATGTTCTGATTGTGCAATATGTGCCTCCCACAAATTAGAACTACTAAAAATGAGTTTTTCTCGTTTTATCTCCCATCAATGTCACACTAATTTGGTGTTCTCAGTTTAAATTTGATTATTCTTTATGCTACTACATACACATCTATTAGAGTATCTTTATCTCATCCCAAATGCTTTCTCGATACTGTGTAGATAACCACCCATACATGTAAATATGTACCTATGCAACTCTATTTTTTTTTACTTTTATGTATTTTTTCTTTTATTTGTTTTATCGACAAGGTCATGTTATCTATGTCTATGAGGTTATGAGAAAATAATTTGGATTGATGCCATATAAATTTGTCATTCTCTATTAGTTTGTACAAGTACACACTACAAGAAACTGGACCTAAGGCAACGAATAATTTGAATATTCATTGTCATATCTTCCGATATTAAAGATATAACAACGAATATTATCTGTTGTCAAATCAACTTTTGTACTTGTAACTAGCAACGAATATCATATTTGTTGTTAAAAGTATATATAATGACGATTTTTTGTTGATTTATTCGTTAAAATTCACACTTATCGTTGCCAAATTTAGCAACGATCGATTAGAAGAAAATGACAACGAATAATCGTTGTTATATGATTCGTTGCAAGAAATATAGCAACGAGTACCATTATTTGTTGCGAATTTTAAGAAGTAAGCAACATATAGTATTCATTGTTATATATTTAACTACAGAAAATATGGCAACGAATATTAAATTATTCGTTGACTTAGATCATTTTTCTTGTAGTGACACTATCCTTCATATATCCTAGATTTTGTTATTTTTGTTTGATTTTTTGTGTTGGTTAATGTTAATCGGTGGATTTTATTCATGCAGACACAAAGTATAAAAAAGGTAAAATTATGTCATTTTTGAACGTATTCTCCGAGGTGCTCATTACCATAAAAATGGAAGGTCTAGCTTCAACAATATAGTATTTACCTTTTCTCCTTTGTCATCATAGGCATCTATATTGATCAAACAACAAACTAATGTAAAGATGGTGTTTACACCTTTGATCATATTGAGCTTGACATGCATATGCTTCTCTTGGAACACTCGTACATATAACATATTTGTTTGTATCTTCTTTTTTGGGCATGTTGTTTGTTGATTTTGCACTTCAGAGAATATAAACCATAGTAATTTGCACAAAATTAGTTTGATTACAACTCTTCGAAACTGAATTCATGCTCAAGGTTGAAATATTAGTACACAAATGATAGAGGGATAGGGATAACTATTCCGACTACATCGACTAATAATTTAAGGATTCATTATTAATTATTCTGACACTACAAGAAAAATGAGTTGTGGCCACGGAATGTGGCTACGGAAACTTGTGGCCACGATAATTCTGTGGCCACTAGTTTCTCATAGCCACAATCCGTGGCTAAAGTGTTCATATAAGAGTTGTGGTCACGATAAGTTCGGTGGCCACTTGTATTGGCCACGACATATTCGTGGCTAGAGAACTCTCGCGACGAGACTTGTAGCTACGGCTACTGGCCACAACGTATCGTGGCCAGAGCCCAATTCTGTGACCACAAACCCCATATGCCATAGTTTTGTAGCCACAACTTGTTTTCCTTGTATTGTGATGTTAAATTTATGATGATGAATATTGCTCATTACCAATGTATTCACGTTGAGATTATATATTGACATTACAAAAGTGTTTTAATCAGCTATGTGCCTTTCTTTTTTGGGAATATCAATTATGCTCCTAACTTCTTCCACAATGATCACTTGTGCTCTTCCATTAGTCTAGTTGTCAATTAGTTGGACTAAGCTATGCTTTATTAAAATCATAGTGCAGTTAAGAGTGGCATAACAAGAAAAAAAAACCCCTACCTCCTTCTCCACCACCCCCTCCTTCTCGGTCGTGATGACAAGCTCGATGGCTAGCGTTAAACCTTGATCACTCATGCTGATCTCCGCACCCTCGGCCCGTCATACGGAGACGACGAGTAGTCGAATGATGGTATTCTCGGTGCGACGTCCTCTGTCATTGTGGCTGCTTGTGTGGTGAAGACCCTTGCCCGACGGTGGAGGAGACGAGAGATCTATTCATCATTTGGATTGAGGGGGGGGGGGGGAGATGTTGAGAGAGGAGGAGTATGGGGCGAGGGGGGAGGAGAAGTAGGGGTTAGAGGCAGAGGGGATGTTAGGGGAGGACAAGGCGATGCTGGAAAGAAAGGAGGGTCAGATGAAGGAGGAGGGCGCGGAAGGGGAGGGCGATGGTCGTTGGAGGAGGGCTTGAAGGGGTGGTGGAGGATGAGGGGGAGGAGGATGGGGAGGGAGAGGAGGGGCTAGGAAGACCTTTCAATCCTTATTTTTTTTATCTAATTTCCCTTGTATCCTCAAAGTTAACGTCTATTTTTGTCGGAGAGGACAACTAACTCGAGGAGCACAAGTGATCGTTGTGGAAGAAATTAGGGGTGAAACTGATATTCCTAGAGAGTATAGCTGATATTGTGATATCTCGAGGCATAACTAATAAAAATCCTAAACAAAATATCAATCCTACTTTTACTATTGAATGTGTCACCATAGGTTTGATTCTTGAAATCCGCAATGCATGTTGAATATTTATTCTAATATACATAAGGATGATTATCCATCAATCTTTTTATTAATATTTTTACCAATCTTCGCTAATTTAACAACAATTAGACGAAAAAGTTTCAAAATGTTAACAGACAATTGTTATTATTTGATCCCAAATATACAATATAATAACGAATGCCACTGACATTGTAGATTTCAAAAATCAAAGATAATTTTGCAATGAACAGTAATATTCACTAATTTAATTTCAACATCAAAAGATATAACAACTAATATTAAAGCTATTCATTACTATAGTTCCACATTATTAGAGTGTAGGGACGATGAGGGATAAGAAACAACAAAGAATAATGAGGAGTCAGAAATAAGTAGGATTTATCTTTCTTGTTCGGTTGGTTTGAATAATAAGAATGGAAGACTTGCTATGGAATCAGAGATAACAAATGATGTTGCTCTATCAAAGGAAGACACGTGGCGATTTCCTGAATGGGAAAGGATTTAGAATGCCAATAGACAAAATACCAAACTAATTTAGACGGTATTCTATGGTTACAATCCTACCATATATCTTATTTACTTCACTCAGATGTTCGTTCCTCTAGCATTATAACCTTTACCGCGAAAATGTTGTCAATCGATTCGTGAACTGGTTTGATAAGGTAAGAAGTTGAGCTCGACAACCTTGCAATCCATGCTCGAGCCATGTAGGTGTTTGGGTGCGTAAATAGTAAATAAGAGTATGCAAAAAAGAGTCGCGCTTCATACATATGAAAGCTGTCTATTATCCTTTATCTCTAAGTATGCAAATAAGAGTTGTCTCATACATAGTCAATCCTAGTACAAGAGTTGTATGTATCCTTGTCTAGGTGTTGTCTATTCATAGATTTCGTAGTGAGTATATCCTTGTTTACGAGTACGCAAATACGAGTTGCACTTCTTTTTTTAAATATTTAGTCTGATTTTTTCTGTTAAAAATCAGAAAAAAATTATATACAACAGATTAATACCAGTATTAATTTTCTCGACGACCATCCCATTCCCTAAAAAATCAAACATGAGTTGATGCATTGGCCGCCTTAAGGCGATAGACACCCATACCAAGTAGGGGGCCTTTCCTAAAGAGTATTGAAAAGGCGTCGTTCATGCTAACTTTTTTTTCTTATCTTACTTAACTCTTGACCTTTGTCTCTCCAAATAGGGAGTCATTGGTCTTTTTGTTATCTTAGATAAATGATCATGACAGTATTTTCCTTAGAAAAATTAAATTAACACATTTTTGTCGTAAATCAAGCGAGGGGGTGAAAATGTCCTATTGGGAATAATTATCCAATTAAATTGATAAAATTAATAAGTCAGCCATTTTTTTGGGAAAAGAAGCAAATTAAGAAAAGTGAAATCTATCCATTTACTTCATTTAAACATAAATCATGAAATAACAGTCACTACCCATGTTGGTAACTATATATGAAACGTGTTTCTAAAGATGTGAGCGTTATCAAGAACGTCCATGATCTAAATGATAGCAAAACGGGATTTCCAACACTTTTGCCACTCTCAACATCTGCAATATCAGTTATACCCCTTTGTTTTTGCAATATCAGTTGTTCCCCATCTACCTTCAAGTTAGTTGCCGTTCATCCACCTCCCAAATGACAAGGTGTAACTAAAAATAAAACTTTAGATAAAAATATCTTCACGTCACATTGGATCTCATACCTCCACCAACAGGTAACGCTGGATGCTTAGAACTTGCCCTCACTCCAACCCCGCCCTCCTCTCGCCACGCCATCGCCCTGACCTCCTTCTCTGCCCAACCTGAGCTCAAGGGCTTTATGTGGAGGAGGTCGATCCCAAAGAGGAAAAATCCAAAAAGAAGAATAGGGATGCAAAAGATCCGAGTCAGAGGAGCAAAGGGAGCTCAAGGCGACGTGTCATGGATGCCATCATCATCGCAAACCCCTGCTTCAACTCCATCCCCCTAAAATCAGACTAAATCAAAAACCTTGTATACCCACAACAATAATGATATGATCTCATCTCTCAACTTTGTATACTCCATAAGAGGGAGCTTCTTTTCAGTGAGCACTGAGTCGATCATGGCAACGACGATGATATGACCTCCTTGGCTTGGATCTCAAGCCCACTCTTCGCAACCTCAACCATCCCTTGCTGATGTCCTCAAACCTCAAGAAGCCGAGGAAGCACCCTCCTCTTCCTCCCCTCCTTAAGCTTTTGCTTCAGGCTCCATTGTTTTTTCGATTCACCAATGACCAAAGCGACAGAGAATATAGAGGGAGAACCCACATCTGCGACGCACTAGGATAGACGTGGTCCCTAAGTAACACCATCATTGTACGTGTTTTATGTGAGAAATATGCAATTATATAATAATTAGACAAAAGTCGCATACAAATTGATCGGATGTACAATGGGAGTATAGTCGAAAACACAAGGGAGCTTGAGGGTTTAAGGTAGAAGAGCAAGGGGCTGGAGGTTTCAAAGCGAAGGAGGTCATGGGTAGAGGGGTTGGGAGGAGGAAGTGTAGGGAGGAGAAGTTTTGATAATTATACTCCTCTAAACTACACCTTGATTTGAATAAATCATGATTTAATTGAACTCATTGAAAAAAGGGAGGCGCATAACTGAGATTGAAAAAATTGAGAGGCACAAATGGTATAAAAAACAAAGTCATCAACACACTCACTTTAGGGTATGTCTGGTTCCTGGGATGGGTTGGGGCAACCTCTTGGCTTCGTTTGGTTGCAGGGTTGGATTGGGGTACATCGGTGTACTCCTCCTTCCACCCCTCCTCACATTTTACTATTCACAGGGATATCCCAACCCAACCCAGCAACCAAACGAAACCAAGAGGTTGCCCCAACCCAACGATCCTAAACGAAACCCTTGTGGATAATAGTTGTTTGGATTATTGGAATAAGGAATGTGATGTCATATTGACTTGTGGTGGAATTCCAACTCAAGAATACAAAAGGGAGTGGATAAATTGGGCTACCCTAAGGTAACACGATAACCAAACAAACCCCTAATTTACGTTAATTCCAATATTTATTGCTACGAATATGTGTATAGAGATAAATGGGACTAAGCCGCATTTCGTTTGATTTAACTTTTTTTTTTAAAAAAAATCTTCCATGAATATTCATCACTATATCTCTATAATATGCTATTCAAATTTCGTGCAAAAAAAAGACTTCTATGACCTCCATCCAGACAGTCATTTTTTAAAGGTAACAGAATTGCTAAAAACGACCCTTCTGGATGGAGGCCATAGATATCTCTGTTTCGTGCGAAATTTAAATGACATCATAATATAGATATATATTGATGAAAATCCAGAAATTTTCAAAAAAAAATAAAATAATGGACGAAATGGCACGAGGAGCCAAGTTAGCTTTCCCCTGAGGGGCAGCCCCACATATATATATAACGCAAACAAAGGCTCCTCATCAAAACAGACCCGTAAACCACGGATCGGAAACAATTAACTGTTGATGGCAAAGGCGACAGGCAAAAGGCGAAGAAATTTGGAAAACTGTTAAACGAATAGATTTTGGTTTATCATCAAAATACGTCTGGTTTTTTTTATGGAATTTAAAAAACTAATTTCCAAAGAAACGGATTCGTGAAAAAAATCATATTTCCAACCCATGACTAAAATATAAGGGCACTATCATGTCACCATTTTTATCTTATCAGCGTCACACCTCCACCATTGATGGACATCCATATCCATACCCCCCCCCCACCCCCAATGTTTAGTGACTAAAATTAAATGGCACCTGGGTGATAAAAATCCTACAATTGTATGATAAAATTTTTTATCCGTTAATCATTCTCGTACTAATTTCCTTTTATTGATGTTCTATAGTTTATTTTTTAGCAACAGAAAAGCAATGGCTGCGGAGAATCGCATTAATTGCTTTATAGGTGTGACCCTTCCTTTGCTTTGTGAAAATATCTAAATAATAAAAAAAGCAATCAAGAGAAAGCAGAGGACCCTTTTCTCTTTCAGTGTAAGCTGAGAAGGGCCTTATGCAAACATACCTCTCGCTCCATCTCTTCATATCAAAGAGGGAATCCAACTGAAACCAAAAAACTAGAAATTGTTAAAAATAAAGGCAGTCAGAAGGTGAAAAATATAAAAGCAATGCAATTGATGAACAGATATATATATATATATTATGGAAAACTAGAACTGATAACAGCAGCATAAAATCGGACGAAAACGAGGATTAAAAGGGGAAAAGAAGATCGAAAACGGCATTTAAAGGGGAAGAAAAAAAAGACGGAATAGAAATTGTTCAATGTGTACTTTTAGGGGAATTAGGTATTCGACTTAAACACTCCGGCATTAACTCCTCACATCTCTTATCCCCAGCAGAATCGGCCTCAACACCATCAGAACTACTAATTTTACTGCTATCCACATCCATTCCCACATCCCCACACGATAAAGTCGAGACGACGAGCACAGGGTCTCCCTCGTCGCCCTTGGTAACATCAGGTGCCTCGGTTTCCTCGGCATCTGCAGCTTCAGAATCATTGGTCTCAACTGAATCATCGCCGTCTTCCGCTGTTTTCGGAGAATCCTCCTCCATAAGGCAATCGGTATCTGGAGCTCCTCCAGGAAGAGCATGCTCCATGGGTTCGACTTCTGTATCGGGGATTTCAGGAACATTGCCGGGGATTTCAGGAACATTGCTGGGTTCTTCAGTCTCAACAACTGCAGTCTCCGCCTTCTTGATCGTAGATTCTCCAGCGGTCTTCTTATACAGAGACATGGCTTTCTGCAACATAAACCAGAAGTTAGAAAGTTGGAGAAAACTCACATTATTCCTATGACTAGAAACAAAGATTACTTGATTGTAAAGCATAAAAAGTAACGCCGCCACTGAACAAATGTTTGTGTCAAGGTCAGCCTTTTGCTGCCAATAACCAAAAGGTCAGGTTGAAAATGCAGAAATGCCAATAATGACGACAGTTTTCGGAAACTTGAACCCTTTGTCCATAATGAAATTCATCGTCGGAAGCATAATCGAATTGGAAATCAGTTCCAAGATATAAAGTTGTCCATTCCTAGTGACATGCCATGATTGAACTATCTAAGGAGATATTAGAAGGTAGAACCTAGGTGTCTTGTGGAAAGAAAACGGGTCGTGCTGTCCAGAGTACTAAAAAGACTTTATACAAACTGCAAAGAATAAGAATTGCAAAGGGACCATTTTATTCAACTGAATGACCATTTCAACCAAGTTATGGAGCTACCTTTCCAATTCTTATACTCCCCTCCCTTGTGAGTTTTCAAAAGGTTGACATACCTTGAAAACGGCATCGGTAATTGCAGAGAACATAGGCTTCACAGAGAACTTTAAGGTCCTGGTAGTTAACTTCACACCTTCGTGGGAATTCTGGAGCACAACAAAATGAATATGCACTCATTCCAGTACCAACATAAACAACAATACACCAACAGCTGTTCCCATACCTGGTCTCGCACATGCTTATTGCCCATGTTGAAAACTCCATGTTCTTCGGATTCAACTATATTAGTGCATTGCTTATACAAATTTGGACATGCCAGATCATGAGAGATGTCAAGTTTAGAGAGATATGTAATACTAAAATTAGAACCATTGTCCTTCGACTTCAATGGCTCAAGAGACTCGGCTTTTATCTTTCTAGTAGAATCCGGAGTGCTAGTGCTCTTTCTTGGAGAGCCTATAGGTTGTTTGGATTCGGTATTTTCAACGAGATTTTGCTCATTGACAGAAAGGACTTGCCCAGGCCGGGAATCATCAACAGAAGGATGAGTTGAAGAATCTGTTTCCTTCCCCATATTTGAATTCCCACTTTGACTTTTCCAATGACTTCCATTCATCTCCCAACCCCGGTCACTGATCAAGTGCCGACTCTGATCCCATTCTGGCCTCCCATACATATGTGTCTCATTCCCGAACATACCATTGTTCCCTTCCCAACCTTGTATGTGAGGAGGGCCTGGCTCATCTGACGGGTTCCTCCATCCAAATGGGCGATTATGGCCAGAAAATCTATCAGCGGGATCATGCATATGCAAAGGAACCCCAGCATGGTTAAAATCCATAAAAGGCCTAACGCCAAAAATGGGTGGAGGAAATTGCTGGGGAACCGGCAAAAATCCAGCAGAAGGTCCATGCTGAAATGGTACGAAACCATTCGCAACAGGTTGCTGCCAACTTGGGTGGACACCATTCCAACCACCACCCTGCCCTCTTCCGTGATTAAGATCTCCACCTCTTTTGTAATGGTTATTGGGTTTACGATCCCCAGCCTGACCTCTACCGTCATCTTCACCAGACCGCAGAACAGATGGGCTATCCATTCCATGCCTAACAGGAGGTGGTGGAGGTAGATGGCCAGGAGAGCTTCTAGCAATATGATCAGCTCTGCCATGTGACAATGAACTGGATCGACCAGCTTCACTGTTAGGAAACTGCCCCTGTGAAAAATCTCGTGATTTTTCCTCTTTAATGGAATGGTCTCTGCCCTCCCGAACATAACCGCTTCTCTGTCCTGCCTCATCAATATCAAGACTACGTCTCGCACCCTTCCTGTTTGTATTTGACCGCTCACCAGATGGTGGAGACTTGTCCGATGAAGGAAAGGCAGATGCAGGGCCATCTGACCTTGGGGTCCGCTCACACTGCACAGTGGGAGGAACATCATCTATTACACAATCAACAGAATGAGCAAACTCCTTATATTTATTGTTACTCTCAACAGATTGTGATTCTACCATTCTCTCAGTTGCTCCTGAAACGCTGACTGGGTCACCTGAGGATGCAGAGCTGGTTCGGTGTCCATCTTTGGATAATGACCTGCGAATTGGCTCTGTTTGCTTCAAACTGCAATTTCATAAAAGACAAGTCTATAGTTAGAAGTAATCGATAAATAAAATATGAATAAACATGGTCAAACAGACATAATTGTATAAGTGCACTTTCCCGTAGCATGATCCCATTCTCACTTTCACATTTAAAAAATCATAAAAACTCATGCCTAAACAATACTACATCCGTACCTAGAATTTTCACACAATTGTATAATGTTACAAAAAAGGTGCAAGGCTCATGCCGATTCATGTTACAAGCAATGGTTAGCCTTGAAAAATAAAAACTAAAACACATCCTGACTGATTTTTGGAGGCAGTTTTATCTATTTTTGGAAGTGGGGCTCTCTGTTTAAATTAACCCAGTAATACTTTTTTATAGTTTGATGCAATGGAGGATGGGGCAGAGGTCTTTACAGATAAATTGATGTGCAAGGCTCATGCAAATTCAAGTAAAAAGGAAAGGTTTAAAATTAAAAAATAGCCACTAAACCAAATCCTGCATGAATATGGATGCAGTTTCTCCTATTTTTATAGTGAGGCTCTCTATTAGAATTAATCTCTATCAGAATTAACTCCATAATACTTTTTATATTTAGCTCAATGGAGGGCGGAGTGGGGATCTTTGCAGATATTTGATGTACAAAAGAAAAGTACCGGATTTCTTCCTTGGCAGAATGAACGGTCGAGACAGGAGAATTTTTATGATCGCGACTGGGTGTAAGTTCCACCCTGTTGGAATGAATCGACTCTGGTCTGCCTCTGTCGTCATTAGATTCTGGCTTGTAGTTATCTGATATCCTCTTATCAACAGAAGATCGGGCTTCCTTTGCATTACGAGGCTTCATATCCACATCCTCTATAATGTCATCAGGGGACCTTTTCGTTCCCCGGGAATCTGCACGCTTCATGCCATGATCTTTGAAAAGTGGAGCAGCTTCACTATCATTATCCTGAATCTTGTTTTTATTACGGTTATCCATATGTTTATCTGAATCCTTGTAATACTTGGACTCAGACCTATCATTAGCATGATCCCTCAAGGATCGATCTCCTCGGGATTTATCACTTCGAGATCTCCTATCCCTGTCCAACTCATCATGCAATTTCTCTCTGGAACCACTGCCTCTATACTTTTCATCATGATGACCACTGATCTTCAAACGTTCATCCATGGCGGCAACCCTTCTGTCGTCACCCTTCCTACTGTCACTGTGCCACTTGTCCTTCTCATTCAAATCGCCTCTTTTTATTTCCTTCTTTAGATCTTTTTCTGTGCCACGATCATAACTATCATCTAGTCTAGGACGCTCTGTATGAAGGAAGCATGTCCAAATATCAATACATCTTTGAACATGACATAACAGCATTATGATATATCAAAAGAATGCGATGGTATATCAATTAAAGAGCTGTTTAGGGTAACCTGCATCAGTATGGGTATACAAAAAATGCTTTCAACTAAGGAAATAACTTTTAAATACACTAAATCAGTTTTCTCTATATAAACAGAAATTCAAACAATAGACAGCAACCTCAATCATAAGAGAACTCTTGCAAATATTAGTTACGGAGAATCTCATAATTTGCAACATAAGGGACATATAAGGGACACATGGAATACCCGAGATTTTGTAGAGATTTCTGAACTGCTTAACATTTTAGTCGATTTAAACTTGATGAACCCACCTTATGGTCTGGTGGAAGAAGCAGCGAGCTCTCACTCTAAGGACCAGAGTTCAACCCCACCCTCCCCCTTAATCATTAAAAAAACTTAGACTTGATGAAAAAAGATAGAGTATGGCATGTTTCTTATATTGCAATTCTATACAGAAAGTTATCCTGAAGTCCCAGCAAGATCCAATCCCCACATCAAAATCACAATTGGATACTGCAACAATCGTTAACTTTAGCTCAAATTTCAGTCAGTTTTCCAGCTTTGATAAAACTTCAGTGAGCGATTTAGACAGCAAATATAATTAATAAAACCAAAGTTCTCACCACAAAAACCAACATTTCAATCAACATTGATATATGATTGGTAGTTATTTATTTTTTAGGACAAATTACCTCAGCAAGTATGACCTAACTAGTAAAAACAATTATCTATTATTTGGACAATGGTTAACGAAAAAACACTTTACCTCACAGAGGAAGACAAATGTTGCTGACTAGCAAAGAGTAGTCCAAGATATGCTCAATTAATTGAATAATCAGTAGCCGTTTCGACCGGTGGCCAAACAAATATTTTGCACGTTATGACAGCACCCCGGAATACAATAGAAGAGTCGAGGATTTACATTAAAAAGATGTGTTACACCTTGACCACATTCCTGAAGAATTGGAAGGGAAAACAGAAAATTCCCATTGAAAGTATCTAAAGTTTGATTGGGTAGCCCTTCCATGGAGCAAAGTCAGAACTATTTTAGGAGAATGTGCAATGATTTGAAAACTGAAGATGTTGAGGTCCCGCAAAAGACAAGGTGGAGACTCTTGGTTTGAGAATACTGCCAGACACGTATGCACTCGGATGCCCATTGCAACACAAGGTTGTAAATCTCGATTTCGATTTCGTTTCGAGATGTTGAAAAAACGAAACAATTTCAATGAAATTTCACCAATTTCGGCCAAAATCGACCTAAAATTGTGGAGGGGTATATATCGAGACTTCGGTTTCGGTGTGGTGTCGAAACCGAAATTTCGACGAAATTTGAAACACTGTTCCAACAGAATGGTACCCTGTGGACTGTTTCTACCTTTTCTTTGTATGCCCATTTAAAATATTGCCCGGGAGAGAGCCAGAATCAGTAGGTAGACCATATGTTACATGAAAATATCCAAAGAAATGCTGGAGGAAAGATTTCCAAACATTTTTGAAGCATAGGACTCCCTTGTCTACCTCTTGGTTGGGCGTCGTGGATATGCAGAAAGGCAGCATCGCGGAAGGAGAGAAATCCCCAGTGGAAAATATGCTAATGGAAGCTTTACACATTAAGGGGTGTTGCCACTTGTTAGATTTTGATGCTCATTCCTTTTCTACTGGTTTGAGAAGAAATAATTTAATACATGTGATCATCAACCCTTTTTCCTTCGCAAACTATCCCACAGGAAAAGTTTACAACTTAGCTAAATATAAATTAAATATAATTATGCCAGACAGGATAAAGTCCAAATAAACACAACTATTTCCCATTTGACTGAAAGTGAATGCATGGATTACTTCAACTAAATTTTTTACTGCTAAACCCAGCATGCAGGGGTCCAGGCTGCCCCTTCAATATTTCAAGTCTCTTTTGGGCCATACAAATAATTAGCAGGAAGCCAACAAATCAATCGTAAAACCAATAATCAGAGACCTTTATGAACTCAAAATGGTTGAAGTGAAGAGAATGAAAAAAGGGCATCCTGGTATACATGATCTTATCATACAAAGTCCAGTGTTGGATTGGACCACAATGGATCTAATATTAGCACATGCAAAATCCAGGGTTGGTTGGAGAACCATGGAACTAATATTAGCACCCCTGTCTTGCATTTTCTTTACAAGAGATTGTTTCCATGAGTCAAACATATACACTATTGATCCCACAACTTTTGCAATTGTGCCAAGGCTCCCACCATGTAAGACAGTCACGTCCAATGTGCATGTTGTGACTGTCCGTGGAACATTTTAAAACAAACACTATCAGCTTCAATATGTGAACTGTGATAGATAAAAATATTAAAGGCATTTCTTCTCAACGCTAGATTCTAATCAATCGTATGAGCATCCCATACTTTCTCTCTCACATACAAACTTTTGATCATGTTGTGCCTGATAATAAAATAGAGATAAAGTCAGAAAAAAATCCAAGCAACATTATCACGGCAATTATGAAACAACACATTCATCCAGTTCTCATGAGATGAATAAGTGTTTAGAATATTAAAGCAAAAAAGTTATTTATGTAGAGTCAATCAGATTCCTTCAAAAATATGCAACTAAGAGAACGGCAAAAAAATATGTTTTTTTCCCAATACAACTGCTTTTTTAGAAGGAAAAAAGTACGTTTTTTCCAATACAACTGTTCAGGCAAACAAAAGAAATTATTAAGCCATGCTAATGTGATTCAATCAGTAAATATACAAATGATCCATTTTCTTTTCTCATCCTTTCTGAAAGCCCGCATGCATCAACTTTTACACAATTGTAAAGGACCCATAATAAATTTCACTGTTTCCCAAATTTCTGAAACTGAAAATTTGTAAGCAACCAGGATAAGTAGGAGGATAAAGAACCCGCATCTTAGAGAAAATATGCATTTTGATCATACACAATATCAAAAAAATCCATTGTATATCAGAGATTCAAGATACAGTTTTCTTCAACATACTGAAGACTATTCGAAAGATGTTGTTTAGTTAAAAAATTCATAGTGTGTCAACAAACATGATTCTATAGTTACTGAATCTGCAAACATTGATCAACCAAAGGAACCAAATTACCTGTTGTGATCACCAGATTCCAATTAAAGAACTATGCCCATGTCCCTACTCATAGCTCTTCCAGATGAAGACAAATACTTCATGCATACATGAAGTTTCTATGTTGTGTGCCTAATACGACTTTATTGGTTGTATTGTGACAAAAGAACAAGAACAGCCATGTCCAAAAGCAGTCAAATTCATTTCCATCCGAAGCAAAACCATATTAATTCAGATTTCCAGGTCAATTGTCAAGTAAACTAATAAAAAATCATATAAATATATCAGGAGACTCCAAGCACTAAACCGTGCATGATATGTCCTGCATTCTAAGTTGAGAATTAGAATGCAGTAGATATGCTTCATTTTATCGTCATGAATAAAATACCAATAAAAAGCAAAATAGAGTCAGAGATTGTTGCTTACCAGCAGTCTCCAAGACCCCCTTCACCACATACTCTTCTTCATAATTACCCATAGTAGAAGAATAACTGGGTGTCTCACGCCTACCATCTGAGCTTCTATCACGTGTGGAATGCCGGTCTCTCTCGCTTTCAGCACGGCGCTCCCTATCCCTCTTCTTGTCATGCTCTTTACTTCTCTCTGGTGCATAATCCCTCTCCCTCTCAATCCCATAGTCCTTATCCTTCTCTGCTGCACGCTCCCTCTCCCTCCCAGACCCATGCACGCTCTCCCTATCCCCTGCACGGTCCCTATCATCCCTGCTGGATCGGTGTTCCCTCTCGACATCCTTTCCGTCACCATACTGCCCATCTCGCCGATTCAAATCCTTGTCTGATCGGCGCTTCAACTCGTCTCTCCCAATCCCCTCCTCCTTCCGCTCGCTTCCCAAATTCTCATGCCGCCTGCTGGACCGGCTTCTCGTCTCCCCTCCCAAGGATTTCGACTTCAAACTCCTCTCCTCCTCGACCGCCCCGAATTCCTCCCCTTTGGGCTCCTTCTCCTCCGCTCCCGCGCGTCCCTCCCCGTTCCACCGGTCCCCTCCCTCAGCCGTGTCAAAAAGCCTCTCCTTCCGCTTCCTCCCGTGCTCCGCAGACGCGAAATCCACGTTATCCGCCGCCGGCGACCCCTTCCGCCTTTCCTCCTTCAGATCCCTCGCCTCTCTCTCCTCTTCCGACTCCGATCGTTCCCGCGAGCTGTGCTTGTGACCCCGGTGCGACCTGTGCCGGTTGTTCCGCGGCATGTCCGCGGCAGAAACCCTAATTGGATGCGCCGCGGAAACCCTAACCCTAACCTCAAGGGCGGCCAATGGCGCCCCGACGGCGGCAGCGTGCCGCGTGTGATGGCGGCGGCGGAGGCAACGACGGATCCCGGCAAATCGCGGTGGCGGTTTAGAGAGAGAGGAAGGCGGATGGGAGTTGTTAGAGAGAAAGGGGGGAGAGATGAGGTGCGAGGAGAGAGGGAGCCAAATCGATTCGAGGGAAAAAGAAGGGGGAGGTTATGTCAATCGGACGCGCCCGGGGAGGGGTGAGGTTATCGAAAGACGCCTTTATCCTCGGAAATTGCGGGATAATTACCGAGCGCGGGAGGCGGGTGTGGGGGTCTTGTGGTGTTTGGAGGATAAGGGTAGTTTGGGAAGAACGCGGCGGGGAAGGGACCTGGTGATTGGTTGTCGGCGACTCGGCGGGTGAGTTATGGGCGGTCAGCGGGTGGAAAGAGGGGTGAAAAGGGTTTGATTGGGGCAGTTTTTCGTGGGGTGAGGTGGGAACATTGCGACGAGGGGCTCATAGTTTAGAAAAGGGTAAAATGGTGCTGCTTCTTCTTGAGTAGTTAACTTAGTTCTTCACGTTATTTCGTCCGTTTTTTATTTTATTTTTTTTAATTTTTTTGTGAATTTTCATTAATATATTTTTATATTATGTTATTTAAATTTTGCGTGAAATAAAATCTTACACTCCATTCAGAAGGGTTGTTTTTAAGAATTCTTTTATCGTTAAAAAATGATTGTTTGGATTATAGTTGTGGGAGTTTCTGTTTCGCATGAAATTTGAATAGCATGATATAATATAATATAATGATGAATATTCACGAAAGAAATTTTTAAAAAAATAAAAAAAAATGAGCGAAATAACACGGAAGAGTCAAGTTAACTCCCCACAGGACAACTCTATTGAACTATTAAAAAATGAAAAATGCTTGTTGAACCTAAATATGTATTCCAAAGCCTATCTATCCTACGTGGCATTTCACGTAGGACTGCCCTACAGTGGGATTGTAAGCAGGCTTTGTATGGCATCTTATCAGCTTATGATGAACAATCATTGTAATCTCTCTCGTATATATCTCGAATATGTGATGTTTGCTTCTTATGATTACGTTGATTGGAGCATGTTTTGATGTTAAGCATTTTATTGTTCGTGCATTCCTGTTGAACAATTTGCTTCTGTTTATTACTGAACAACGTGTTTGTTACTATTTACTTTTTTTACCATATCCTTTGATGCATTCCATCGTACATTTGCTTGATGTTTATTTGATTATCATGCTATATTTTTTGATGGATTATATACAGGGATGCAAACGGTCGGATATGAATACGGATATAGGTATTATCATATCCTTATCTATTTTTTAATACGAATACGGATGCGGATACGGATATTGACGGATATTGAAACTGTCTTACCATATCTTTAAAAAACGGATACGGAAGTAAAACGGATATTGATCGCACACGAGTAACGTTAGAAATACAGTATAGAATCGACTCAAATATATAAGAATTGGATGGAAAACACATGATATTAAATTACTAAATGAGTTCGTATCATAAAAAATATATAAATATGGTAAAAGGAGGTAGATAACTATGTTATATATGGTTAAATATAAATCTACGAGCGGGGTTTGAAGCAGGGGAAAAAACATGATGGAAAGGGCGCCGGGAAGCGACCTATTACTATATCAGACAAAAAGAGGTTTCCTGCGATTGCTACTGAATAACCTCCCGCGCCCGCCTAAGCCCGGCCCACATCCGGGACTAAAGACAGAGGGAGGAGACGAAAGCTTGCTCGAAAAGGTACAGGGGGAACCAGAGGAAGGTGTCGGGGGGAGGGGGTCAACCCGGAAACGAAGTGTGTTCCCTTTCGAGGAGGGGGTTTCAAAGGGGGAGGAATCATACGAAGCACTTGTGCCTCCAACTCTTTTTGGAACAAAGTATTTATATACGAAAACAGATATACGGATACGGATACGAATGTTTGCGGATATCAAAACGATATCCATATCCGTATCCATTTTAAAACGGATACGAATGTCAAAATCTGTATAAAACAGATACGGTGGCGGATCGGATACGGATATATCCGTATCCGTTTGCATCCCTATATATCACACATGAAAGGTGCTAGACTTTTGAAGTAAAGAATGATCTGGGTATATTCTCGTATGGGCAGTACGTATCTATAGTTTTTAAAGCATACCGTTGTACATTTTTTATGAAATGCGAGGATATTCTCTTTGTTTTGATCATCTTCTGCATTTTTATTTGATCATCCTCTACATTTTTATTAGAATACGTGATAGTTTAAAATGATTATTTCTATGTTTTTTCATCATGTAATCCAATGCAATGATTTTGTTGAGAATGTTCACTCATGGCATAAAATTAGTGTTAGCTCTTATATGAAATCTTCGTACCATAATGTTAGTTAAATACTTCAACATGATTTATTTGTACTAATAATAGCTGAACTTGGTTTAGAGCTATTGTAAAAAAATCACACTGTGACGACGATAAGAATATTATTAGCGGTCATTTGGCGAGACTTTTCCCTCACGGGGCATGAACTCGTCAAGAATGTCCGATTAAGGCATGGCAGGACAAAATTTCCCTGTCATAGTATCAATGAGCAAACCTTTTGCCCGAATGGTTCGCCGATGAACGGCCCCTAATTTCTACATACCATTAATTCTCAGTCGACAAAGCATCCGCCCATAGACGAATGGTCTGCCGTTTCCTGCCTTTTCCATTTTACTTCATATTTCGTACTCCTTTTATCAAAGATTTATAAATATAAAATAAATAAAGTAAAAAAGTATAACATTTACTTTAACAACAAAATGGGGTTACCGTAACATTTTTCAAAAAGATAGATATCGTCACGACAAAATGAGGTTACTGTAACATTTTTTCGAAATCCGCCACTAAATCGCTCGTTATTAAACATATAACGATGATATTATTCATTGTAAAATTAGCAACGGTTATCATATTCGTTGCTATTCATTAGCAATGGTCCATGTAGCAATGCTTATCTCTTATTATTTTTCAAAATTTCAACTAATCATTGCTAAACTTTGAATTAAAATATTAACGATAATTAGCTAAAATTTTGAAAAACAACCGATAAACATTGTCATATGGACCGTCGTTAGCGTCGCTATAGCCTCATTTTATTTTAATAAATACAATTAATTGCTAGCACATTGTCACAATATTTATTTTATTTTTTATTGAAATGTGTATCTTTCTATTTTTGTGATCAATCCTCCATTTCATGCACATTCCATGTTTTCTAACATACTCCTCCTCACATTCCACGTCCGTATCATGCATGCATATTACGTAACATTTATAACTATACTAGAGTTAGGTTTCTCCCAGCTTTGGTCCTATATCTGACATATGTTTCTCTCCCTACACTCCCTTCTCTCCATAAAATAGCTCCTCTATCCGACACGTGGACTCTTCTTTCTCCCACTTTATTCTCAGACCTTTGTTTATCTGTGCACTAATATGTGTTGGCTCGTTCTTCCAACCCCCGCTACTTCTTCCCTCTGTGGTTCCCTCTACACCAAATGTCAGAAAGCTAACACCTCTCCTAGTCTATTATCTTCTCCCATTTCTACTTTGCATGTTCTCTTCTTCGATACAAGAGATTTTGTCATATTACCCTCCTCTCTTTTTTTATCTCTGGTCTTCTCACAATCCTTCCCTTCTCAGTCACCTCTCTCCCTTCTCACAATTCTCCCTCTCCGATTCAAGTACTCTCTATTCCCTCACAAGTTTTTTACCTACTTCTTCTCTCTCCCCTGTTGGGGACGGATCCAATCAAGCACCATACGACTAGAGCCACAATCGAAGAAGAAAGCATGCACAATCGCACAAGACGAGGATTTATAGTGGTTCGGCAATGTGCCTACTAATGAATCCCTACTGGATCATCATTATCCTCTATTTTCATCCACGATTAATAAGAACCTCGGGAGAAATCTTCACGAATTCTGCATCTTTGTGAATAAACCCATCTCTTGTAATTAACTTATATTTTCTAACCCTAATTATAGTATTTAATTTCTAACACCTTTCTTTATTTTTCTATTTTATTATAAAAACCTCTAAAAATTATATTAAATATTATTTATATTAATATTGTCTTTTAAAAAGAATTAAAAATACAAAAAATATCAAAAACCACAAAAACTCGTTGTTTTTACCCATTAAAAATATTTGCAAAAATTCATCTTTGTATAAATGACTTCTTTTGACTTTTTGACCAACATGAAACTTGTAGATCTCATTGAGATCTAATACAACTTTCATGTTTTGACTTTTTTGTTAATTTTTTCCCTTCTATTCTTTTTTATTTTTCTTTATTTTCTTCAATTTTGAATTTTCTACGCGTGGCACCTTCTGGGCTACCCATGTGGCCCCTCTCTCCTTCTACATTTGACCACACCCTCGGTCGTCTGATCACCATCGTCGTGCCCCCATCTTGGTCATTCATCTCCGCTTCATTTCCAGTCGTCAGATCCCATCTCCAGATCCCATCCTACCACTCCCTTCCACCATGGTCCCGACCACGGGATCACCATCCATCTAATGGCTCCACGCACAACACGTCATCCACTCCTCCTTCACCATTAGATAAAACCCCTCCTTAGTCCCCACCACACATTCATGCCCATTACCCCCCGCTCGATCAGACCGTGATCGCATCTGAACCATCCCTTCGCACCTCCATCTTAGCCGTTGGATCTTACAATCCAAAGGTCATCATCTCATCATCTTCCTCAAGCATACCTCTCACCGGCCTTTACACTTACCAAACCCGCTCCCCCCTTCCTATTCTAACGGCCACCTCCGATCTCTTTGCCACGACCTACTAGCACCATTGCAAAGCCCTAATGCTCGCCATCTGTGTGTACCATTCAATCTACCTCGGCCAAGACCTAGAATCTTCATTGCGCCCATTACGTTCGCCACTACCATCACATGTAATGTCGGACCTCCCCCTTCAAATACCCCCCCTCCGTCGCACTTCTCCTTCATCCATCAACTCACGAAGCTCCCTCCTAGCCACCTTCCCCTCCTCGTAATAGGAGGAGACAGAATTGGTATGCGATAGTGGCCAGAGCTTCAAGTGTTGACCCTCGGTCACCCCGACAGAGTAACGGTGGCTTTGCCACTGATGAGCATCAAGGAACGGTCACCCTCGTCATGCAACGACTGGAGGCTCCCTAGGAGCCTAATCCCAGGCCACTTCATCCACCTTCTTCCTCTTATATCCTCCAAGTACTTCTTCCTGCCTTGTTTTTCTTCATTTTTCTCTTAATTTTCTCGCCATACATGATGATCCCCTCCACCACCTAACCATCTCCTCACCTTCACCACATCACCATCACCCTCTCCATACATTCCACTCACCCCCTACCTCCGTCAGAACCTCCAGGCAACCCATCCCTTTCCTCTTCGCCTCGCTGGAGAGGAACCCACTAGGGTCATCGCCATCTTTGCCCCTTAGCCCTCCGCTCAACCTCACCATACTCCTCTTGCACCCACATGCACGCTTCAGATATCACTAACCTTGCAGGTAATCCTAATATTCAATGATCGAAGTTCTCTCACCATCTCTGTCCAAGACCTATAGCGAGGGCCCGTCGCTGGCCTCTTCCTGGACCTATCGTGCCTTCTCCACCATCGCATCTTCATTGCTAACACTCTAGGAAACCTCTTGGATCTCTAGCACGCATGGTGGAAGGAGGTAGAGCTCCAGGCCCGTCACTAGAGCACAACCCTCTTCGATGGGAGAGGCGGAGCGAGATGAAGCAGCTACCGTCCGATCATCTGGACCAGACGGCCCTGATGAAGGCTCGAGCCTCCATGCCTACCCTCTAGGCTTGGGTGACCAAGACGCCCCCCGAAGCCACCTGCAACTGCTACGTGTCTCCTGAACCTCGGTACCTCCCGAGCTTAGTCCCTTGCGTGCCACGCACGTGAGGGGCTGGGTTATTTCCAGATGAACCCTCGACCTCCTTCATAATTGAAGCAAAGTCATTAGGCATGTGCCTCACGTGCGCGCTTGGGGTATTTTACAGAGAGGCCTAGTCGGATTTCATAAATTACAATACGGCCCATGCACGCAAAGGGAAAATTACACTTGGGCCCCTCTGGGTTTTGGTTTTTGCAAATGGGTCTTTCTAGGGGACCTATTTGTAATATTTATCTTTATTTTTCTTACATATTTATTACATTTATGCCTTTGCACTGTTTCTTTAATATCTTGAGCACACAGACTCCGTTTCAGCTAATTTTAGTTTTCATTGTGTTGCATATTTTACCATCTATTTAATGGCATCATTTATTTTATGATTTGGTACTAAATTAAATATGATGAATTTTGATGATTTATAGTATCTTCTGATCTTTAAGTTAAATGCCATTAGTTATTTTAATGCTCTATTTGACTCTAAAATTGACTCATAATTTGTTGATCATTTATTTGATATTTGTAGCGCATATTTGCACATTATTATATGCATCCCTATGTGTTTACATATCATTGCATATTGTGTTCATTACATCATATTAATACATTTTAAAAATCCAACAAAAATTGCATGCATTATTCTACTTTGTGCTCTTGAATCATTTTGAGCCTATATTATTTTATCTGCATTGCATATCACATCTGCATGAAGACCTAAGACTAGAAAATATTCATATATTAATTAAAAAAAATTCGATAAATAGACAAAGATGCTTGTGTCCCTGTGTTTGACCTTGGTATATTTGCCAAGTAAAATAATTTCCACATATTCGAATGCATGGTTTTTGCTGAATTATTCTCACCACCTATACTTTGATAAAATACGATTATTAATGTGGTGAGAATGCAGTTCATCAAATGGCGTCATTGTCGGGGACACGACTCATCTTTATTTGTTTGTTGAATTATTTATATTTTTATTATTTTTATGTGAATAATTTCAAAATATTAGGTCTTCTCATCATGTTGTTTTTTTGCATCATTTCATGATTAAATTTCTTGATGTTTTTCTGACATTATTCTTTTGTGATAGGGCCCATGAAGATCGAGGATGCTTGAGACCCATGGAGGCGTGGAGTTGGGAGCCCCCGCTTCGAGGAGCCGCAAAAGAAAATTCAAGAGAATTAAAGAAAGATTAATCATCACTTCATTCATGCATTTTATTGTAAAAAAATGCAAAAATATGTATCATGTGCATTTTTAGCGGTCCTTGTTCGAGGGCTCGCGTGTGTAAGAAAAAAGGAGGCAGTTCACTCAATACACCCCCCCACACACACCTATGTATATTCACTCACCGCCCTCCATCCTTCCATCTATGAAAATTCGCACACACACACCCTCTCCTGCATATCCATATATGTATATTCATACACCTCCCCCCTCCATCATATTCATTTGTAAAAATTCATCCCTCCCCCATCTCCAACAACCTGACATATATATATAAATGTCCCCTCTAATCCTAACAGCCACGTGTCCCTCAACCCAAAATCTAGATCCAATACTTAGGTTATTTTCATCCTAAGTGTAGGGGGAACCCAACCCTTCAACCTTCCCTCTGCCCATCCTCTTATACTTAGGCCATTTTTAACCTATGTATAGGGGGGCATCCGAGTCAGCTCCACTATATCACCTTGTATTTAACCGGAGCTATGACTTCATATCACTTGTGCTATGAGGACATAACAGAAGTTAAGTATGGGGATATACTTGTATATTATTGTATATATACTTTGGCCATAGCTCGTATGTTAAAATTTTTGAAAACTTTTTGGGCTAGGGTTTAAGTTGACCTAGTGAACTGAATTGTGAAAACATTTGTAAAAAATCTTTTGAAAATTGGGGGATTAACTTTTTATAAGTAAAAGTAACCTTTTTCAAAATCTCCCATAAAAATCTGAAAAATTAAAAAAAATTCTTTGTTATAGCCTCTGACTACTAAGCTTAAAAATGAGTAGCTACTTTTCAGTGTGGGAACTTCGGTCTCCCTTAGCAGAGTGGGTGGTTTAGAGGACATTGTCTATGGCTCCATCCTCAAGTAACACGGATATCCATCTAAAGGTTTGTACTTGCACCCATACTGGCTGGAAGTACATGCAACTATTCATATGAGCTTGAGCTAGTCATTATCTCTCCAAAAAATGATGAAAAATAAAAAATCATAAAAAAATGCAAAAGATAAAAATCACAAAAATCGCTAACTATATGTTGCATTCGTGGCACATCGACTATCACTCAAGGCTTAAGGATTTAAAAACACTTGATTTCTGAGATCTTGAGAGACTGAGTTAACCGGCCTTAGTCACTAGGATTTTTGAAACTTAATAATCCACACTTCCCTAGTTTGAAAGATTTGAGCTCTGTATTGCACTCTTCATCTCTACCTTCTAAAGAATATGATCTGCACATCACTTTCACAACTGTGGGATTGATGAAATGTGTTGAGTTATCACTTAAGGAACTAGGACTGGAGATTTGAGTTGAGACCCGATTTAGTGGCGTACGAGGATGGGATAAAGTTAATGAAGGCTTCAAGAAATCTGAGTGTCAATAAAACCCTAGCTAGTATGTGAACAAGTCCACATGCTATTATTTGATATTAACCTATGTGCCAGGGTGTGATGAAAGCTAATTAAATTGTTGATCAGTGTGTGCCAACTATTGGTAAAAGCAGTGGAGCTAGCTAAAAAATGAAATAAAATTCGAGAGAAGTTCTCTCATACAAAGAAAATCTCAATCATTACAAATACAAATTCGAAGAGCTTCCACCAAAGGCAAGCGCTCCCAGCCATTTCAAAGTGCCCACTTGGACCAAATGCTGTTAGGATCAAGGAGTCGGGCTAGCACTAAAAAAAGGCTCTGCATCGTATAGTGATACAAGTCCGAGTGTCGAAGGTATCTTAGATACTCAAAAGAGACACACCCCAGTGTACTCCCAGGAAAACAAGTGCAGACGACTCCGAATTCTCTTGACATACACATTGATCAACAAAACAAAAATATACATGTGTTGAGTAATAAGGTACTCGAGGCCCTTGTTCCAATATGAGGGAGAGAAAAATAGACACAATCATATGCCCTCCATCATCTGGTCATGCATCTACACGTTCAAGTCTGACAAACTAATGAGACGGTTAATTGAAGCAAGAACCAACTTATTTCCTAGTGTTGAGGATTAAGTCTAGAGGAGAGTATTCTGGACTGGAAGTTTGGGTGGTATATCGACTTGACTCTCATGATTGCAATACACTAATTTTCATATCCTTATATTATATGTACAAACAAAGAGTCTGATAATTAGAGAAGTTGGATTCCTTTTAACTAGAGCATAGTTGGGCCCAGAATTTTAGGATCACTGAAATTGAGGGTCTTCGACGATTTGAGCCTTGAAAATCCACATGCATTGTCAATAATTAATCTGACTCGTTCATTCTTTAGATGCTTGAGGATGAGCATAGTTTAAGTATAGGGGTATGATGAATCCCTACTGATCATCATTATACTCTATTTTTATCATCAATTAATAAGAACCTCATGAGAAATCTTCATTAACTCTGCATCTTTGTGAATAAACCTATATCTTGTAATTAACTTATTATTTTCTAACCTTAATTATTGTATTTAATTATTAACATTTTTCTTTATTTTATATTTTAAAAAACCCTAAAGTTAGATTAAATATTGTTTTTATTCATCTTGGCTTTTATAAGAAATTAAAAATACAAAAAATATAAAACTATTAAATTCGGTGTTTTTACCCATTATAAATATTTGCAAAATTTTACTTCTGTATAAATGATTTCTTTTGGCTTTTTGACCAACATGAAACTTGGAGATCTTATTGAGATCTACAACTTTCATGTTTTTACTTTTTGTTATTTTTGCTTCCTTCTATTTCTTCTTTATTTTTGTTTATTTTCTTCATTTTTGAGTATTCTGATTGGGCCATGTGGCGCCTTCTGGGTCGCCCATGTGGCCCTCTCTCCTTCTACCACTTGGCCACTCCCTCGCCCGTCTGATCACCATCTTTGTGCCCCAATTCTGGTCGTTCATCTCCGCTTCATTTCTAGCCATCAGATCCTATCTCCAGATGCCATCCTACAACTCCCTTCCACCCTAGTCCTGACCACATGATAATCATCCATCTAATGGCTCTGCGCACGACACGTCACACACTCCTCCTTCACCGTTAGATAAAACCTTGCCTTAATCCCCACCGCACACTCGCGTCCATTACCCATCTCTCGATCAGATCGAGTGACATCTGAACCATCCCTTCGCACTTCTATCTTAGTTTTTGCATCGTACAATCCAACAGTCATCACCTCATCGTCTTCCTCTAGCATACCTCTCACCGGTCATTACACTTGCCAAACTCGCTCCCCCTTCCTATTCTAACGACCATGTCTGATCTCTTCGCCATGATCTACTAGCATCATCGCAAAGCCCTAATGCTCGCCATCTTCACAGGCCATTCAATCGACCTTGACCAAGCCCTAGAGTCTTCATTGCGCCCGTTACATTTGCCACTACCATCACATGTAATGTAGGAACTCTCCCTTTAAATACCCCCCTCCGTTGCACTTCTCCTTCGTCCACTAAGTCATGAAGCTCCCTCCTAGTCACCTTCCTCTCCTCGTGACAGGAGGAGGCGGAATTGGCAGGCAATAATTGCGGGAGCTTCAGTGTTGACCCTCAGCCACCCCGACCGAGTAACGGTGGCTCCACCACCGATGAGCATTGAGGAACGGTCACCCTCGCCGTGCAACAATCGGAGACTCCCTAGGAGCCTCAACCCAGGTCGCTTCATCTGCCTTCTTCCTCTCCTATCCTCCAGTTACTTCTGCCTCCTTGTTTTTCTTCTTTTTCTCTTAATTTTCACATTGTACATGATGATCCATGCCACCACCTGACCATCTCCTCTCCTTCACCACATCATCATCACCCCTCACCACACATTCTGCTCACCCTCTCCCTCCGTCAGAACCTCCGACCACCCCGCCCCTTTCCTCTTTGCCTCGCTAGAGAGGAACCCGCTAGGGTCATCATCTTCTTCACCCCTTAGCTCTCTGCCCCACCTCACCTCACTCCTCTTGCACCCATGCATATGCTTCGTCTATCACTAACCATGTAGGTACTCCTAATCTTCAATGGTTGAAGTTCTCTCACCAGCTCCGTTCAAGACCTGGGTCTCTAGCAAGGATCCATCATTGGCCTCTTCCTGGACCTCCCGCACTACTATCACATCTCCATCGCCAACGCTCCAGATAGCTTCATGGATCTCTAGCATGCATGGTGGAAGGAGGAGGAGCTCCAGGCCCGTCACCAGAGCACGATCCACTCTGGCAGGAGAGGCAGAGCTAGATGAAGCAGCTACAGTTTGATCATCTGGATCAGATGACCCTGATGAAGGCCCGAGCCTCCATGCCGACCCTATAGGCTCGGGTGACCAAGCCCCCCCAGGCCACCTGCAGCCGCCACGTGTAGCCCAAACCTCGGTGCCTCTCGAGCATGGTCCATCACATTCCATGCATGTGAGGGGCTGGGTTATTTGCAGATGAAACCCTGACCTCCTTCATAATTGCAACAAATTTACCAAGTGTGTGCCTCATGTGCACGCTTTGGGGTATTTTACATAGAGGCCTAGCCGGATTTCACAAGTTGCAATATGACCCATGCACACAAAGGATAAATTACAACTTGGGCCCCTCTGGGTTTTGGTTTTTGCAAATAGGTCCCTCCAGGGACTTATTTGTAATATTTCTCTTTATTTTCCCATGCATTTTTATTACATTTATACCCTTGTACTGTTTCTTTAATATCTTGAGCATATGAATTTTACTTCCGCTGATTTCAGTTTTCATTGTGTTGCACATTTTACCCTCTATTTAATGTATGATTTGAGAATAAATTAAATATGATGAATTTTAATGATCTACAGTGTCTCCTGATCTTTAAGTTAAATGCCATTAGTCATCTTTAATGCTCAATTTGACTCTGAAATTGACTCATAATTTGTTGCTCGTTGATTTGATATCTGTAGGGCATATTTACACATTATTGTTTGCATCCCTATATGTTTGCATATCATTGCATACTGTGTTCATTACATCATATTTCTACATTTTAAAAATAAAATAAATGCATGCACCATTCTACTCCGTGCTCTTGCATCATTTTGACCCTGCATTATTCTATCTGCATTGCATATCACATCTACATGAAGAACTAAGACTAGAAAATATTTGTTCATTAATTAAACAATAACTTTTTGATAAATAGGTGAAGAGGCTCATGTCCCTGTGTTCGACTTTGATAAACTTGCCAAGTAAAATAATTTTCACGCATTCGAAGGTGTGGTTTTCGTTGAATCATTATCACCACCTATAATATGATATAATATGATTATAATATGTTGAGAATGCGGTTCATCTCATACTCCACTTGCTCACACTAGACTCTCTTTATTATTTATTAAATGATGTTTTGGATACAATATGTGGTGCCACCGAGCTCCTTTTATACCACAACAAAAGAATATCAAGTATTCAGCAATCCCCATCATCAACCCTCAACTAATCATGATGCAGGAGATGGATTGAGCATCTCAACAATCCAACTCAGACAGGTCTTCATGGCACAAGAAGCGAGAAAAAGACATAGCTCGTGCTAGGCATAGAATGGCTAAAATAATAAAAAGTATAGAAGTAAATCCGCCCCCCCCCCATACTTAGGCTCTGGTCAGCCTAAGTGTAGAAGAAGAGCAAAAATGGGGCGGACGAGGTCAAGAGGAGAAATGGATGAGTATATACATATGGCGGGCATCGACTCCCCCTATACTTAGGCTCTTGGTAAGCCTAAGTATAGGACAAGAGTAAGTGTAAGAACCGATGTGATCCGGAGAATATACAAGGAAGGGAGAATGTACAAGAGTAATTGAATCTTCTAAGATGTTGAGTATTGATGTTGCATCTTCATGAAGAGCAGTATGTTGTATCTGCTCTGTGCTCACTCTGCATGAAGTTGATGACCTCGAATTGGACTAACTACTCTTTCGAATCAACAAAATGCTTCAACGGTTGTCCATTCACCACATGAGACTGTGCACCATCTGTGAGATCAACTATCTCTACACTTCTATTCTCGTGCACTTTCTTAACAACAAAGGGACCCGTCCATTTAGATTTGAGCTTCCCATGGAACATCTTCAACCTGGCATTGAACAACCATACCTTTTGTCCAGGGACAAAGTCTTTGCACCTAATGTGCTGATCATGCCATCTCTTTACTTTGTCCTTATAAATCAAACTGTTGTCATATGCCCTATTTCGAATTTCCACGAGCTCGTTCAAGTTCAAGTCTCGACAAAGCTTCCCTAGGTGACAACTTCAATTAATCTTCTTAATTGCCCATTCCGATTTATGAATCAATTCTGCGGGCAAATGACATGGCTTGCCATAGATCATTCTAAATGGTGAAGTACCCAATGGTGTCTTGTAGGCTATCCTATAGGCCCACATAACTTGGTCTAAGAGCTGAGACCAGTTCTTCCTATCGGGATGAACCAATTTCTGCAAAATACTCTTCACCTCTCTGGTCGAAACCTCTGCCATGCCGTTGGACTGTGGGTGGTAAGGACTAGTAACTCTATGCTCAAATCCATAGTCCTTAGTTAAAGATCTCATATCTCGGTTCACAAAATGGCTACCCCCATCAGATATCAAAACTTTTGGCACCCCGAACCTAGCAATGATATGGTCTCTCACAAACTTACAGACAATCTTGCTGTCTGTGGTTCGGGTTGGGATAGCCTCCACCCACCTGGATAAATAGTCAACCGCCAACAATATGTACTCATGCCCGTGGCTGTTGGAAAAGGGACCCATAAAATCTATGCCCCATGCATCAAAAACATCACAAATAATCATCGGTTGCATGGGCATCTCATCTCTCTGTCCAACTGTCCCTCCCATTCTTTGACAGATCGGACACGACCGTACAAAATCATTAGCATCTCTAAACAAAGTCGGCCAATACAATCCACATTGAAGTACTTTGTGAGCGGTTCTCTTTCCCGAATGGTGTCCTCCATCCTCAAGTGAATGACAATATGTGAGGACACTCTGGTATTCCTTCTGAGGAATACACCTTCTCCAAACACAATCTGGTCCTTCGAAGAAAAGGAAAGGATCGTCCCAGTGGTATCTCCTCGAATCTGACTTCAGTCGATCAATGCTGCTCCTAGTCCAACCATGGGGAACCTGCTTGGAGACAAGATAGTTCACCATGTTGGCATACCACGGGAGTGAGTCAATAACACAAATTGACTCATCTGGGAAGGTCTCTCTAATCCTCTCATAATCAGGAGAATCCTTAAGTTCAATCCGAGAAAGGTGATGAGCCACAACATTCTTCACTCAAGGTTTATCTTTTATCTCCAAATCAAATTCCTGGAGGAGTAAAATCCACCTAAGAAGACGCGCCTTCGCGTCCTTCTTTTCCATTAAGTATCGAATGGTTGTGTGATGAGTATAGATTGTCACCTTAGAGCCCAAAATATATGATCTGAACTTCTCGAGGGCCCATACTACCGCGAGCATTTCCTTTTCAGTCACTGTATAATTCTTCTGTGTAGGATCTAATACTTTGATCACGTAATGGATCGCAAACAGGATCCCCTCTCGTCGTTGTCCTAACACAGCTCCTATAGTGAAATCTGAAGCATCAGTCATGATCTCAAAGGGGAGAGACCAGTCAGGAGCTTGTAGGATAGGCGAGGCACAAATCTTCCTCTTCAAGAGCTCAAAGACCTCCAGACACCTGTGATCTACAACGAACTCTATGTCTTTCCCTAAGAGCTCACTCAGTGGGCGGGCGATCTTTGAAAAATATTGAATGAATCTCCTATAGAATCCAACATGCCCTAAGAATGACCACACTGACTTAACGTTGGTAGGTGGATCGAGTTTCTTGATCACCTCCACCTTGGTAGGGTCAACCTCCATTCCCCTTTTGGAGATGACATGCCCCAACACGATATCCTCCATCACCATAAAGTGACTCTTCTCCCAGGAGAGTACCAGATTCACCTCTCTACACCTCGTAAGGACTCGGTCCAAGTGCGATAAACATGTATCAAAAGAATCACCGTGGATTGAGAAATCATCCATGAACACTTCCAGGAAATCTCCCACCATCTCGGCAAATATGGCTATCATGCACCACTGAAATGTGCCCGGGGCATTGCAGAGCCCGAATGGCATGCGCCTGAAAGCATAAGTACCGAATGGACATGTGAATGTGATCTTTTCCTGGTCCTCAGGGGCTATGGCCACCTGGTTATAGCCTGAGTACCCGTTAAGAAAACAGAAGAACTCTTTCCCTGCTAGTCTCTCCAAGATCTGATCAATAAAAGGCAAGGGAAAGTGATCTTTCTTGATCGCGGCATTCAGGTGCCTGTAGTCAACACAGACACACCACGACGTAGGTACTCATGTCATGATCTCTACCCCATCCTCGTTGGTGACCATCTGAATTCCCGACTTCTTCGGGACAACATGAAGCGGGGCCACCCACTTGGAGTCAGAATAGGGTATACAAACCCTGCCTTGCACCATTTCTCAATTTCTTTCTTCACTACTCCCCGTAGATTGGGGTTAAGTCTCCTTTGGAACTCACGGGAAGTTCTCACATTATCCTCAGTAAAAATGTGGTGCGAGCAGAGAATGGGGTTGATCCCCACGAGATCCGATACTGTCCAGCCTATTGCTTTGCAGTTCCTCTCTAAGACTTCTAACAACCTAGACTTCTATTCTAAAGTCAAGTCTGAGCTAATGATGACAGGATATCTTTCTTTGGGTCCCGCAAGAAAGGCGTACTTGAGTGTAGGAGGTAATGATTTCAGTTCTGGCAATGTGGTATCATCAAGAAAATCTGGCTGAACTGAATTTGAATATGGTTCCGTGCTGCATGAAGGTGGGCTAAGCTGAGTAGTACTCGCCACCAAATCAGAAGTATCGGGAGTCGGATCGCCAAAGAAACGCGGTAGTTCGGCCAAAGCCACGTCCGACTCATCATCTATGTCCCATGATCGTTCCGAAGGGGATGGAACTGATAGATCCAGATGGATCTCTGTGTGTCATCATGGGGATAGGTAGATGCATCTCTCACAAGATCAGACAACACCTGGCAAACTGCATCATCCACTACACCCTTTCCAGATGAAAGGGACTCGCTCTGTCTTGAAGGAATTTGTCCCCAAATCCCAACTGTGCTAATCATTCTGCAATCTGCCTATGACTATGAGTACTCTGTACTACTCTCTGAATCAGGTCGCTGACACTTGGTTTGCTTCATCTCAAGGTTCACTTCTCTGCCTGGAGAACGAAACTTCATCATTCTCGTACCATAATCGAAAGCTGCGCCTGCGGTCCTAAGGAAGGGCCGCCCAAGAATGATCTGAGATTCTCTCCAATGATTGGGGTCTCCATGTCCAAGACTATGAAGTCAACCTGATAGTTCTGCCCCTCAATCGAGATAACGACGTTCTTCATTTCTCCCTTAAGTCTCTTCACTGAACGATCTGCAAATTGGAGTAAAGCTCTAGATTTGCGAAGTGGTCCCAACTCCAATTTCTGATATAAGGCTAAGGGAAGTAAGTTGATCGAAGAACCGTTATCTAAGAGTGTGCGTGCAAATGCAATGTCGTCAATACGACTCTCCACATAGCGAGCACCCATGTCTCTCTTTTTCCTTGGCAAAGTCTGATTCTTGAGACAATAGGTTGTGGCTACTGATAAGACATGTGTCTTTATATTTCCGTTATCTTTCTTTCTGCTAACCCTTGTAGGTGTGCATCTCACCTTAAGGTATTTTTGGAATGCGGGATGATTAGCCACATACTCATCAAATGACACCTTTACAGTGATGTTCTCTTTACAAAACCGTGCCATATCGGGGTCATCTTTCTGAATCTTTTTGATGCGCTTTCCTGCCATAAGAGCCCGGGGGAAAGGGATGGAAGCTAGAGAAACAGAAGATGAAGAGTATGAATCATGAACTGAAAGATCATTCTTGGCATTAACTGAAACAGAGTTCTTCATACATGAATCTTTTCAATGCAACATGGGATCGACATCAAAACTATCTACTACAGGTTGTGGAATAGAAGCTGGAGTGGTATCCGCCACAACCGGAGATGCAAGGTCCTCCGTAGAATCAGAAGTGTATCCATGCTGTCGATGCTGCATATGTGCTCTCCTCCTCCTCTTGGCTCCCTGAGTAGAAATCCTCAAATGGTGCTGATGGGGCTCCAAAATATGATGCCTTTCCTCCTCGTCCTCTGAAGACCCCTCAGGTAGAGCTCCAGAGATGCCCCTCCTCGTGTCCCTCGCCCGGTCAGGTACGGTCACGGTCCTTCCGCTCCTGAGTGACATGTGGTTAGCCTCATCACACGAAAGAATCTCATGTTCAGATCTAGGAGATGCCGAATAGTATACCTGACCAAAGTGTTGCTGAGAACTAGATCGGTTCAGGCTATTGGGGTTAGCCTGAACTTGGGCTGGAATAGAGGTAGAGGGTGTTCGTCTCGCCATCTGGACAGGCGGTTGACATCCACCTGTAAGTCATGAATCTCGTTCCTGTAGGAACGGAGCTCGTCGAGTATCTGCTGTTGAATATCCATGGGACTAGACGAAGAAGGAAGTGGATAGGACTGGGAAGAAGAACGGGAAGACTGGACCTGTTGGCCAGAGTACTGCTTCTGCTGCTGCTGCTGGGGTTGCGGGCCCTGCTGGCCCGTCTGGTAATGGCCCTGTCGGCCATACTGCTGGTATTGCTGCTGCTGTAGGGGTGGCTGGAATCCAGGGCTTTGTTGTGAAGGAGGTGGTGCGGAGGTGAATGCGGTATTATGAAAGGTCGGGGGACGCTGGTAGGTCTGTCGGTCTCCCGAACTTCCCGGCCTGGCAGGGTCCTGAGTATACCATACTCCATTCACCTCCCAAACCGGTGGATGCTCTTCCTGAACTGTTTCTGCTAATGGAGGTGGCTATTGGAAAGAGTGGGTGTAGGATTGGTCCTGCTCCCATGGCTGGGGTTGCCCTGACACCAACTGCTCCTGAATATGGTGAACTCGGTATACGAGAGCAGAGGGTGCAGTCACGGCAGGTATCTTTATCTTAGATACCCTATCAGTCAACTCCTCCATTTGTTTTGGAATCTTGGAGACGCTCCGGTCCAATTCATCAATTCTCCTGTCAATCCTCTCAACTACAGTAAGCTTTTCAGCAAGGAGTCTAATGTTAGGGATCACATCTTGAGAGAGATCGACTACAGCTGATTTCCCCCCTCCAAGTGAGAGTGAACTGGGGAATGGTGTATAGGCCCTGCTGGCCATCTGTGAGCGGTTAGTTTCAGCCATCTGCTTGAATACCCTCCAGACGGTATCCGCTCCCCGTGATGTATAGCTGCCTCCACAGGCAGCGCTCACTAAACCTGCATCTCAGGGTTGAGACCAGTAAAGAACGATGGGACCAAGATGTTGTCATCTAATCCATGATAGGGACACTTCTGCAGGATGTCCTTGAATCTTTCCCAAGCATCACAAAAGGCTTCATGGGGTAATATGGAAAAACTCGTAATGCGCATCATCATCATGTTAGTTCTGCTCAACGGGTAGGACTTCTTCAGGAATAAGTCCTTGAACTGGGCATAAGTAGTGAATGTAACTCCCAAGTTCTTTACCCAGTAGTCGGCTTTGCCACCCAAGGCAAATGGAAGGGAATTAAGCCTAATATAATCCTGGCTAACATTATTATGCTTGAGGTTAGCACAGATGAGCTCAAAGTCCCTTTAAGAATGCATATGGCTCCTCAGAAGCATTCCCATCAAAGTGTTGCAGCAGGTTCAGAAAATGTGGCTTCAACTCAAAATCAATAGTGGGTTCAACTGGACTCAAGTAATTCCGAATGTGATATTGTCTGGGGTTATACGCCACATCCATTGGTGGCTCGACCCCAACATTTAGTTGTCCTAACTGAGCTCTGAGAAGTGTGTGTTTCTGCTCAGATGCCGCTAATCTGGCAAGTATCATTCTCATTGGGTCTTCATGGTTGTCTTCTTCCTCTTCTTTCTTCTTTGGAGGCATTTTACTTGAATCTTCTTTATAGCATGAATCATCAAGATGTTCTTGATTAGAAGAGTATTTATGAATCAAGGTATTCTCACCGAGGCGAAGGTCTTCCTCGGTGAGGTGGGAAGAGAGAAAGGGAATGGTTTGACAGTAACCATCTCGAGAGTGGTTGATCCTGAGCTCAAGAGGGTCATGAGTCCAGGTTGGTCCACGTTGCGCATGGACCTGTGAAGACATACTTCTTGGAGGGTTCAACGGGAAATTCGCAAAGTCCGAATAAATATCCCCCCAATCAGTCATCTTCGATGTCAAAAGAACCGATTAGAACACGATATTCAATGAGGCGCTAGTTCTACGGTGCACGTAAATGTGCGGAGTGAACTCACACAGTACAAACACAATTCAAACCCTCAATTTCACCAACTCAACACGTGATGGCCGTAAGAGTTCGGCCGAATTATCTTGTCAAATTTAGTTGGTGAGAAATACAATCTTGGAAAGATTAACGAGCTGTTAGGTGCCTGTATTTTCCTATAGACTGGCCCGGTTCTTACGACTAGTTTGGCCTACTTTCAGCCAGTATAGGAGTAAGTACAAGCCGAAGCCCGTTCCTTGAGGACTAAAGCGCCCTCTAAACCTCCCACTCTGCTAAGGAAGTCCGGACCGTATAAATATGGCTACCCGTATTCCTCACTGAAAAGTAGCTAATCACCTGAAAATAAAGAACCAATAGTAAGTAAGATTTCCTGGCTTGGCTCTATCCTAGGGTCATCTCTCTCTCTCTCTCTCTCTCTCACTTGCAAGTAAAACAAACAATGAGGGCTTTATGCACCCGAGAACAGGGGTTCTTTTTATTCCAATTATTTTAAATCGACCTACTCAATTCAATCCCAACTTTAGATTTAGATTATCACTTGAATTTTATATGAACACACAAGCACGTCTATCGTTCAGTCCCAATTTCCTTTTGACCTTAAGTTGTAAAACAAGAGAGGAATCGGAAATCAGAATGCAAACGAGAAACTATGATGCATGCTCAGAAGAAGGTATACTTATAGTGAATCCCAACACTCTCAATGCATCATGCAAAACTGAATTTGTAAATTTTACATAAATGCATGCAGATCGAGAGAAACCGCACCTAAACAATATACTATTATCGGGGAAGAATTGATTTAATTTTGAGCTAAGTAGTACATGTCTATGTGCATCTCATTATGAATCTTATAAGATAAGTGAATCTTCTAAGATATGTGTGGCCTAAATTACGATGGGCACAAACAAATTTGATTCTAAATTACCATGTGCCTAATCCTTAATTTCGCCACTCAAGTCGAGCCCCACCCTCACCGGAGAGTGAAACAGGTCTCGACACACCACAAATAAAGTCCAAGTCTCTTTACATGCGCGAGCTCTCAAACAAGAGCCGCTATAAAGGAGCAAGCTAAATAATTACAAGAATTTACAAAATTTCTCTCGAAATAAATAATTTTTCCTTGATCTTCAGCAGTCGACGCGCGTCGCGTCCGTCGACCTCCGATGCACTCCAAGTCCACTGGACCCTCGCAAGGAAAATAAGATTTATATTAGAGATATAAAAACAAAATACATAAAAGAATATGAAGAGAAAATAATTGAGAGAAAAATAGACTAAATACAAGGAGGCTCGGGGGTAAGGCTACCCGAGTAAATGAAAATCTAAATCCGAATTTTTAAATTAATCCTTAAGCCGTTTGCCACCCCGGCAACGACGCCATCTGACAGGCAGGAATACTCACGTATATATTACATATATACTTTACCCATAGCTCATACTTTCACGTATTTTTGTATATATTATACAATAACTATGGGGTGGGTAAAAAACTTTTTGAAAAAAACTTTTTCTAAAAAAAGAAAAAAGGAAGAAAACCTTTTTGAAAAAAAATCTTTTAAAAAAACTTTTCAATAAAAAATGTGTTTTATAAAAAAAACTTTTCAAAAAAATGTTTTTGAAGTTCTTTTTCCTTATTTGCTTAAAAAAACTTTTCAAAAAAAGTCCTTTCTTATATAGCAATCTTTTTCAAAAAAAACTCTTGGAAAAAACAACAACAAAACTTTTCCTAACAAAAAAAGATCTCTTCTTTGCCTTTGTTTCAAAAAAAAACCTTTTCTAAAACTAAAAAAATCATAAAAAAACTAACTAATAAGTTGGTTTAATCCCTGACACAATTCACTTTCACACAAGACTAGTGATGTTCAAGAACACTTGGTTTATAAGGTCTTAAGATTTTGAGTTAACCAACCTTAGTCATTTGGGGCCTTGACTTAATTATTCACATTTCCCTTTGTTTGAAATATTTGTATGCTATATTGCATGCTTAGTCTCTACCTTAAGAATATGATCAGCACTTCACATACACGACTGCAGTTATGATGAGATGAGTTGAAATTTCACTTGAGGAACTGGGATGAGGGAGTTTGGACTTGATTTGATGATGCTTAGGGATGGTATAAAATCAATGAAGTCTTCATGAAACCTGAGTGTCAGCATCTTTAGCCAGTATGAGAACATGGTTCTTGTACTATCTCTTGACATCTACCTATGTGCCAGGGTGTGATAAAATAAAAAAATGTTGATCAATGTGCGCCAACTCTTGGTAAAAGCAGTGAAGCTAGCAAAAATACTACAAAGCAATGAAATGATAAAGAAAAGCTCTCATTCCACAAAGTCAATTATCAAAAGAGCTTCCACCAAAGGCGAGCGCTCCCAACCATTTCAAAGTGTCCACTTGGACCACCGCTATTAGGACCAGGAGTCAGGCTTGCACCAAAAAAGGGCTCTGCATCGTAAATGCTACAAGTCTGGGTATAGAAGGTATAATAGATACTCAAAAAAGACACACCCCGGTGTATTCCCAGGAAAACAAGTGCAGACGGCTCCAACTTCTCTTGACGGACGCACTGATCAACACTAAAAATATCGTTGCGTAATAAGGCATTTGAGAGGATCATTGTTCCAATGAGAGGGAGAGAAGAAATGACACAATCCTATGCCCTCCATGAACTGGCCTTCCATCTACACTTTCAAGTCTGACAACTAAAGAGACGGTGGATTGGATGCAAGAAATGATTTATTCCCTAGTGTCGAGGATCGGGTCCTTAGGAGAGTCTCTTGGACTGGAACCTTGGGTGACGTTGTGACTCTACTCTTGTAATTGCGGTCAACACTTAAAGTCATATCCCTACTATATATGTATACAATGAGATTCTGGTGATTAGGGAAGTGGGATACCTTTTGACTAGAGCTTGGTTCAGCTTAGAATTTTAGGATCTCTAAAATCGCGAGTTCTTGAATGGATCAAGTCTTGTATTCACATGCACAGTCAGGGGTTAACTCAACTTATTCATTCTTTATTTGCTCGAGGACTAGCAAAGTTTAAGTATAGGAGGGGGGCATACTTACCACTATACTACAACGGTGCCATCTGACGAGTTCTAAATACGATAAATAATTTGTATTCATTGTAATACGTGTACTTAGCAATTCGGTCAGAACCGAGAGAAGATCTCCGTGAAGAGTGTCTCGGCTTAATTTATATCATGGGCAAGTCTGGGGTCGAACTCAGGGAGGCAAAGGAACAACTTCGGAGGTAATTTGAAAATAAAGTTTTAGATTTCCATTGCGGGTTTTTTTATATTTTTTATGCAACAAGATGCCAAATACAAGATGCGGTTGAATTAAGTCACTAAGAAAATGCATAACAAGGCCAAATTAATTTTAATGTCAAATCAGTTCAATTCAGCCAAATTATATTTTTCCTATAATCCTCCAGTGATGTATGCAAAACATTTTTTTAGAATTTTCGGGGTTAAAATGCAATAATTAAAAATGCACACTTTTTATGGGTATTTTCGCAATTTTTTACACAAACAGTAAACAAAAATGATGAAAATTTTATTGAAATGAAAACATGATGCAAAGATACTACATTTTTTTGGATTTTTTTTACAAAATATGAATTTTTATGTATTTTTTAGTGATAACATTGCGACAATGAGTAATTAATTCCTAATTAATCCACGATATCAAATTAATTAGAGTGCTAATTATCCCAAAAAGATATTTTCATACAGAATCCAGGAGACCTAAAATTTAGCAAAAATGATGTATGTGGATTTAACTAAAAATCAATTACCAAAATCACTCTACAATTTATTTCAGGCACACGATAACTCCACTTTGGTTGAAATTTGGACAGTAAGTTAAACACTCTTCAAGGCATCATATAAAATATTTGTGGAATTTTTAGAGCAACCGTGTGTGAGATATAAATTTAAGAGCTCAATTTGGATAAAATATATAACATTTCAGTTGAACATTTTTCAATAATTATTCAAATATCAGAAAAATACAAAAAAATACTTAAAATGTAGGCAATTAGTTGCTCAACACAATGGTATTTTTCATTTAATAAAAAGAGACAATGTTGATGCCCAAATATTCAGACAAGCACAGGGGTATCCGTGCAAAATAAACTGAAAATAAACAAGACAAATATGTACATGGATGTTTTTTGTAATTACAGAAATATGAGAAATAAAATATGCAAATTTCACAATAAAAAATAAAAAGAAATAGACCTTCTTCTTCCTTGCTTCTTGCTGGGCACGAATAGGGAAAACCGAAATGGGTGGTGGGGACGGGCGGTAGTGCGGCCACGCGCGGGGGTCGGCGACGAGGCGGAGGCGGCGGCGTGAGGGCCACGGTGGCGGCGTGAGGGCGATGGCGAGCTGAGGCGGTGGACGGGGCGCGAGACGCAGTGATGAGGGTGGTTTTGCGCGGGTGGCCGAGGCTGCTGGCGTAGCGCGCGCGGCCGCGCGAGGAGCGGTGTGCGGCCTGGAGCGGCTGTGCGGAGGTCGAGCGGCGGAGCCACATGGCGGTGACTCGGAGGTGGCAACGGCGGCCGGCCACGAGGAGAAAGGGAGGGGGCGGCGGCGGTGTCCGCTGCTTCCCCTCTGTTTCTCTTTTTTTTTTTTGCTGTTCTGAATTTTTTTGTTTTAGATTTTAATTTTTTAATTTTTTTATAGTTTTCTTAAACAGGAATACAACAAAGGATATGGGAGACAAAGATGATGTGATGATGGTGAAGATGATGTGGAACAAATGTGGGTATATGGATGATAATATGATTGACTAAAAAAATTTGCAAAGATTAAAATAATGACAACAAGATGAAAAAAATTACCTAAGACGGACGGTCGCCTATGATGTGCTCACGAGAGCACGATCTTCGCTCGAATCACCGGCGAGCGATGAGCTCGAGCAACGCGCGAAGGCGGTTGTGATGTTAGCCAAAAAACCAACGGATCTCACCGGAGAGAGGGTCGTCGTCGCTCGACCTCGGTTGCGTCGCTGTCACCGATTCAACTATGGGAACTAGGCTCTCCTCACATAAAGATGGATCAAGTGCAATTTGAGGAGGATGGGATGTATATAAAGAAGAGGAAATGAGAGGTTATTAGAATAGTGGGAGGTTATTTTATTAATGGAGTTGAATGGGAGGTTTAAAAAATGGTGGGAGGTTATTTTATTAATAAAGTTGAATGGGAGGTTTAAAAAATGGTGGGGTTGAATGGAGGTTGGTGGTAGAATGAGTTGAATGGTGGTTATTGTAGAGAATGTAAAATAAACAAATAAATAAAATGAAATAAAGTAGGCTACTTTAAATACAACAAAAGATATAAAGAAGGAAAAAAAATAGTGGAGAATTTACAGGGGAATACATACAACATATACATTTTTTGTTTGCTTTTCTAATATGTATTTTTTTGTCTTTTCAATAAGAGATATTTACAACGGAAAAATACAATAAAATAGTATAATCAAAATACAATACAACCATATTTTTTGTATTTTAATAATTAGGAAAGATAAAATAAAAATGAAGAAAGAATGAATATACATATAATATACAATGTACATCTACGACTCAAAATTCAACTTTTGCAAATGAGCTCCGATAATGAAACCACTTCCATTGTATAGATAATTTTCTAACTTGAATTTTAAAAGTGAATTTGGTGAATTTGGAGTTCATACGGAGCGGAAATTTGGCTTGGAAGTTGGTCTTTACGGTATTTTTCCTTTGGGATCTAGGAGCATTTATTTGAGGTAAAATTTGTTTTGTATTTTTGTATTTTTATATATATGGTTATGAACAAGTTGGATAAAGAATTAGCAAAAAAGGAGTTGAAATGAAATTATTAGAAATACATGAAGTTTTGGGCTAATTACATGTATAAAACTCCTTTATTTTTGCGGCTTTTTATGTGTAATTTATTTTGTACAATCTAATATACAATAATTAGTATGTTTTATTTACAAGAGTTATTTTGTTAATTTATTTATTTTATGTACATTTATTTGAGACTTTACTCAAGGATTTTGCTAAGAGCAAGATATTAAGATGATGAATCGTGGATTCATCAATGAGGCGGATCAGACACCTCAGCAATCCAACTCAACGGCTTTCAGTCAATCAGAAGGCAGGAGGGAGTTCCGCCACGTCAACAGTGCTCTCCACTAGTATTCAACCAATCAGTATTTACATGATAAGTCTCAAGAATCTCCCACTTGAAGGATGATTTATGGTATACACCACATCTTATAGTCCTGGTGTGAACTTTCCCTTGTCTTCTATACTTGAAAACCAATAGAAGTTGAACATGTCTGCAGCTTCTCCACTGTTTACAGACGTTGTGACATATCTGCAAGATTTTCTAATGTGTGGATTTTCTTTAACTTAAATTTCCCATCTTCTAGTTACGTTCGAATGAAGTGTTGCTTCAAATCAACGTGCTTATTCCTCGAGTGAAAGACGGAATTGCAAGATGGATTTCATTTTTACGGTCGCTGAATAATTGACAATCTCCACATTCTTTATTTAGTTCTTTCATTAGACCCTTCATCCATATCATTTCCTTGCAAGCTTTTGTTACCCCACATATTCTGCTTCCTTGGTCGAGATTATCATATCTTATGGAGTCTAGAGATCTAACTAATGGCTCTACTCCCTAGGGTAAATACAAACCATGTTGTGTTTTCCCGCCATCAATATCTCCTACAAAATCTGAGTCCATAAACCTCGAATGGAATGTCAGTGTTCCAATAACACAATGTCATATTAAATGTACCTCTCAGATAGCATAGAATCCACTTCACAGCTTTTCAATGTTCCTTGCTAGGATTCGCCATGAATCTGCTCACAACTCCCACTGCATGAGAGATGCCTAATCTTGTGCAAACCATTATGTACATCAAACTATCAACAACATACTGGTAGGGTACTTTTGACATCTATGCATGCTCCTCCTTCGTAGAAGGTTCTTTCTCCTTTGAAAGTTTGAAGTGGTTCCCTAAAGGTGTTAGAGTAGATTTTACATTTTTCATATTAAATCTCTCAAGTAGTCTCGATGTAATCAGATTGAGACATCTTAGCTTCTTGTTCTTCATATCTCTGATAATATTCATTCCAAGGATTTTCTTTGTAGTATCTAGATCCTTCATTTCAAACTCCTTGGACAGCATTGCCTTCAAATTTGCTATTTCTTCCTTTCAGGAGCCTGCAACAAGCATGTCATCTACATACAATAATAAAATGATGTAAGACAAACCAAGCTTCTTGAAGTAGCAATAATAGTCAGCATGACATTTACATAACCATGTATTTTTCATGAAATCATAAACCTTTTGTATTATTTGGTGCCTGCTTCAGCCATAATGGCTTTTCTGAGCTTGCATACATAACTGATTTAGCCAAAATTCACGGAGTCTAAAAGTGGTATCTCACACAAGGCGGAGATACATGTCGCTATGACGACTCACGATAAATCCTGGACTAAAGTCAACAATTAACCTACACTAAAGATCAATAATTAGAAATAAATGTGGAGTTAAAATTTATTTTTAACTCTGCACAAATGGTGTATAGGGACAAGTATGCAGAGAGTTTGAACACAGGGAGCAAGCAGGGTAGATCAAATCAAAGTGCGTGCGTGAATGTGAAGTGATGTCTACACTAAGCAAGCAAGCAAAGAAATTTTTGTGGGTTTTTAATTTTAATTGTTTTTTTATTTTGAATTTTGAATTTTGTATTTTGATTTTTAATTTTCTGATTTTTATAATTTTATATTTTATGTATTTTTTTCTTTTTCAATATTGGAATTTAAAAACAATGTAATAAAAGACTAGATAAAGTATTTATAAAAATATGCAAAAATAACCAAAAATTCAGAAATAAAATGTTTTTGATATTTTTAAGTTTTTTTGCTGTTTTTGTGATTTTTGGGTATTTTTCAAGGTGTTTTTGGTATTTTTAAATACTGAAATAAGGGCAACAGTGAAATATGTGCTGGCTATGAGTAAAATGGGAGTTAAAATTAGCAAACATCAACCAAATTTTTTCTCACTAATTTTCAAATAAAGATAATGAAATATAGAACAAACAGGAACTGAGTTTGTATTTTTTCTGAGTTTTCTTTGATTTTACATGTTTTTTTTGAAGTTTTTAAGTGTTTTTGAATTTTTAAGGTTTTTCTTTTGAGATTTTTAGTGATTTTTGGACTGACACTAAAATAGGATAAAATACACACTAGGGTTTTTTTGGAATTTTTACAAGGTCTTTTACTATTTTTGGCATTTTCTAAGCTAAACAGTGAATAAAAAGCATGTTTTTGATTTTTAATAAATATTAAAATGATATAAAATCAAAAACTAAACTGATGACGTGAAAGTACAAGTTAACAGGAGCTTAGCATAATTTTTGTGGGATTTTTAGGATTAAAATGATGCTCTAAATAGATAAGACAAGCTCACAAAAATGTCACAGCCTGGCAGGGGTATGCACACAAATATTAAAACAACCAGGGGCTAAATTGAAATTTTCACAAAAGATTCACTACTGAATAAGAAAATTGCTGGACGAAATATAAATACAACAAGCCAGCAAGGCGTATCTGCAAAATGTCCAACCACGCGCGTGCAATGCACGCGCCTAGGGAGGACTAGATAACTATTATCTAAAAAGGTGAGGGCTAGATCGCAAAACGTCCAGAAATTAAGTAGCTACAGCTGAAAGTTTTAGCATCAAGACTAAATACAAACAAAGGCCCATGACACGCTTGCAAAAATGCCAAGGCTCACGCGCTAGGCACGTGAACCTGGCAAGGACTGAGTCGCGAATATAAAGAATCTGGGAGCCTACTTAAAATTATTACAACATATGAAAGCTTGCAAAGGAAAGTTTGAGTACGATAAAATAATTACAAAAGGCGCGAGGGTATATTGCAAAATGACCCAAGTGCGCACGATCCGACGGCGGAAGATCTGTCACTTGTCCACGTGTCGCCAATCCGTGGCCCCGTACCCCTTCGGCGTTGATGGCCTGGATTAAAAGATCAAAATGGAGTCGACGGTCCAGGGAGGCTTTGATCCGACGGATGCTGTGCTTCACGACGAACAGAGAGGATCGGGCGGCTCTAAGGTGGCCTGGATGAACAGGGATGAAGGTCGGCCGGGGTGAACTTCCACAGCCGTTCTCCCCTACTCCGGCACGCGATTAGACTCCAAAAATGCCCACGATCCTCCCGCAGGCGTCTGGTAGGTGCTGGTGGCCGCAAAATACTTCGGTGGACACCGAATCTCGCCGGCGAGGTCCTTGGAGTCGAAGGGCTCCAGGCACCTCCGACGAGGCTCAAAATACCCCCAGGTGGTGTGAAGTGCTCCAGACCTTGCAAGAACAAGTTAAGAGGGGTGCGGGCAAAATGCCGCGACCCTCCAGCATACAAAGAGAGGTGTTGGCGACGCTAGGAATCACTCGCCGGAGCTTGCTCCGGCGAGGGAGTTGAGGTGGTGATCAATGAAGAGTGAATCAAGGTGAAGAGGTGGAAGATGATCCTTACACTACTGGAAATAAAAATACGCAAGAAAGACACAAGAAAGACAGACCTCCAGCCCAGGAAGGGCGAGGGAAACCTCACGGCGGCGCAGCCGCCGGAGATGGGTTGGAAACACGCCGTCAAGTTAGGGATGCACCTCGACAAGGTTGGGGATCGACCCTCTGTCACAGGGGATCTCGCAGCAAGCCCTCGGAGGGATTGGCTCGGGCCAAAGGCGGTTCAAAGAGTAAGAGAAGGAGGGGAGGCGTTTTTGAAAGATGGTCGACGGGGCTGCTTGATCGAGGCGCACGAGGCGCGTCAGTGGTCCATTCCCCGAGCAATTCAATGGGCGAGTAAGAGGACATCTCGAGGAGAAAAATTGCTTTAGGACGCATCACGAAAGGATGAAAGATGTGGCTCCCAAAAAAGGGTGAAATCCAAGAAAAATATGTTCTGACACAGCCCAGACGTGGGGCAGAGAGTTGACCTGCGGTCACTGCTGCTGCCTCCTGGTTGGTCCACGTGGACCAACCAGAAAATGGTCTGAGGAAAAAGAATGGAAAATTGATTAAAAATAGATAATGATTTTATTAATTTTTAATTATAAAATGAAAAATGTTTATTTTTTATAAAGTGGGTCCAAAACTCAACTTTCAAACCGCAGCTCCGCCAAATGCGAAACCACCGCCATTAAATAGCTTATTTATTATATATACAATTAAAGTGAGTTTGTTGCATTTGGAGTTTTCATTTGTAAGATACAGGTCTGGGAAGTTGGGATTCTGGATTTTTATTCAGATCATAACTTTTTATCTGTACATTATTTTTCAGTGAAATCAATTTTGTATTTGTCTTTATAATATTATCTACAACTTTCATGTACAAAGTTTCTTTATTTGATGTATAAAAAGTGGAACCAAAAATAGGTCCCAAAATGAATAAAGAATGAATAAAATAAAATAGGTATTTGGCCCTTATCTCCCCCTACTTTATTCCTTGTCGACCTATTCATCAAGATGCCTAGGTCTCGGGGTTTCGGGTCATAAAATATTTACAATATTTTATTCTTTTTCTTTTCTTTTCTTTATTCTATAATTTTGGCTTTAATTACAGTATTTTATACACTAAATAAATGCACATGCATGAATGCTAAGATGATGGTATTAATGACATTTACAGGCATTTGCTAGGGTTTTTGATGCCAAAATGATAGAATAAAGATGATGAAATGTGGATTCATCAATAACCCTCTGGTTATTGCATGTAGATGTCCTTCTTAAGATCTCCATGGAGAATGTCTTAACATCCAATTGCTTCAAATGTAGGTTCTCGGCTACAACAATGCTCAAAATTGCTCTTATGGTTGAGACATTTACAACATGTGCAAAGATCTCTGTGAAATCGACTCCTGCTTTTTGCTGAAAGCCCTTCGACACGTGCCGAAATGTGTATTTAATGGAACCATCAGCTTCCTCCTTCACCCTGTACACCCACTTGTTGTGCAAAGCCTTCTTTCCCTTCGGTAGTAGGACTAAATTCCATGTTTTATTTATTGAGAGAGAGTTCATCTTCTCATCCATGACTTACTCACACTAATTCCTTTCTACCAAATCGATCATAACCACTACCTATATTCCACGAAATTGTGCTCCACAAATAAGAGCTAATGAATGGACCCCCGATTCCATTGAAAGACATTACAATTTCTTGTTGAAAAAATACTTTGCTTATAATAGTTCAGAATAAAAGATTATTTTCTTTAAGATTTTCTTTTATTTCCATGTTGGATACAATGTGATCCAATCTTTCTATTTCATTAGAATCGATATAGGACGTAAGGATTCGAACTTCTGAATAACAAGACCAAAATCTGTTGCCTTACCTATTGGCCATGCCCCATTTATATTAAAAAATGAGCAAATAAACACTAATCTAATTTTAGTAATTATGGGACATTCGTCAATTACACATTTAAATGAAATAACAAATTCGTCCAGACTTTTGGTAGAGTCTATAAGAGCACGACTGATCCTAAAAGGTCATGAAATTGTAGTACATAAATACAAGTATTGGAATGGCTGAAAATGTAAACTTACCCACGATCTATTTGTAATATGTGAAAAAAATGCAGGCCGGGGCCCTTAACTTATGTGTATAATGTATAATGATCAATTTTTTATTTATATTTTTCCTCATCAATATCTATACATATCTAGATGGATGTTTTTTTAAAAGATTAATATATATAGTTCACATGTTATATAATCCTAAATAATTATATATATAGATAAAGTTGTATCATCAAATAGAATTAGTTAAATAAGCTACTTATGTAATATTATCAAATGTTTCCAAATAATAATTTAAAATTTTCCATTGAATGTATATTATGCTTCATAGTAGAGTATTAGTTCTATTATTAATATATAATAATTGGGCCTAAATAGGAAACACTACAAAATAAAAATAATTTTATCGCATATAATTATTTTTTCAAAAAAATTTATAATAGTTATCACTCACTCAATAATATTCGATGTATAATGTCAGATTTTTAAATGTACTTCAAAAAATATGAAAAGGCTAGAATCATTGACATATAAATGATAATGAACAATAAAATTATATACTCATTTGCATAATAAAAAAGATGCAGAATTTTACACCATCAATCAATTACGACACTCTTATATCTATATTCATAATCATTTCTTATATTAATAATTTAACAAGTATTATAAAATGCAATATCTAACTAACAAGTATTTAGGTGATTAATAAATGGTTTTAACTTTATAATTTTTTATAAATGAGTGGGCTCGACATGATTTAATAAATACTGATCAAATTTAGCATTATATTTTAGATATTTCTGAATTCTGAGCATTTTGATGATTAATAAACACTTTTCCGTGAAATTGACTTCATATTCCATCTATGTATTATTAATAGTTAATTGTTTTAAAGTAATTAAGAAAATAAATATAATAATTATTTAACAGATGTGGTGTAAATAACTTCTTTTTAATAGAACAAACATGAGTAATTGTTGTTTCTCTATAAAAAAGAAAATTTGGATTTCTTCATCAGAAAAAATCACGCCATCATGTTTAAGAAGAAATAACTATTATCTTTAAAATGATTATTATAATTATGATACATATAGTACTTTATTTAATACATATTTGTTTCAGATATTAATTCTATATATACTATATTTTAATTCACACATAATTTATCCCCTTGGATGGCCTCTAACCCCATTAGTACTTAGACCCAATCGCCCATAATAAGCCTTTTTGACAAGGTAAAACTAAAGGACTTCTATCTTTCTCTAGAGGGAGAGGGTTGTGGAAAGACTAGATGAGAGACAAGTATTTTTCTCCCATCATGATCATTGGTAGAGAGTGAAATCCAACTTATAGCCATTTTCTTGACTTGATATTCAAGGCAAAAATCAATCTTTTAACCAATTTCCATGACCATTCCGTCCTTATCAGACTAAAAATCATTATTGAGTCTTTTTATATGAAAGTTAAATGGTTTTGTTTTAAGATACTTCCATTAAATGAGATTCACTACATGAATGGATATATATATATATATATAGGTGGCCTTTCAAATGAGACGTGGTCCTTCCATCCCTAAGGATGGCCAACAATCTAGGCCATCGGATTCAAATCCAACGACACCTTCAATTTTGTTGTCCAAAAGGGCATTTTGGTCATGAACTTTTGCATTAATTATGCACTCTAATTAATATTCCAAAATACTAAATTTAGCTCGTTTTATTTTTGGTATTTCTCGCAATACCATATTTAAAAAATATCCATTTTTTGCTGGACGATATTATCTGAGGCATATTTTTGTATCCTCATGCATCGTTTTGTAGAATTTAAGGTTCATTTTGTAATGACTGCATGTTTTTTGTAGAATACGTTGTTCATTCAAAAAGTCATCCGTTATTTGTAAATTTTGCATGGCTCTTTGTAAAATACAATTCATATTAATATTTAATGTGTGTGGTTCTTTGTAACGATTGTACGGTTCTTTGTATAATAAAATTTGTATAATTTTTTTGTAAAAATTTTGGTAGTCATTCATTCTTAATTAATGCGAACATACAAATCAAATTTGTATAAAACACATCTAAAATGTATAATGCACATCCAAAATGTGTAATGCATATCAATATATACAAGATCTATAAAAATTTCAATTTTCATTCACAGCCAATTGATTTGTAAAAATACATAACAAATATGTATAATATATATCAAAAACGTATACACATTAATATTGTATAATACACGTCAATATTGTATCAAACTGCGAATCATTCTTCATCCAGGACTGGTTGCAGCACCGTGTACATGCATCGCCATTCGGGTTACGTGTTGTCATCGTTGTTTGCATGAAGGTCTTTCGCGACGATGGTGTGCTTAGTGCAGTTGAGCATTGACGGTGGATGTGGCTGGAGTTCCTAGCGCGGGCTCGTGAGCGGAGGTCGATGATGAATGGAGATGGCATGTGTAGGATGGCGCGCAGTTGTGCGAACTCCAGGCGGGCGGTGGTTCCTCGTTCCTCCAGGCGGTCGACGACGACGCTAATGGAGGGTGATGCTCGTGGCTAGGCGACACACGCCCAGATCGGTGATGGAGTTCTTTTGCGTAGATCAGGCCCGTGCAGGTGGATTTCCACCCACCGTAGACCGCCCGCCTGGAGAAGCAACGTCCCTACGAGAGCCTCCGGAGCCCCACCGCCGTCACCTCCTCTCATGCGTCGTCGTCGTATTTGTAGAATTAGGAGAGAGATTAATGTGATATTTTAGGTATGCGTATGGGATTTTTAGAAAGAGCAGGAGAGAGATTAATGAGGAGATATTTTGGGATGCTACATACTATATTTAGATAATGCATAATGACCAAAATGAGTTTTTGATTAATTAAATAATAATATTAACATGCCTTTAATAACAACTGTTTGATTAATTATGGACGCACATGATAACTGGACTTTCTTAGAGATGGAAGTACCATGTCTCATTTGAAAGATATCATATATATATGGGAATAAGGGGGCTGCACCTGTTGGTGCATCCAATTAGCCGCACCTAGGTTGTGCACCGTCGGATCAAAGGAGCATTTCACGGTTTGATTGATCCTCTAGATGATGCCAAAACACTCCCACATTCCCTCCCAAATCTGTCCCTTCTTCGTTGGCCCTCTTCCCATACAAACCCCCTCCTTCGTATTTCCTCCCATGTACCGCTGCCTTCACCACCTCGTCCTGTCGGGGCTCCCCCACTGCCTCACTCCAACCACAGTCGACGTGCTCCCCATCATCGTCCCTATCTCAATCTCTGCTCGTGTACGCGAAGCCCTCGATCCCCCTGTGAAGCGGCTTGGCACGGACATCCAACTCCCTCACCACTGCACGAGTGTGAAGCTGCTCGTCACCGCCTCTGTAGTGGCACGAGTCTGGTCTCACATATCGCCGCCTTCACCATCTCGTCGTCCCGTCAGTACTCCCCCACCGCTCCGCTCCCATCGCAGCCGGCGTGCTCCCCACCACTGCCCCCATCTCCATCTATACTCGCATGAGCAAAGTCCCCGCTTACCCTTTGAAATGGCTTGTCACAGACGCACCAGCTTCCTCTAATCCGTGTGAGCGTGAAGCTTCTCGTCACCGCCTCTGTAGCAGCACAAGTCAGGTGAGGAGGTACATTATCATGACTATCGTTATTAATATATAACAGATATTTCAATCATATCTCCACTGTTTCTGGAGTAGAATGTTTTGTTTCAATAATATGGACTTGAATTATAACACATATTTCAATCATATCTCCATTCCACAGTTTCGAACCATTCCTTAATTTTTCATATCAGGTTCCATACCAACTTCTATTATGTAGCAATTGGAATTTATTTTATATCTTTGTGAGAATGAAACTTTAATGTTTACTCATGGGAATTGTTGGATAATTTTTATGTCTAAAGAGTTTTTAATAAAAATTTAATACCAGATCTTTAGGTGAAATGGTTGATGAGGACTTGCAAGAAATAAGTCACGATATCATCAAGGAACAATGTGTGGCTTTGGACTGTGGTTGCAATGACCAAGACACATGTGCAAAAGCAAGAACAGAAGAGGTGGATGCAAATGTTGTGCAACCATCTATTGGTATGAAGTTTTATTTGGATGGAGATTTGATAGCTTTTTACAATTCATATGCAAGAACATGTGGCTTCTCCATATGAAAAAATAAAATACATCGTTCAGAGCGAACAAATCTTCCTATTGTAAGAAATATTATTTGCTCTAACAAGGATTTAAAGATATGAAGGATAAAAGAAAGGAGAGACATGAGTTAAAGCGTAGATGCGACATTAGAGAAGGTTGTCAAGCTCACATTTATGCGTCTGTGGATGATGAAGGGAGTTGGGTGGTGTGAACTTTTCAGAAAGAGCATAACCATGTGTTGATCAGTCCATCCAAGATACATAAATTACGATCAAACAAAGAAATTTCGTCTTGTGCGAGGGGTCTGATTGATACGTTGCATTCTTGTAGGTTAGGTGCTTCCAAGATCTCCAGTGTTCTGAATGCATCTGGTGAGCATAATATTATGAGTTAAGTTTGTCAGGACCAAATCAGACTCAGTCGAAAGAAAAATCTTGGTCACGAGTGCATGATTGTTGTTAGATCTTTTGAAGAGAAGATGGAAATAGATAATGACTTCTTTTTCAGAGTTGAAGTTGATGATAATATGACTGTGTGAAGTGTCTTTTGGACCGATAGACGATCAAGATCTTCTTATTTGCATTTTAGCGATATGTTGGTATTCGACACCACATGAAGAACTAACAAATTTCCGATGCCATTTGCGTCGTTTACCAGCATTAATCATCACCGACAATCAACATTATTTGGATGTGCTTTGCTCGCAGTTGAGACTACGGAAACCTTTATTTGGTTATTTCGTACATGGTTGCAATGTATGGATGAGAAGTTGCCTATTGCAATAATCACGGACCAAGATCCATCAGTGCGTGAAGTTATTGCTTTAGTATTCCATACAACAACGCACAAATTTTGTATCTGGCATATTAGAAAGAATGCTCTAATTAATTTACATGAATTGAGATGCGATAAACAATTTGAGCATGAATATGAGAAGTGGATTTATGAAAGCCAAACTATTGATGAGTTTGTTAAACGATGGGAAGATATTCGTACAAAGTACCATATTGAAGAAAAAAGTTGGCTTCACAATATATATATATATATATATATGAATTGCAATGAATGTGGATAGCTATATATCTAAAAGATGTTTTCTTCGCAAGAATGTCATCAACACAACGTTCTGAAAGTATGAACTCATTCTTTGATGGATATGTCCACTCTCAGATGCCTTTATCAGAATTTGTATTGCAGTATGAAAGGGCATTGGTGGCACGTCGTGATGCTGAAGAAAATTTAGATTTTAGAGCTATGATTACAAAGGCATCATTGTGGTCTGAGCATCCAATGGAAGCACAAGCTTCTGCATTTTGCACTCCTGCGAACTTTGCAAAGTTTCAAGAAGAATTTAAGAAGAGTGTTAATTGCGCATGTCGTAAAGTTGCAAAGGATGATAATGTGATTAGATATAAAATCTCGTCACATGCGGTTGAAAATCAAAAATTTCAGGTTGATCTTTTCATGAAAGAAAGTAGATCCACATGCTCATGCAAGATGTTTACATACGAAGGTATTCTCTTTTGTCACATTATTTATATTTTCAAGAAGAAGGAGATACGAGAAATACCCAAAGAATATCTGCTTCCACGATGGTCAATGAATGTTAGATTTGTGGGAGCTACAAAGCATATTGTTTGTAAAGCTAGAGACAGAACAAGTCTTAACATGTTATGGGGCCTTCGATCTCTGCATTCTCTGATGTTTGATTTGACAAGTTTAGATGGGAGTAATTTCATTGTTGCTATGGAAATAGCTGAAGAAGGATTAAAAAAATGAATGAACAACAAGCGACCAAAGTGATAGTCCAACCGTCCATTGTAGATGTAGTTTCTATCACTAAATCAAGTGCAATTCATTTCGATATTCGCGATCCGTTATGTGTTAAAGCAAAGGGGTGGCCTCGAAAAGTAGAGAGAATGAAGTCTAGCGTAGAAGTGTCTTCCTCATAAGGTGAAATAAAAAAAAGAACATGTGGGAACTGCGGGGAAAAAAGACATTACCAGACCACATGTACCGCAAAGGTAATGTCAGTTGTATAATTTTGTTGAATATTATTTTATTCCACAATATAATTATTTTTTGAAACAAGGACCAACTCTATGATGTTCACTAAGGTCACCAAGCATGTATATGTGAATCTCCAGGTAATTTTTGTAGGATAATTAAGAAGGAGGGAGCTATGTTTAATCCAGATTTGCATTCTATTTTCAGGAATATTTTAAAGTATGTTTATGTGCAGGTCATATATTGTGAACTGAACATTAGACCAATGGAGGAAGTGGCTCTTATTCCAACTGATAGCATCTGCAGTTAGGGTGATTGCATGAGAAGGATGTTGTATTTCTACGAATGTAGAACATGCTACTGTCCTTGTCAATGAATTATAAGATGAATAATTGTCTCTTTTTGTCATCGATCTGGGATTGAATCAGATCGTGTTGAATTATAGAACGTTATTGGTTGAATTAGAAGTATTATGTTCGAATACCGTGTGCATGTGTGTACTCCATTTCTAAGTTTACAATCAAAACATCACAAGTTCCGCTTGACATATGAACCCTCCTTCATGGGCATAATGGAGACAACCTGCTACGATTTTGTTCTCACATATACTCATGTGCATGTGGTAAGTGTTGGAAGGACTTAAATGAGACACCTGCTCGATATTTGTTATCTTTTATGCTCTAAAAATAATCTCACAGGAATTCAATCAAACTATATAAACATATGCAGTATAAAAATTAGAAGCATCAGTTGTCGCTTTAAACGACAACATTTAAGCAATCTGTAAATTATGCTACTACCTCTTATATAACTTGATCATTAATACAAGGTTAGATAAAAGAAATGATTATCTATTCTCACAAGTTGCTTCTCCCTTTTTTCCCATTTGATGATTTGCGCCATCCTAGCCTCTTTTTGACATTAACTTTGAACGCATTGATTCATTATTCTAACTCGACTCAATGATGTTATGATTGAAATCGTCTGCACAAATGAAGAAATTGAAAGAATCACAATCTTATAGTAAAAAATTTTCAAATTAGCCATCATGTTTGTTACAAAATATATATGGAGACATACAGAAGTACACTCATTTCGTCTTAAATAAATCAAAGCAAGGTAAGAAGTCGATGATGGTCAAGCCATTATTGTAATTGTCAAGCTCTTATAACTTCTGGCCATGAAAACAAAAAAATTGCACATACACATGCAGACTACTGTGCTGCCAATATACTAACAGAGTTTCAAGTTGTGTTGATTTTTAACTGCATTAATTATTACATTTGAAAAAAATGCATAAATAAGAAGTTATGGTTCTATTTATTTGGCCAATTTATTCAAAGTTGACAACGGGTAGGAGATTTTGATTATGTGGAATGATAAAAAAAATGGAAAAACAAAATCCAAACTTGATATGTCCAATCGTATTAGGGACAAGAAGCACTTTTGTTCAAACATGAGAAATGTAGGAATCAACTTTAACGATATTGTATGTGAAACCGCATTTATAAATATTAGACAACACTTATCAAAAAATAAGATAAAGTTGTAAATATATCTCGAAGTTGATCTCCTCCTAGGCTGAGTCGAGTCGCATCACCGTTGGAGTAGTGCGCACAAGGGGGAGAGGCCGCTACAGAGGCGGTGACAAGCAGCTCCATGCTCGCGCGGAGGAGAGGAAGCTGGCTTCGTGGAAAATGAAACGTTCTATATTAATAATTCAAGTCTAGATTATTGAAACATTCTTTTGAAGGCAGAAACATTCTACTCCAGAAAGAGTGGAGATAGGATTACGACGTCTATTATATACTAATAATGATAGTCATGATAAGGTACCTCCTCACCGGACTTGTGCTGCTACAGAGGCGGTGACGAACAGCTCCACCCTTGCATGGAGGAGAGGAAGCTGGTATGTCCGTGACAAGATGTTTCAAAGGGGAAGCGAGGACTTCGCTCACGCGAGTATAGATGGAGGCGGCGGTGGGGAGCATGATGGCTGCGATGGGAGCAGAGCGGTGGGGGAGCATCGATGGGGCGACAAGATGGTGAAGGCGGCGATATGAAAGACCAGACTCGTGCCACTACAGAGGCGGTGACGAGCATTTTCATGCTCGCGCGGTGGAGAGGGAGTTGGGCGTCCGTGCCGAGCCGCTTCACCAGGGGAGCGAGGGCTTCACACGCGGGAGCAGAGATTGAGATGGGGGCGGTGATGGGGAGCACGCCGGTTGTGGTGGGAGTGGGGCGGTGGGGGAGCCCCGACAGGACGAGGTGGTGAAGGCGGTGGTACGTGAGAGGCAATACGAAGGAGGGGGTTTGTTTGCGAAGAGGGCCAACGAAGAAGGGACAGATTTGGGAGGGAAGGTGGGAGTGTTTTGACATCATCCGGAGGATCAATCCAACCATGAAATGCTCCTTTGATCCGACATTGCACAACTCAGGTGCGGCTAATTGGCTGCACCAATGGGTGCAGCCCCCTTATTTTCTAAAGATATTTACACCCATAATCATGAGTAATCTGGTAATTACCCCAGGAACCCTACGTAATGGCGAATTACGTTAGAAACCCCGAATAATGGTTAACTCTTGCACAACATAACCCTGTGTTAGGAGATGTTAGTTTTTGTTGGATGGTCGCTACGTGTTGGACGAAAATGCCCCCAGCTTTGCTGGGCTCCAACGGCTAGAAATAGATCCATTGGTAGTCTCCTCTCCCATGCAATGACCTATAAAATGAGGGGTAGATACCCCCATAGAAATTGGTTTTTTGAGAAAAGTACTTGGTAGATCTACGACAGAAAAAGGTGCAAATTTTTTATTTTTCGTGATGTTGCAAGATGTTTTATTTTTTGTGTTGCTACAAATTATTGTTTGAAGATGTTTACGATAATTGCAGGAAATGCGGTCGCGTTCCTTGGAATCATCATCTAGCACGCGTTGCCTTTGCGGCGTTGAAGTTGTTTTGAAGACCTCTACCAAACCGTGGAGCAAAGGAGCACGATTCTACACATGCGCCTTCCAAACTAGTGATTACTTTCATTGGATGGATGAGCCATGTAGTAAAGCAGCACAATCTTTCAGCACTATCAAGAAATCTCCATCAACGAATGAGAATGTTAAACTTGTATTGAATAAGCTTTCAGCGATATTGATATGGATGAAAGCAATATCGATATGTTTGATATTCATAGCCATGTTAATCACATACATTGCTTTCAAATAATATTTTACAACAAAAATAGAAATCTCATGTATACATGACAAAATAGCGATTGGTCATGTAAGTATTCAAAAACAAATAGTTTACAAAGCTAATACATAGCACATGTAAAGATTGTTCTTCTAAGTGTCAAAAAATAGAAAGCTAACCCAACTAATACATAGTACATGTAAGGATTGTTCATGTATATACCCTAAAATATACATATAAGAAGTTACTTGTGCATGCAAAAATACACACATCCAAAAATACACATCCCAAATTATGTATTAGCTTTTCCATGAAGCGCTCAAAAACTCTCCAAAAAACTTCCAATTCCCTTTCTGTACTTTCCCTACAATGAGAAATAACGACAACATTCAACACTGCCAGATCAAAGATTTAGTGATGATTGATGCTCCTACTTGATTTGTAAGAGTTGATGAGAAGTGATGTACCTATGGATTCATCGAAGCTGGAGGTCCGTCTGGAAATGCATCGAAATTTCTTGTTCTTTTTCGACCACGCCCTCTTCTTTGTAGGCCTTCTCCCCTTCTTCCTCTTGTCCAAACCCCCCTGACCTGCACCCAATTCCACTATGAAAATACACATATTTTAGGTTTACATTAGTTCACAAGTAAAGACCTAATGTAGATAAAATGCAAGTCAATCGAAATAAATACCTTCTATTGGCCATTGAATTTTGAGAGCTTGTAGAAGCTTGCGTTGAGGGGCCTACTGGTATCTCTTGATTTACTCGTACGACAGTCGATGATGCATTGATTGGTTCTTTGCAGGTGCGAGCTTGGTGCCTGAACTTGCTACACCTGCTGCATTTATGCCTTGATTTACCATCATTCTCGTCCCTTGGCCGAATGCGATTCTTTCGCGGATGCCCTAGCGACCTTGTGGTGCGAGGTGGTTGCACCTTGAACGGAAGATTGACCACCAACCATTGTGTCTTATCGGGCATTGGTGCTATGTAAGCACAAGAGTAGGCTTTCCTATAACGATCAACTTTGTAGTAATCATCGACGTAGTTCGACCACCGCACTCCTCTAATGCTTCCAAACGCTGCTGCAGCATGTGTGCATGGAAGCCCACACAGTTGCCATCTTCTACACGAGCATTCACGAGCCATAAGGTTCAAAACATACCTCCCTAAAGGAGTTTCTACTTCCACATTGCAGTCATCAACTCTTCTAACAATGAAGACCTTCAAGTCCCTTGTGATGCCTCTCACGTAAGACAAGACTGATGGTACAACTTTTTCCTTCCATTCGACCGTTGAAGTCTCTCATCCATGGTTGTCATCAACTTTTGCCTTATCCAATCAATTAGCTCACAAATGGGCATATTTCCCGCTGGTGATATCCATGCATTGAATGATTCACTCAGATTATTTGTGACATAATGGCAATTTGCCGAGTCACCAAATTGATGACGGATCCACTTCTCCTGCACATTTGCCAACCACTGGTATGCACCCATGCTATGTTTTTGTATCACAGATATCCAGTGATTGTAGTGCTTGGCATCGAACGCCCTTGCAGCAAACCAAACCATGATCTCTAATTCTTCGTCGGGGAATTTCTTCTTGAAGTTCTTATACAGATGTCGCATGCATGTCCTGTGCTCTACTTGGGGGAAGATGGTCTTCACCGCCAACTCTAGACCCTTTTGTGTACTGATATGAAAGTCAAACCAGTACCATTGCTAAACTCAATAGCATGGTTCAAATGAGTCATGAACCAATTCCATGTGACATTAGACTCGCTTTGTACAATTGCGAATGACACTGGGAATAATGCATTGCATCCATCCAAAGCTGTCGCCGAGGGAAGTGTTCCCAGGTATTTCCCCTTCAGGTGGCAACCATCAAGACCTATGAAAGGTCTACATCCTTCAATAAAACCTTGCCTTTGTGCTTTCAACGATATGAAAATACGTAAGAATGAATCGTCCTTCTCGGTTTTGTAGTGAATTGCACTTGAAGGATTATGATTCTTCAGTTCAAAAATGAGAGATGGAAGTCTCTCATATGACTCCTCAATCTTTCCTTGGATCTTATCTAGGGCAATCCTTCTTCCCCTCCATATCCTCATGTAAGGTATACAGACTTGGAATTGCTCGGCTATCCATCGAGATATGACATTGACAGTCATTTCTGGGTTGTCCCTAATCCATGCTTCAATGTACTTGGTAATCCACTCTTGTGAAGCCAATGAATTGCGAACCCTACTGACAGAGGAACAACTATGCTCCCCATGCAGAGTCCTGACTCGGAATCGCATGCTATCTTGGAGTCTAAAAGCATGGATTCCCCATTACAATCTTCTCCCCTGCATATGGTTGTCACCCTGACTGCCTCACTCTTGATATATCTCACATCAAATTCATGTCTCAGACAATAAGTGCTTAATGCATGTTTAAATTCATCGTATCCATCGAACTCGAATCCAACAGTAATGTCCGGAATCTCCATGTCGTTGGAGGATATTTGACCTTCGAAGTCCTCCACATCCTCTAAATCTGAATCTAAGAGATAATGGTAGCTATTCTTAGATCAAGAACGTTGAGTTCTTCATCATCATCACTGGTACTTGTGCTATCAACAACAAAATCAGAGTCTTCCGATTCACTTATGTCGATACATAGGGTTTGGGAGCGCAACACTCTCTTTGATCTCACTATACGCGATTGTTGAGAACTCCTAACCGGTTCCTCCATGGAGTTGGGACTGATAAGTGTCCTTGATTCATTCCCAAGTGAATCCACTGGCTCTCCAAATAGGGGATCATCATCCATCTCCACTATATCATTCCGGTCAATGTCCATTTGCACAACTTCATCCTCCAAATCCATCGCTTGAGTAGTAAATCCCTCCACTCCATCCCCTTGTGCACATTCGGTGAAAGCGATACAATCAAGCGACTCCAAGGATTCATGCCTAACCTTCCCCAACTCCTGTAAAGCCTCCACAGTCTCATTCACATCATTCCCTAGGGACGAGGCAGTTGGATCTTGGCCTGCATTCGCATGCTCTTATACGTCATCAAGTGCTTCTACATCTTGATCAAACTCCACCACCAACTCAATTTGCGTCACATCTTGGTGCAAGTGAAACATTTCCATCATCAGATTCTCATCAGATAACTTCGCATACCTAATGAAGAGAAAAATGCAATTAGATGTTTGTATACCTAAATAAGCGATTAGGGCAAAAAAATTCAAACCATGAGATAGTTTCGTACCTAGATGGATGAGAATTAGGAATTTTGTAGCACATACGCAAGGAATCCTTTGCTTGCCAGGGAACAACTTCTGCAATATCCTTGATGATGTCGAACCAACAAGTGTAATATGGGTTTGTCCCTATGACGACTTGCTTCCCCAGCAAGTATCTATCGCCACCACGCCCTCGTATCTTCTTGAAGTATCCCCCATACCAAACGTAAATGCTAAGGATCCCTTCACACCCTTCGAACCAACCCATGATATAAGTTACATGCAGGTTTCATTCTCATCTACTTGGTTGGATTTTAAGAAGAAATTTAGAGGCGAACATGACGGGGAGGACATACCGTTGCTTTTCGAGTTGCTTCAGGTTCCTTGGTGTAGGAGGAAGGGTCTCGTCGGGGACTGATGAGGGGCTCTTCTTCTTCCGCGACTTGGATAAGATGACGAAGAGGATGAGCCGAAGGCGGGAGAGATATGTGACGATGTCAAGGGCGGGACGAGGGCAAAAACCTCTTGCTCGTTGCCCTTGCAATATTCATCGATTCGACATCCACTTCCATTGAGACCCAATACGTGACGGCAACAAACCCCAGCCATTTGATCTCCACCTCGTAACTCGGACGTGGTAGGTGGTACCCATGGTTACTGCTAACGTCAAAGCATAACGGAGGGTTACAAAAATAAACATTAACCATTACTTGGGGTTTCTGATGTAATTCGCTATTACGCAGGGTTCGTAGGGTAATTACCAGATTACTCAGGGTTATGGGTGTAAATATCCTTATTTTCTATATCTTATATATGTATATATGTGTACGGTAGGTTTGTTTCATAAAACTAAATATCCAGCAGATTCGTCCTTATTTTCTATATCTTGATATTTTTGTATGTTAAACATTGATGTTTTAATAATTGAGATATATCTATATCATTTTATATTGTTTTTCGTATTACTATCTTCGGATTCAATTTAATAGCATCGTGTCACTGCAGGGAAGCACGGGTATGACCATGAGTTTGATTTGATTCAAAAAAGAAAGGAATGACATAATCAGATTCTTATATATTTCCATTTCGGTTCGATTTTGTTGTAGCTTCAATTCCGTGTGCAAAAGACGAGCTCTCTTGTTGTCACCGGAGGAGAGGCACGACAGCGACTCCATATCCTCCGGCGTCATCACTGGAGGATAGGAAGCCCTCCCCGACGACGTCCACCGCATCATTCTCACGCCACTCGGCCTCATCGACCACCTGAAGCTCGCCGCCATCTGCAGAGCCTCCACCGTTGTGCCAAGCTCGACAGTCCCCTGAGACCTCAAAGGCCTTCACCCTCTCCAGGAGCGCCGACCTCTGCAGGGAGACCATCCGCTTCACGCGGCGCTTCCTGACGCCCCGCCTGTACCAACGATGGTGGTGCGACATCATCTGCCTAGTTAGAATTGTTCTGTCTCGGCTACTCCCATGGCATGCTCATCGTGAGAAGGACCACCGTCGACAGGCGCACGCAACTCGTTTACTTCGACCGAGACACCGGGGGGTCCGAGTATTATGGCTTCACCCTTTCAGACCAGACGAGAACCCAACCACATAACCTCAACGGCTGTCACACCCCCAAATTCCGTGATCGAGAATGATCGTGCAGACTCGGTAGCGGATGCTCGAAAATGATCGATGGAGCAAGGACTTCAGGAGGAGTCCGAAAATGCATGTATATCAGGGAGGTTATCCATGGGAGTCTGGAGGCTCCACCGTACGTTACAAGGGAGAAGCGTCACACAGGACACTGGCTCGGTAGCAGAGTATCGTGAAGCTTGTAGCAGTGCGAGCACAACGAGTACAGGCAGCAGTGCAAGACATGATAGTGGATGCACGTAGTGGTACATACGCGAGCGCAGAAGGGCGGTACATAGTGAAGCAGTACGCATCGAGGAGTAATGCGGTACGGTCACATAGGCGTACGCACGAAGGCGCACGGTATCAGTATTAATGTGTGGCGGTCCAGCGAGGCATGGAGCGTTGCAGGTGCTAAGTACGAGCATTGTCGAGCATGCTCGGTAGTACACGTAGGAGAGTGGTCTGGAGGCCACGATAGCGAAGTTCTGGAGGAATTCCCCTTAGCATGCAGAACGTTAAGGAAGGGTTTACCGCACGAGGCTCTGGAGGCCGCGGGTTCCCTTTGGCACAAGACCAAGTGTTCGGTGGCACTTGGTGAATTACGGAAAAGCTGCATCGGCAAGCGTTGGAGCGCGAGTGTGCTGATGACTGGGCATCAACCGTGCGGGAAGATGAAAGGACAACAAGGGAGTCGAAGAGACGAGCAGACGAAGAGTTGCTGAGGAACGCGAAGGGTTGCCGAAGAACTCGAAGGGTCTCTTGTCTCTTTATGTATCATTATTGTAGATGTAATAATAAGTGTCCCTTGGGTTTCCTTGAGTCTTGTATATAAGGAGAGTTGGTGTCTCATTTGTAAACACAGAGTACACAGTGTAAAGAGTACACAGAGTATCCACCCACTCCACAGATAGTTCCCCTTGTAATAAGAGAAGAGCTTTGTGCTCGTGCTTTTATTATCATGTGGTTGCGTTATTGGGCGTTCTTGAGCGAGTTCTTGAGATTGTTCCTGAACGATCCATATAGTCGAGCTTGTGCTTGTGTCTGAGCGTCGATGCGTTAGCAAGCAGGAGTATCGAGAAGAGTTGGAGCGCGTCCGTGACCGTTCTACTCAGGAAGGCTGGTTAGCTACGGGTTAGCTAATGCCGCACAAGATCGGTCGAAATCGATAGCGGGATTTTGACCCTGTGATATTTGGTATCAGAGCAACAGTTCGTGATACAATTCGTTGGCACGAATTGGTATCAGAACAAGGAGCAGATCATAGATCTTGGTTGGTGCCAAGAAAAGCGGGCAAAGCTACGAGCGGCTGTTGGAGCAGTCGATCGTGGGAACAGAGGATACTTGTTGGAGCAAGTACATCTTCAATCAGCGGAGTGAAGATGGTGGGTGTTACCGATCGCGTTGCAGCACTGGAGCAAGCGATGGCAGAAGTGGAGTCCACCATTGGGACTCATGCCCATCGTATCGCCGCCTTGGAGGGCCATTCTTCAGAAGGACCGGATGTTGGGTACGAGACCCAACGCTCAGCGGAGCAGATCAAGTCCTTAGAGGACAAACTGGAGACGTTCAGCACGATGATGGAAGATCTACGCAGTGTGATCTCCCTCATCAAGAAGGCATTGGCGACCAGCGGAGGCTCCACGAGGTGCAGCGATGCATGGTACCTGAATCCAAATCCTTCACAGGTATGCAGAGTGTGAGGGATTTGGAAAACTTCCTATGGGAAGTTTACTTCGAGGCGACTAAGACGACGGAAGCCGAGAAGGTTGGTTTGGCATCGATGTAAATGTCGAGCGACGCCAAGCTATGGTGGAGGAGTCGGGCAACAGATGTGGCGAGACCGAAGATATCCAGGTGGGATGAACTAGTCACGGAACTGAAGGAGCAATTCCTGCCGAAGAACACTGCGTGGATTGCACGGGAGGCTCTTCGACGTCTGAAGCAAACAGGCACTGTTCGTGAATACGTGAAGCAGTTTACGTCCTTGTTGTTGGACATCAAGGGGATGTCCGAGGAGGACAAGATGTTCAACTTCACGATCGGGTTGCAAAGCTGGGCGCAAGCCGAACTACGGAGGCAGGGAGTGAAGGACCTTAATTCAGCGATCGTGGTGGCATATGCATTGGTCGATTATGGGGCGGCCCAACCAAGTCACAAGGCTGAAGAGAAGGAGTTCACCAGCAAGCTGAAAGCGCGGTCGAAGGACAAGGGCAAAGGCATTGCTCATGATCCACCAATGGAGGAACGAGAGTACTCCAAGAGAAGGGAACAACCCAGGAGCAAGGGATGCTTCATATGCAACGGACCGCATCGGGGCGGGAGTGCCCAAAGAAGGAGAAGCTGAACTCTCTTCATCGGGACGAGGAGGAGGAAGAAGAATGTGAGGTACGCTTGGGAGCAATCGGTGCTACGCGCAAGGTACGCCTCACAACACTTCGAGCTGGAGCTTCGAATTCAGTGGAGGGAGGGAACTCCACAACAAAGAGCTTTGGAGGCGCCAAGGCTCGATCGAGGACGCACGGGAGTGCGCCGGTGCATGCTGAGCACCAACGTGTGTGCAGGAGGCACACAACCAAAGCCGCGGATAGGAGAACATCCGTGCATGAGGAGGCGAGGCAGAGCTCTGGAGGGCGATGCAGCATGGGCAAGAAGTTACATGTCCATGGGAGTGGAGTGATGACGAACCACACCACCAATGATCTTACAGGAGACAAGATAGGGAAGACGTTCGGAGCGCAGGAGGTGCTCATTTCCCAAGATGTAGGGACGCCTACAGGGAACGATTGAGATCGTCAACGAGTGAGCGTGGAGGTGAGAACTCCACAAGTGGAGCTGGAGCTGCCACAAACCAACGATGGAGCTGTTGTATCCAGGAGGGATACATCGAAAATGGGAGCTGACGAGGAAGCTCCACTTTTCACAATGAAGATCAAGTCATGGAGGGACATGGTTCGTGAAAAGACCAAGTGCAGGAAGAGAGGCGATGCACGTTTGCACCACCCTTCCAATTGAGCCGCATCAGGAGGTGCGTAGCGGATGGAGGATCGTGACGAGACGCCAGCTGAAGAGGGAATTCTCGGTTGAGGACAACTGATTCTTCAGGTGGGGGAGGCTTGTCACACCGCTAAATTTCGTGATCGAGAATGATCGTGCAGACCCGGTAGCGGATGCTCGAGAATGATCGATGGAGCAAGGACTTCAGGAGGAGTCCGAAAATGCGTGGATATCAGGGAGGTTATCCATGGGAGTCTGGAGGCTCCACCGTACGTTACAAGGGAGAAGCGTCACATAGGACACTGGCTCGGTAGCAGAGTGTCGTGAAGCTTGTAGCAGTGCGAGCACAGCGAGTACAGGCAGCAGTGCAAGACATGACAATGGATGCACGTAGTGGTACAAATGCGAGCGCAGAAGGGCGGTACGTAGTGAAGCAGTACGCATCGAGGAGCAATGTTGTACGGTCACATAGGCATACGCACGAAGGCGGACGGTATCAGTATTAATGCGTAGCGGTCCAAGGAGGCATGGAGCGTTGCAGGTGCTAAGTACGAGCATTGTCGAGCATGCTTGGTAGTACACATACGAGAGTGGTCTGGAGGCCATGATAGCGAAGTTCTGGAGGACTTCCCCTTAGCATGCAGATCGCTAAGGAAGGGTTTACCGCACGAGGCTCTGGAGGCCGCGGGTTCCCTTTGGTACAAGACCAAGTGTTCGGTGGCACTTGGTGAATTACGGCAAAGCTGCATCAGCAAGCGTTGGAGCGCGAGTGTGCTGATGACTGGGCGTCAACCGTGCGGGAAGACGAAAGGACAACAAGGGAGTCGAAGAGACGAGCAGACGAAGAGTTGCTGAGGAACGTGAAGGGTTGCCGAAGAAATCGAAGGGTCTCTTGTGTCTTTATGTATCGTTTTGTAGATGTAATAATGAGTGTCCCTTGGGTTGCCTCAGTGTAAAGAGTACACAGAGTGTCCACCCACTCCAGAGATAGTTCCCTTTCTAATAAGAGAAGAGCTTTGTGCCCGTGCTTTTATGATCGTGTGATTGCGTTCTTGGGCGTTCTTAAGCGAGTTCTTGAGATTTTTCCTGAACGATCTATATAGTCGAGCTTGTGCTTGTGTCTAAGCGTCGGTGCGTTAGCAAGCAGGAGTATCGAGAATAGTTGGAGCGCGTCTGTGACCATTCTACTCGGGAAGGCTGGTTAGCTACGGGTTAGCTAACGCCGCACACGATCGGTCGAAATCGATAGCGGGATTTTGACCATGTGACAGCGACCATATTGGACCAGGTCAAGCTGCAGGTGCACACGGTGGCGCGGTGGTGGCAGGAGGCCGAGTTCGTCATCCGCCCGATGCCCCCGATTCACGACATGGACATCGGCCCTCGAGAATGAGAAGCTCTTCACAGGGGATCTCGCACTTGATACCCTGGTGATGATACTCTCGACACCGCAGCCACTGGTCTTTTCCATCGAACACAGCTTCCTCTGCAAGGTGCAGGCGTTCGGGATGTTGCCCGCCCCAAAGCATGGCCCTGATGTGTACACGTACTTCCGCGTGTGGGTGCTGTGGATGGAGCATTTTCGCGATAGGACATGCTCGAGGAGCAAATGCCCACGGAATGAGTTTATTTTTTTTCTCGGCTTAGGCATCGATCGGCATTTTGTTACGTACGCGCGGCCTTTGAGAAGGTATGGTCCTCAATGCGTGCGTACGCGCAACGTTTGAGGAAGTGTGGTCTTCGAGCGAAACAACACGGTCTTTGATGCTGTTGAGCTGGAATCGACAACCGTTCACCGATCCCGCCGCTCGCCTATAACCCCACCCCCGCCCCGCCGCCTCACCGTTTCCACACCCCACTTCTCCTCACTTCCCTTCTCTTTTCCTTCCATCTTCAATCCTTTCAATTCCGCCCGTTCAAGTACGTAGTGGTCTCTCTCTTTTCCCTTATTATCACTCTTTTGCTTATCATCAAGAATATGTATATTTAAATAATTTAAAATTTCTGTTGTTGTTATGTTTGATATTCATTTAGTAAATGTAATGTTTTTTTATAGAAAATAATTTTTGTCATTTACATAAAGTAGTCTAGTCTCTGTCAGTTTACATAAAATAATCTCTGTCAGTTTACATAAAATAATGTCCCTCATTTGAAGGAAAAGATAAGATTTTTGCATTATCATTTCGTCGTATACGTGAACCCATTTCATTTAATTGTCCATGTATGTCCATATCAAAGGGAGAGGTCATGAAAAATGATAATTATGTTTATTTATGTAATGTTATTAGATATCGTATAATGAAATGTTTTTATTTAATCGTATTTATTAAGTATATTTAAGTAAATATAATTAATTATTAAGTTTTTTAAATAAATGATTATAATTACTGAATTTTATAAAATATAATTAAATAGTAAGTGTATTTAAGCAAATGTATTAAATAATTAAGTGTATTTAAGTAAATATATTTAATTATTAAGTGCTTTTAAATAGACGTATTTAATAAGATTAAAACTCTTAGTTAATTATTAGGTTTATTTAAGGAAATTTATTTAACTAACAAGGGTATCTAAATCATCACATTTAATTAGATTAAAAATATAAATTAGGTGTTTTTATTTCTTCATATTTAATAATTAAGAATTTTTAAATAATTTATACTAAGTAAATTTAAATAAATTTATTTAATTATTAAGTGTATTTAAGTAGTTGTATTTAATTATTAGGTGCATTTAAATAATTGTATTTAATTATTAAGTTTTTTTAAGTAAATGTATTTAATTAATAAGTGTGTTTTAATAAATACATTTTATTATACTAAAATTATTAATTAAGTATTTTTATTAGCTCGTCTTTAAAAATTAAGATTTTTTAAATAAATATATTTAAATACTAAGTAAATTTAAATAAATTTATTTAATTATTAATTATATTTAAATAAATGCATTTAATAAGAATGTGTATTTAAATTAATGTATTTAATTATAAAGTATATTTAAATTAATGTATTTCAATATTTAGTATATTTAAGTAAATGTAATTAATTAATAAGTGTATCTAAATAATTTCATATAATTAGATTTAAATTATTAATTAATTATTTTTTTTCATTCAATATTTAAGAATTTTTAAATAAATGTATGTAAATATTAAGTAAATTTAAATAAATTTATTTAATTATTAAATATGTGTAAAAAATATATTTAATTAGAAAGTATACTTAAATTAATATATTAAATTATAAAGTATATTTAAATTAATGTATTTAATTAAAAAGTGTATTTAAATAAATCTATTAAATTATAAAGTATATTTAAATTAATGTATTTAATTATAAAGTGTATTTAAATTAATGTATTTAAACATTTAGTGTATTTAAATAAATGTAATTAGCTAATAAGTGTATCTAAATAATTACATGTAATTAGATTAAAATTATTAATTAATTATTTTTATTTATTCATATTCAATAATTAAGAAATTTTATATAAATGTATTTAAATATTAAGTAAATCTAAATATCTTTATTTAATTATTAAATGTGTTTTAATAAATGTATTTAATTAGAAAGTGTATTTAAATTAATGTATTTTATTGTAAAGTTTATTTTAATTTTAGGTGTATTTAAGTAAGTATAATTAACTAATAAGTGTATCTAAATAATTGCATCTAATTAGATTAAAATTATTAATTAATTATTTTTATTTATTCGTATTCAATAATTAAGTTTATAAATAAATGTATTTAAATATTAAGTAAATTTAAATAAATTCATTTATTATTAATTGTATCTAAATAAATGTATTTAATTAGAAAGTGTATTTAAATTAATGTATTTGAATGTTAAGTGTATTTAAGTAAATGTATTTAAGTAATAAGTGTATCTAAATAAATGAATTTAAATATTTTAAAATTATTAATTAAGTATATGTAATTTCTCGTAATTAATAATTAATAATTTTAAATAAATGTATTTAAATATTAAGTGTATTTAAATACATGCATTTAATATTAATCGTATTTAAATAAATGGATTTAATATGATTAAAATTCTTATTTAAGTATTTTTATTTATTCTTATTTAATTAAGGGTATTTAAATAAATGAATTTAATTATTAAGTGTATTGAAATAAGCATATTGACTTCCGTCATTCATAGATTATGGCCGATCTTGTTGCATTCTATATCTCTTGGAATGGCAGAATCGTCAATGAAAATGGTGGTGTCAGTTATGAAGGGGGTAGAAGTTAGATGATAGACCTTCCCTTAGCTACCACTTTCGAAGATCTCTTATCCAGTGTTTGTGTTATAAATGGTTATAATCAAGACCAATATAGTGTACGAGTGACGTGTATATGGCCGATGAATGTTAACACATTCTGTCCCGCTGTTGTCTCTGATAATTAGACTACTCGTTTGATGTTAAATATTACTCGTTCTCTCAGAATAATGCAATTGGATCCAATGCCGCAACTGCCTGATATTATTCAGGATGAAGATTGGATAACGAACCCATATGCTGAGGAGATACCATTCCTGAGCAAGCCCCAGGAGACCATCTTACCTGATCGTAGTGGACTTGAGTATTGGCATAATAGAACTTTCCCCTCAAAGTTAGATTTAATTGATGTTGTGAGTACGTGGAGTATGGTCAAATACTTCCAATACAAAGTAATAGGTTCCAGGAAAGATATATACACTATTGGGTGTGCTTTGCTAAATTGTAAGTGGAGGTTACATGCGAGTCGCAGTAAGAAGGGTGAAATTTGGAAAGTATAGACGTATCGAGACGAACATACATGCCGAAACCCAGTCCTTCTCACTGATAACAGGCAGTGCAACGCAAAATTTATTAGCAGATTCATCTAAAAGATATTGAGATCCAACCTAACGCTGACGTCTAATATAACTAAGAGTTTAGTCTCCGATATCTACCATATCACGATATCATGTAAAAAGGTGTGGATTGGGAGAAAGAATGCATTGGCTACAATATTTGACGATATGGAGTCATCTTACGCAGATATTCGTAGGTTTATGTGGACGATGAAACATACCAACCCTGAATCATGGTATGAATTTGAAACTGAACCATATCGAGATCCACGGAGTCAAGAAGTTATTGCAGATAAAATTGCATTCTTCCATTTGTTTTGGGCATTCAGATCGTCTTTGAATGGTTTTCAGTATTGTCGTCCAATGTTGAGCATCGATGCTACTCATTTGCATGGAAAATTCAAAGGACACCTACTTGTAGCTACATCGGTTGACGGAAACGGACACATATTTCCAGTTATTTTTGCAGTGGTTGAGAAAGAGACCATAGCTGCATGGGAGTTCTTCTTACACAAATTAGCATATTTGGTTCAACGTGATGGGATTTGCTTTTTGAGTGATCGATTTCCAGGTTTGAAGCAATTATTACCGAAGTACTTTCCAGCATAGCGTGGATTATGTCATCGATTTTGTCTGCGACACATGCAGGCAAATATGCATCATGTTGGACATGACACTTGGGCAACAGGAAAATTCTATAGCGTGGGGCAGTCACCAATACACATGCTCATAATAGAATTATGGAACAAATCCGATCTGCAGATCCAGATGCTTATGATTGGATTGTTCGCCAAGAAGACGGGGATCATACTTACTGGGCAATAAGTTATGAAAAAGGCCGTCAGTATGGGAATACTACAACTAATTTGTCGGAATGCTTCAATAGCGTTCTGAAAGGCATGCGATGACTTCCCATATTAATAATGATCTTTGCCATCTTCTATCGATTGATTACATATTTTGTGACTCGCCGCAGACTGAGTCAGATGACAACTTCAGAATTAATGTCGAGAATAATCAAATTTTAACTGAAAACGTTACGACAGCTCGTACCCACAATGTTGAGCAATTTTCTCAGACTGTATTCGAGGTGAGGTCTAGAGAAGGAAATTATAGAGTTATACTCAACGGAACATATTTTGAGTGCACATGTGGGTTCATGCAATGCATGCATATCACCTGCTCACATGTAATTGCAGTTTGTGGTTCTGTAAACGTAGGCATCGAGCATGTACAAAACTCTTCGTGGCTTTATACGTCAGGTGCATTTCGTACGACGTACATAGCCGAATTCTCACCAATTCCTGATTGTCGATCTTGACCGACGAACGTGCCAAGATCTATTTTGATGCCTCCAAATGTAGTAGTAGGACCTGGTCATCCACAATCTGTAAGGATTTGAAATAGTATGGAGGAAATGGGTCGAGTTAATGTTAGGTGTGGATTATATAGGCATGTCGATCATACCCGAACCAAATGTCCTGGACGTTAAATGTACCTTGTCAATTTTCAGAGAAAATAGTTCATAATTTTGACACTGCATTCGAATATATATTTCCTTTTAATTACAAATGTCATAATACTTATGCAGAAATAGGAATGGATTCATTACCACGACTTGTTGATACCTCAGTCTTGGTCCAACAGAGTAGCCACATCTCCGCCCTTTCATTGAATGGTGATACCTTTGTAAGCACTACAAACCATTTGATGTACGGTGTAAATTACAGTGTATGTAAATTAACAATATATCCTTGTAACAACATTACAGATTTATGGAACATGGTCGTGTATTTAACAAGATTCTTCAGAAACAACGTAGGGAAGCTTTCGACTAACTGCTTAAGGTGGCAGGCATGTGATGTGTCACCAACCTAAAAAGGGTCAACCTCGATCAGTCACTTCCGATGTCCTTATTGGATGTTGGAGGTCGGAGACCCACACTTTTCATTTTCGATACGGTGAAGTTACCATAACATTGAAAGACGTCTCCATTTTAACAGACCTTCGTGTTGATGGGGTCCCTGTTACAGGCCTAGAGCACCCCTCACGATTTAAATGGTTTGACTATTGCGAATAAATGCTTGGCGTAAATCTGAGCACTGGAAGAGGGGAGAATGTATCGAGCGTACGACTGAAGCTGACTTGGATTAGTGAACATTCTCACAGATGCAAATCTTTTAGAACAAGATGGAAATCGTCTGGTGAGAATAGTTCGTGCATTCATTTTATACCAAATTGGAGAGTCCTTATTCCCAGACTCAACGGTCGATAAAGTACCACTGTGATACCTTCGTTTACTTGAGAACTTACAAGAGTGTGGACAGTTGGCTTGGGGGGTTGCAGTACTAGCACAATTGTACCAACAATTGGACGAGTGCTCCTTTGTAAAATCGAAGAGATGTTATTCCTTCTTGACCTTGCTACAAACTTGGTCGTGGGAGCTTATACACATTGGTGTTCCTCATCCATATCATATGGGCCATGATGTTTTACATCGAGGACCCTATGCATGAAGGTAAAACACCAAAATATTATGCTATAGTACTTTTGTATTATAATATGATACTCATAAATTATTGAGAATAGTTGGACATCGAGGAGCAGGTCCTTTGTAGAAAATGTACAAACTACGAATCTACCCCTCTACCGTAACGAGTTAGATACCCAGCATGAACATTAGGTATGCTGCTCGTACATTATCATGTTCACTGCAAATTTACTGACTAGTAATTGGAAATATTTAACAGACGTGGTGGTCTCCATATGACATGGACATTATAAATAACTTACCTGCAATTTGGAGAGAAGGACTGGAGGTGTGGATGTCACAAACGGTTTTGATTTGTTCTAATGTGGTGGTAATGCACATGCCAGATCGAGTCATGCGTCAATTTGATCTGAGCTCCCATATCCCTGAGCCGATGCCAAGAATATTTTTCCCTGAGCATCGGACTAGACAAAGGGATAATGATCCGATCGACTGGGCTGACCGACTTCGTGAGCAGGTACTTCAGTGAAATCAGAGACGACAAACAGTTGTGGTGGAGAGAGCATCGATGGAAAATTTTGAATAACAGGTAACAAGATACATGCAATGGTATTGGCAAACCTGCCGTTGGATTCAGAGATCAATCCCTGCACCACGGCTTGCATATGAGCCTTACGCTCCTAGATACATGCCTAGGGTATGAGCTTTATTTTCTCTCACTGGTTAGTTAAGTTTGTCTCCTATAGGAATACTATGTGACGGTTTTAATATCACAGGCACAAAGCGTATATGAAGTACGTGGGATTCTTGAGTACTATGAACGCAGCTTAGAGTTGCAGAATGTTATAGGTTTGCTAGACTCAGCATTGCATATTTTTGGATTGATGGATCAAATGACACAGTACCATCCGCGCTACTCTTATTCCAATGAGTCATCAGTAGTCCCTTTCTTCTCCACAACTTACACGGTTGCTGGACCCACCACAACTGTTGGTACTCATGATGCCGAGGCAGGACCATCTCAGGCAAGGTCTGTAACACAGATTCAGCTTATGCAACCATCACAGGCTGATGATTTTTTGGGTCTAACCCCCCTACACAAACATTCTTGGGGTGCTTAACCAGTCGTATTATTCCTCCTCAGCCTAGTCTTGTTTTTTCATACATGCGAGCCAAGATCGTCCACCCCCATTCCGTAGTAGACATCAGCCGTGGTCGGATCCGATGTATCCATACTAGCAGCAGCATGGTCCTTACCAATATCTATTACAGCATCAACTACAATCTCCACAACTTGATAGAACAACTTCAGTTAGAGAACAAACACGAGAGACAAGTGTGGGGAGTGGAAGTACCTCTAGTAGAGGTAGTAGAGGTCGTAGGGATAGATTATCAGAAATATTGCGTAGGGCATGACAAATGTTTGACTAGAGTAGAATTGTATCCTCGATAACATTTTCCTGATGAATGTAATAAACTTCTTGATATTAATGTGATGTTTTATTTTGTTTTTCTGTTATTAAATGTTTCGTGATGAAATTTTAGGTGAGTAATTCCTATAATGCAATTGATATTTTTTAATGAGCATTAATTATTTTCAATATATATAACTTCATATGCAATTGTATTCATGCAGGTTATGGCAAAAACTCGCTTCACGGCACGTAAGTCGGTGTGTCCGCCCCCACACAATCGAATCTTGGAAGTACGTCTACCATCCACTACACATGGATCTCATGGGGCAGCAACCGCTCCACCACAGTCACACGACGACCACTTTCTGCAACACCACCGGCACCAAACTTTGTGCATCAATCACCACACTTTGTCTAGGCCATATGAAGCCCCTACAGAGTACCCTCGGAGGAGGAGCGATTGCTGGATCGACAAGTGCAGTCTGTGGAGTCTCCATTCACTGACTACCCATCTCAGTCCATGACCCCTGCTATGGTTGATAATTCACAAAGTGAGATTTCTCCGCACACTGATATATATATATATATATATATATATGAGGAGGAGGAGGAAGATCTCTATGCCGACTTAACGGATTTGCATTACACCATTGCACTGAAATATGCTCGTCTGAGCGTATTATGCGGGGAGCGCGTTCGTAGGCAATGAATGGGATAAATTTGTAGACTAATGTAATGTTGGAAGTAATTTGGTGTAACGGTGATGCATGTTCAGTTGTAATGAATATGATGAATTATCTGCTTCTTGATGATGTTCTCTGTTTAATTATATATGGATGTTGTATCTCTTTCATAAATAATATTTATCTTATTTACTATTAACTTCCATCAGAAATTCAAAATATCACAATTGTATTGAATGTTTAATAATAAATTTTTAGGTAAATTTAAAAATATTACATTAAAAGTTGTACAAATATATGAACGGTTTAAACCCAAATCTACAATATTATAAAATTTTTAATATATTAAAATAATTTAAATTTATACATCATAAATATATATTATAAAATTATATACATTACGATTTAAATATTTCACTACATACAATCATTACTTAAGTTAGAATTTTGGCGCAAAAGCCATCGATTGGCGTTATATTCGTCGATCGACGAACGGTTCACCGATCGGCGAATAGAACATCGATCGATGCCTAAGATGGGAAAAAATAAAGCGATGCCTTGACAGGGAATTTTCTTCTGGAGAATGCCCTGTCAGGGAAAATGCTCTGCTGGATGAGGAGCACGAGTCATTTGTGGAGCGCAGAGAGACTTGGCCGATAACAATCAATTCCACGAAAATTGCAGAAGCACATTGAATCTAGCTATTTCAGATATTAGAAAATCAAGCACCAAATTCAATCACAAACTACGAACAAGAAAGCACCAAATGCAACCACCAATACAACTACAAACATGGGGGATTTAACGTAAAAACCCTCAAAATGAGAGGAGAAAAATTCACAGAGCCTACTCGATCCAATCAAACTTCTCCACTAGATATGATGATCAAAATGGTTCTCCCTAAAGGCTATAAATGACAAAAAAATCTTCTCTCCAATATTATCAACAATGAACCACACCAATGCAAATAAAAGAGGAAAAAGATGGAGAAAATGTCACCTAATGATGGATGTCAAAACTTGCTCCACAACAACCCAAACCTGAGTCCTCCTTGACGTGATCTCTAGTGACGAACTTTGACCTATCCTGACGATTTGGAGGTGAAGAAGAGATGATAATATGCAGCCCTAAGCCTTCGCGATTATGTCTGCTAGATATGAAATTTGCTGGGCAAATTTCAACCATGCCCATTTTTTGGGCGCTTTCGCCCATAATAGGCTGGAATTAACTTGGGTGCACATCCCAACAAATTTCCTCCTCCAGTCCATGAGAAAAAGGAATACCAATCAACAAGGTCTATGTATAAAATATAAACTCCAAGGTCTAATAAGATGGTTGAGTTCCTACTTGGAATGGAACTCAATATCTAAACACGCATCATCTACAAAGAGGAGTCCAATCCAATCCAACAAGGGAGCGACAATATTCAAACTCTCCCAATAGCAGTGCCTTGGTCATCATGTATGCACCATTGTCATTTGTTTGGATTTTGACAAGAATAAGTTGCTTCTCTTAGATGACATTTCGTATCCAATGATACCTCACGTCAATGTGTTGCTACCTCGCATGAAAAGTTGAGTTCTTGCCAAAGTGAATGACACTATAACTATTACAATAAAGCACACACTTCTCCGGACCAAATTCCTACATGAACTTCATTTATAACAGCTCCTTGCATGGCTCTGTAGATGCAATGAATGACCTCTACAGTGGATAAAGCATCACACTTCTAGAGACGAGACTACGAAAAAACGGGACCACCTGCCAAGGACATCAAATAACCCAATATGAACCTTCTCCCACCAATGTCACATGTCATGCCCGAGTCTGTGTAAACAAGAAGAATATGCTTCTCTGCTCCGAAATAAAGAGAGTAGCTGCTAGTACCTCTAAGATATCTCAAGATCCATTTAACCGCTTCCCAATATTGTTTCCCTAGATTTGAGATGAACCTACTAACAACTCCAACTACATGAGCAATCTTTGGCCTCGTAAAAACCATGGCATACATAATACTACATGTAGTTGATGCACACATTATTCTGTGGGCTATATTTGGAGCTTAACTTGAAATGTGCTCCAAGAGAGATGCTAGATGACTTTGCCTTCTCCATATGAAATCTCTGAGGTACCTTCTCAATGTACTTCTCTTGGGAAAGGCACAACCTTCCTGCCTTTCGATCCATTGTGATCTTCATGCCCAATATTTGGCTTGCATGTTCCAAGTCCTTAATATAAAAGGACTTGCTCAACTCCTTCAAGAAAGAAATTCTCCCACTATTTCTACCAACAGTCAACATATCATCAACATAAAGTAACAAAATGATGAAGTCATCACCTTAGAAACTCTTCATGAAAGCACAATGGTATAAAGTAGTCTTGGAATAGCCATGTCCCCCCCCCATAAATGACTCAAACTTATTGTACCATTGTCTTGGTGCTTGCTTTAAGCTATATAGGCTAAAGATGCAAACTTCATTTTCCTAGCCTTTAACTGCAAAGTCCTTTATTTGCAACATGTAAATTCCTCCTCAAAGTCACCATATAGGAAAGTTGTCTTCATGTCCATCTGTTCAACCTCTAAGTCAAGGCTAGTTGCCAAGCTAATTACACCTTGATAGAGGATATCTTCACTACAGGAGAAAAGATCTCCTCAAAGCCAACACCCTTCTTTTAGTTAAAACTTTTCACAACCAACTTAACTTTTTATCTTGGATTTGTAGAGTATTCATCATTTTTCACTAAATCCACTTGTTCCTCAATGCCCGCTTGCCTTTGGGCAACTTGATAAGGTCAAAAGTGTGATTGTCATGGAGGGATCATCTCTTCTTTCATAGCTTCTACCCATTTCTCCTTATTTGCATCTTTTAAGGCTTCTTCGTATCATTCTAGCTCGTTATTGTCTATCATCAAAATTTACTCTCGTGTTGAATATCTGGTTGAGGGTCGCCTCTCCCTCATGGGTCTCTATAGTGGGAGAGCCTCAAAAGAAGAAGAGCTTTCATCATCATCATCATCATCATCATCATCATCATCATCTACATTATCATCATGAGTAGAGACCTCTGTCATATCCTCTTCATCTCATGCATCTGGCACTACTCATAAGCATCATCTGGAACTATATATGGAGACCTTTATAATGGAATCAACTCCACATCATCTATCTCATAGCTATTCGAGGGAGTGTCCTTAGCAACCTTCTGGATGTCCTCAATAGTTTGATCTTCAGAGAAGACCACATCTCTGCTCATCACCAGCTTCTTCTCAATAGAATCATATAACATGCAGCCAAACACATCTTGTATGTATCCCAAGAAAATGCATTGCTTCTCTTTACATCCAACTTAGACCTTTCATCCTTGGGAACACACACAAATGCACGACATCCAAATACTTGCAAATGGTTGTATGAGAGATTCTTACCATGCCAAACCCTGTCAGGGACATCACCATCCAAAAGTACATGTGGAGAGAGATTAACAACATGACCAACAGTATAAAGTGCTTCAAAAAGAAGACATCAGACTCTCTTCATCAAGGTCCTGTTCATTTTAACTGCAATGCAATTCAACTAAGGCATCTTGGGTAGAGTCTTCCGATTCCTAATACCATGAGACCTACAATATTCATCAAATGTTCTAATATAACCACCATTGTCACTGCAGATGCACTTAAGCTTATTTCCATATTGTTGCTCTACTAGCGATTGAAAGTACCAAGGGTTTGGTCCGTATAGACCTAAACTTTCTTGGAAAAATCGTCAATGAATGTAACAAAATAAAGTGCACCACCAAGAGAACTTACTTTCAAAGGACTGCAAACATCGGTGTGAATCAGATCCAATAGCAACATTTTCTTATAAGGATGGATCTTGAAGGAGATTCTCGTCTGCTTCCCAGCCAAGCAATGAGTGTATCTCTCCAGTTTCGCTATATTCACATCGGTTAGCATTCTTTCTCACCAAGCATTGCCACCTCTTCTCACTCATGTACCCCAATCATCGATGCTGCAACTCAATGGAATTAGCATCTTGAGCCATATATGCCACATCAAGAAAATGGATGCATTCATGATGTAAAGATTGTTGTTATAATTCTTGTCACGAGCAACATGTAATCAAAGATCTATGGGTTAGCTTACACTACCCACCACCAAAAGTGTTGAGATATCCTTCATCATCAAACTTGCCCACAAAGATGAGATTCAAGTGCATGTCTGGTGCATACCTCACATCTTTAAGCGTCAACATCGCTCCATTGGCATTCTTCAATGAAACTTTACCAATGCCAACAACACGAGATAAAGAACCATTCTTCATCTTTAATGTGCCAAAATCATCAGTTGTATATGAAGAGAAAAACTCTCTCTAAGATGTAACATGTAAAACAGACCCACTATTAACAAGCCAAGAAGTACCATCATGTGTGGCATTCACCATCTCTTCATCACAGACAATGAGGAGCTCACGTTGTGCAACTGTGTCAACTTGTTTATTCTTTTCTCTTGTTTGTCTCCACCATTTTAGTTATCTCTCTTGAATTGGAAGCATTGCTTCTTGGTGTGCCCTTTCTTCTTACAATAGTGGCACTCCATATTTTGATATTTGAACTTGGACTTGCTCTTGTTGTTATCTCTGCTCATATCAGTCTTGATCATGCTACTTCCCATGTTCTTTGTGACAAGAACCTCTGAATATGAAGAGCTTCCTTGGTTTTTCTTTGCATCTCCTCAATGAGAATGCCAGACTTGACAGCTTCCAAAGAATCAACCCCGTTAAATGTAGAGTCAGTAAGTGAGACTCTAATAGTTTCCTAAGAATCTGGTAGAGTAGAAAGCAACAATAGTCCCAACATCTCATCTTCAAAAGAATTTCCATGCTTGTCAACTAACTTGTAATTCCTTGGAAATCGTTCAGAAAATCTAGTACAGAACTGCCTTCATTTAACATAGAGTTCACCAATCTCTTGAGAATAAATAATTTGTTACTTCCCAACTTGGAGGCGTAACTAGCATGACTTTCATCTTGGATGTGATTGTAAACATTCTCGTCAACGAATTATCTAATGAAACCACAAACCTGCTCGTATTTGAATTCACATTCCTCATATGTTTAGACTCCAGGCTTTTGGGTCGTAAATAATGGAAGGTGCATGACCTTCATATATAAAAGATCTTTCATCTTGTTCTTCTACAAATTGTAATTAGTCACATTAAGACTAATCATCCAGGTCGAACCAAACTCTATCTTGTAATCCGCCATTGAATATGGCTCTAATACCACTCTGTTGAGAATAATCAATCCTACAAGAATCGCGGAAGTGTATCGAATCGAGCAACTTGACAGATTAACAAACAAGTCAAACAACACAAGAACCACAAGCAATCAAGCACAAAATTCAATCACAAACACAATCACCAATACGAGGAATTTTAACATGGAACCCCCAAAATGAGAGAGACGAACACTACGGGACCTACTCAACCAATCAAACTTCTCCACTAGATATGTTGATCAAAATAGTTTTCTCTAGATATACAAAGTAGAAAAAACTTCTCCCCGAAGTGTATCAACAATGAACCACACCAATGCAAATAAAAGGGGAAGAAGATGGAGAAATGTCACCAACGATGGCTGCCCAAACTTGCTCCACAAAAGGTCAAACTTGGCTCCTCCTCGACATGATCTCCAGTGATAAACTTTGGTCCGATCCTAGCGATTTGGAGGTGAAGAGATGAGAATACGCAGCCACAAACACCCAAAATGCAGTAGCCGCTGCACAATAATAGGGCGAAAAATTGACGAAAAGCATCCGCGATTCTGTCCCAGATCTGAAATTTGCTGGGTAAATTTCTGCCATGTCCATTTTTGGATGATTTTGCATGAAAGCCCACAGGGCTGGAATTAACTTGGGTGCACAACCCAACAGGCCAGAGGCACGCTGCTTGTGTCCAGCCTGTGCATTGTGTTTTTACATCATATGAAGCCGGATTCCATAAACTACGATGGTTGCATATAGGCACGCGGTGGCCACGGAGAGGCGTTTCATGACACAGAATCTGTTAACCAGACGGGTTTTTGACCACCTCCTTCAACCGCCATGGAGGTTCTCTGCCTTCCCCATGTTTGGATGACAAATAAGAACATCGCGAACAAGCAGCATCAGAGTAAAGTGGTCGCATCATGGTTATATCATCCATTATACAATGACTGATAAACCGTATATATTCCTCTTTATTTTACGATTTTTAAATATTTTTTCTTATTTCAAGAGATTTCTATGCAACTTTTGGTTAGGGATACTACTCCTTTCTTCCCGGTTCTTTCTCTTGTGATTGCTAATGCACTAGTTTTCGAGTAAATGGCTATGTTATGCAGTAGATAAAATGTCAGCTAAAATGGCACTTGTTGAAGATAGTATGCACATACACATGTAAATGCATCAATGTTACATGGATTTGTGCTTATGCTGAAATGAAATGACGCATTGAGAATGAGTCGACAGGTGAATAAATTAATCACCATGGAATTATTCTGCTGTGGAGTTGCATCAAACATCCCAATTACAAAAGGGAAATATTACTTCATAGGTGATGTTCTTCACTTGATTCAAGATAAACATTTTATTCGGTATTTATTTTACACAGGTGGTCTCGAAATCTCGTATAAAACTGTCAGGCGGTCTCTGGATACCAACGAGCTATCGATTTGAAGTTCACAGTCCTACTGGAAGAGAGGAGGATGGAGGACGACTTGCTCATAACAGTACATCCTTAGGGTTCCAAGCCTCTGTAGATCAAGTAATCAAGTAAAGCATGAATTCAAAGTTTACATTTGCAGATATGAGTCAAGCACAAACCTGTAAGCAGGTGATTGTGAACTATATCTTCTTTGAGTTTTCCGTGTCGGTTTTAGCTTGATCCAGTGCCTGCAGCAAGTGGGAATTTCTAATATGCAAAAGGCTAACTTCCTTCCCTAAGCAGAGGTCACAGGGACCAAAATCAACAGAATTAAATAGCAAAGCTACGGCAGACATATGAACTTTTCTCTGTGCATGTTCATTTTTAAGATGACTAAAAGAAGTTACCATATCCGTGAGGGAAAAAAGGTAGTAATGAACCGATTAGAAAGTGTTGAACCACAACGAGCACGAAACGCAAGAGAGTTAACGTGGAACCCTCCAAAGGAGAGAGAAAACCACAGGGCAAAGAACACCTTGCTCGTCCTTGATGGCTAGGGTTAATTTTTTTTATACATGAAAGATAAAGAGGGGAAAGGAGTACAACCCATAATTGTGTAAATGAATCTTTACTCAAGATCCATTTACCTCTAATACAAACACTCAACACCCCCCTTAAGTTGGGCGGAGAGATTGTACACGCCCAACTTGCCCATTTTCATCTCAAAACTATGCATGGGAAGCCCATTGGTAAATACATCAACCATTTGATCTTCGGTTTTTATGTATGATAGTACAAGCTCTTTGGAGTCGGTCTTCTATCTGATAAAGTGACGATCAATCTCCTCATGTTTAGTTCTATCATGCAAGAAAGATTTTTTTAACAGATTCATGGCAGCCTTGTCAAAAAAACTTCATAGGCAGCTCAAGATCTATTCCAATGTCTGTCAAGATAGCCTTACACCACAACATCTCAATAACCCCCATAGCAACAACTTTGTGTTCAGCTCTGGCAATCAACCTAGTACATATGGATTATCGTTTGCTTCTCCAAATCACTAGGTTTCCGCCCAGAAATATGCAATATCCAGTTGTAGATCTTCTCGCATCGGTGCATCCAACCCAATCAACATCAATGTATCCTTCGATCTCAACTTTCGCATTTTTGGTGAAGATGAGCCTTTTTCCATGTTACTTTGTTATCAAGCATAGAAAACACTCATGTGAATATCAAAGGTGCATGCATGAATTGGCTTACCACATTTACCACATAAGTGAGTCCGGATAGACTAAGATATATTAGTTTCCCGACAAGTCTTTGATATTGATTCTTGAGGTTCTCATCAAGTTACTATCCATCCTTTATGTTCAATTCAACTTGTGACTTCCCTCAATGGGTATAGGAGCTACAACCCAAGTTTCCAATTTCCTTCAACAAATGCAGAGTATATTTCCTTTGGCAAATAACCACATCATTCATTCGACCTTGCAAACTCAATGCCTAGAAAGTTTTTTAGATTGCCAAGCCCCTTCATATCAAAAATTCTAGCAAGCACACATTTTAAGCAACTGATTGTTGCATCATCATCCCTTATAATGATCATGTCATCAACATAAATAAGAAGAAGAGTTTTTTTATTTTCACCACTCTTGACAAATAGTGTGTGATCACCATTGCTTTAATATTATCCCAATTTGATCATCACCACACTAAATCTCTCAAACCAAGCATTCGGGGACTGTTTCAATTCGTATAAAGCTTTCTTCAACTTAAAACATTTTCGGATTTTCTCGTGATCAGGTGACATGTATGTAAACATCCTCGAGGAGATCTCCAATCAAGAAGGCATTCCTTACATATATTTGATGAAGTTTCCATTCCTTGAAAACAACTAGAAAAAGAACAATTCACATTGTATTCATTTTTGCCATAGAAGCAAAGGTTTCCAGGTAGTCAACATCATATTTTTGACCGAAACCCACAACAAGCCTAGCCTTGTATCTTTCGACTTGTCACTTGGCTTGTATTTTATAGTATAGACCTACTTCGAACAAATCAAATGTGTCGCATCTGGAACATCAACAATATCCCAGGTATGGTTTTTATAGGACCTCTATCTCCTCTTGCATGGCTTAAACCATATAGGATCATCCCTCGCTTCCGCAACGTTCTTAGGGATCATAGAAGCAGAAAGTGAAGATATAAAGCTTCTACAGTTTTTGCTAAGTTTAGAATAGCCAACATATTTGTTAATAAGACATCTGCTACAATCTGAATATCTCGAGGGGGCTTATCTTCCTTCTTCTACGTCGTTGAGCAATCAAATCTCCTTCACGGATGATCACCTCATCCGCATTCACATCTTCACCACTGCCGCCCGCCCTCCGAATTTACGCGGAGGCCGAGTCGCGTGCGTGAAGGAGATTTGATGATGGGTAATTATTGATTAGTTATCTTAGAATAGCCACAGTATCTTGGATAACAATGTTAATAATTGCATTAAGTGCTAGAGTTCAATTATTTGAACTAATGGCATCAAATTACATCTACGTGGTGGAAACAACTGGATTAACTCCCTTAAAGTCATTCATTTAAGTGTGTACAATTGAATCGGGAGGAGTAGCCACAACATCTGATCGATTCATATTGTACATATTGTTTCTTGTAATGAGTAATTATTGGCATTGTTATCCTAGATGATGTGACTACTCTTGGATAACTAACCAATAATTACTCATTACAAGAAACAATATGTAAAATATGAATCGATCAGATGCTGTGGCTACTCCTCCCAATTCAATTGTACACACTTAAATGAATGACTTTAAGGGAGTTAATCAAGTTGTTGTTAAGAAATAGGAAGCGGAAGAGAAAACATGGAAAAATGATAAAGAACACGAAGAACGCAACGGGATTTAACGTGGAACCCTACTCCGTGAGGAGCGGGATGAAACCACGGGAGAAGCCCTCTAAGGGGCGTGTTATGCATTGCTTTTTCTCAATGAGTACATGGGGTGAGGGGCTCCTTATATAACCTCTTAGACAGACCATAGTCCCCAACGTTCATCCATGTGGGACTAAACTTGAGTGGGGTAATTGGATCTTGGTGAGATCCAATTATCCACCTATTACATTCTCCAACACCCCCCCTCAAGCTGGAGATGAGAAAGCTGCAGCTTGCAACAAAAAGAAAGTATACAACACATCTTCACACGATACATCACAAGAAGAATACAAGTCCGCTGCTGGTAGAAGACCTCGCACGAGGACGGGTCTGTGGCTTTCAGGTCATCGGAACATATCTCTGTCATGCCTGTAGAGCCGCTGTGATATCAGATCACCGGAATGTATCTCTGACGTGTCTGGAGAAGAATCGTTGCAGAAGAAGTCCAGCGCGGGAACTGATCGGGTCGTAAAAGAAGAAGTATACGCCCCGACGAAGAAGTTGATGCTCGGTGAAGACGGATGATCAAAGAAGCCTGAAGTGCCGGACTGTCAATCGTGGACGTGCATATGCCCTGAGGAATATAGATCTGACTCCCCCTTTCTCCCATACTTGATAGGATAAGAGCATATAGCATCAAGTTGGGAGAAACACATGAATAACATGCATTAATCATTCCTTCTTCTTCTTCTTTTTTGTAAAACTGTGCGTACGGTTTTTTCCTTATACACGCCTTTTCCCTCTCTTTTTTTAACAAATTAACTCGAGCCAAAAAAGGGCCCAACATCTCAGCCTCCATTCATTTTTTTCCGTAACTCACGGCCCTCTCCCCATATTTTTTTTAAATACAACGCAACGGGATTTCTCAGACCGTAGAAGCCCTTTTGGGGCATTTTTAGGGTTCCCCGATGGGAACCCTTTTCCCACGCGATGTGGGATGACTGAAGCGGCGCTGGGAGATGAGATCTGCCGCTGCGAGGATTCGGGCGGCATAGCCGCACGTGGAGAGCTTCAAGTCTGGTCTGGTGCTCGCCTGAGCGCAGGAGAGCGCCACTGCACGATGGTGGCGTCGCCTTGGAAGGGGTGCGCGACCTGGGAAGGTGCGCCTGGAGATACGCCTGTCACCGCAAGGTCTGGCTGGGGCTTCGCCTGGGGGCTGCGATAATGCTTGGAGGTTTTGCGTCTTGGAGATGGTGGCGCCTCCTCCTCCTGGAGAACGATGAAGAAGGTGGGGTTGCATGTGATGGGCTTGGACGCAGCGAAAGGGTTTATGCGGTGAACTTGACTCCGCACGATGGTGTCCCAGCCTGGAACTTGGAAGATAGCGTCGCCTGGGGGGGAACGATCGTAGGGAGCAGCGGCGTCGCCTGGGGGCAGCACGGCCGCCTTGAGCGAGAGAGAGGAAGGCGGGGCTCGCTTGGGGTTGTTGAGGAGGGCCACCGCTTGCACAAGATGGTTAGGGCTTGCGCGAAGCACCGAAAGGAGGATTCTGCCTGGGAACTGCGCTGGAGATGCATCTGCCAAGGTCAGGAGGCACCTTGCAGCACCACGTCGAGAAGAAAACTGGGGCCTTGGGACTATCGAGATCTTCTCGCCGCCTGCACGGGAATTGAGATGCGACGAGCTACGCCGCCCAGAAATAGGATTTCGAAAAACCCTTCAATTTTGAACTTGATATTAAGCTTGATAAAAAAACTTCTCAAACAATTGAAACAATCCGAATACCGGAAAATAATGAACATGAAACCCCGAGAATCGACTCGATCTGATACCATGTTAAGAAATAGGAAGCGGAAGAGAAAACATGGAAAAATGATAAAGAACACGAAGAACGCAGCGAGATTTAACGTGGAACCCTACTCCGTGAGGAGCGAGATGAAACCACGGGAGAAGCCCTCTAAGGGGCGTGTTATGCATGGCTTTTTCTCAATGAGTACAGGGGTGAGGGGCTCCTTATATAACCTCTTAGATAGACCAGAGTCCCAACGTTCATCCATGTGGGACTAAACTTGAGTGGGGTAATTGGATCTTGGTGAGATCCAATTACCCACCTATTACATTCTCCAACAGTTTACACCATGTAGATGTAATTTGATGCCATTAGTTCAAATAATTGAACTCTAGCACTTAATGCAATTATTGACATTGTTATCCAATATGTTGTGGCTATTCTAAGATAACTAGTCAATAAATACCCATTATCAAAGTAAAACAATGTATAGGCATTGGTAGGATGCTGTGGCTATTCCTCCCAATCCAGTTATACAAATCATACCAAAATGACATCAAACAAACTTAATAAAGTAATGAAGAATGATAGTAAAGTGTATGGTTAGTACACAAGGTGTTATCAACAAGTCCAAACAAATGACTGGTATAATAATGGTATAAACCACATACACTTCATTTACTTTTTGTGTACTAACCACGTGTATACAGTAACCAAATTGTATATATTCCGTACAAGTCCCTAACAAATAACTTCACATTCTAAATAAATCGAAGTGTCAAGATACGAAAGAAACCTTGATATAAATCCAAAGGGAAACTGGATATAAACCATCCAAAGCTATCTAAGAACAAGGATGCCACTAAAAAATGAGCAAAACGTCTATATAGGAAATCGCATGTCTTCACACGTTGAAGCGATTGGGACGCAACGGCTCATTTTGGAAACTGGTCATGTACTTGATTTGGAAGATGTATTTTTTGTACCCAAGTTCTCTAGAAATTTAATTTCAATATCTAGACTTTGTAATCTTGGATACAATTTTTTATTTGAAAGTACATCTTTCCAAATGTTTAAGAATAACAAGTTGATTGGTATAGGTGGTTTAGTGGACTATTTATATAAATTACATTTAGATCCACATTTTGAAAATAATCTCCTCGTTTGCAATGTAGTTGGTAAAAAGCGAAAACGTAATAGTGATCGGTCATCAATGCTATGGCATAAAAGATTAGGTCACATCTCCATTAAAAGGATCAAGAAATTAGTAAATGATGGAGTAATTGATACTCTAGATTTTACTAATTCTAGCGTTTGTTTGGAATGTATTAAGGACAACATACCAACAAACATGCTAAAGGGTCAAGGAGAAGTACTAGTCTTTTAGAAATTATACATACTGATATATGTGATCTGTTTCCTATAGAATGTTTTAGCGGTCAAAAATATTTCATCACATTCATAGACGATTTCTCACGTTACATGTATCTTTATCTTTTATTTGAAAAATCAGAAATAAATGCTTTTAAGGATTATCAAATAAAAGTAGAGAGACGATTAGAAAAGAAATTAAAATTGTGAGATTAAATAGAGGTGATGAGTATTATAGTAGGTATGTTGGAGGAGAACAAAAACTTGGACCATTTGCGTGATTTCTTAAGGATAAAGGCATTGAACATCAATTTTCAATGCCAAGTGAGCCAGATCAAAACGGTGTCGCCGAAAGACGGAATCACACGTTAATGGATATGGTTCAAAGTATGATGAGTAACTCCTCACTGCCTTTATACTTTTGGAGTGAAGCCCTAAAGACAACAGTGTATATATTAAATAGAGTTTCATCAAAAGCAGTTCCATCCACTACATTTGAGCTTTGGAAGGGATGGAAACCAAGATTGGAACACATACACATTTGGGGTTGTCAAGCTGAGATTAGAATCTATAACCCACATGAGAAAAATTGGATATGAAGACTACAAGTGGATACTTCATTGGTTATCCAGAAGGCTCTAAAGGTTATAGATTCTATTGTCCAAATAGAGAATAGAGTATTGTATAATCGAAGAATGCTATATTTTTGGAAAATAGCGACAAAAGTGGGAGCAGGATGGTAATTAAAGACATCATACTTGATGAATTACCGGATCTTGTTATACCACTAGAAAGGGAGGAGCAAAATATTCAACACGAAATCTTGGATGAGACACAACATGAAGATATTGTTGTCCCTCAAGTCCAAGATATTCCTTTAGTTGAACAAATGGTGAATCCTCCACTACCTGAGAATCAAGTTGAAATAGCACCAAGTGTTCAACAAGGTGTTGTTACAACTAGATCTGGTCGAATTGTCAAATCTACAATCTCATCAGATTTTATAACATATCTACAAGAATGTGACTACGACACCGGAATTTTTGAGGACCCAATATCATTTTCACATGCCATGAGTGGAATTAATTCTACTAAATGGTATAATGCCATGAGGGAGGAGATGGATTCTATGAGTGCAAACCAAGTATGGGACTTGGTAGAGCTACCCAAAGGAACGAAATCTATTGGTTGTAAATGGGTCTTTAAAACTAAAAAAGACTCATTAGGCAACATTGAGAGATATAAGGCCAGACTTGTGGCTAAAGATTTACTCAAAAAGAGGGCATAGACTATCATGAGACTTTCGCTCCTGTATCACGAAAGGACTCATTACGAATAATCATGGCATTAGTAGCTCATTATGATTTAGAATTACATCAAATGGATGTGAAAACAACTTTTCTTAATGGAGATTTGCATGAACATGTTTACATGCGACAACCTGAGGGTTTTATTTTAGACAATAACAAGCATTTGGTTTGTAAATTAAGGAAGTCTATATATGGACTAAAACAAGCATCTCGTCAATGTACATTAAGTTCAACAATGCAATAACTTCATTTGGTTTTGTTGAGAATATTGTTGATAATTGTATATATCTTAAGACGAGTGGGAGTAAATATGCTTTTCTAGTCTTTTATGTAGACGACATTTTACTTGCTTGTAATGACCTTGGGATGTTGCGAGATACAAAGATGTTTCTTTCTAATAATTTTGAAATGAAAGATATGGGTGACGCTAAATATGTCATTGGCATTGAAATTCATAGAGACAGATCTTAGAAAGTACTTGGATTGAGTTGAAAATATGGATTGAAGTACCAGAATCAATCCACCAAGTATTAATAGGAACATCAATGTTTAGTACCGAGGGGGCTTATCTCCCTTCTTCTACGTCGTTGAGCAATCAAATCTTTGAGCCGGCAGTTACGCAGAGGCCGAGTCGCGCGCGTGAAACTCGCGCAAGTCGGGCGTGGTTGGAGAGGGGCGAACTATGCGAGGGGCACAACACGCCCTATAAATAAACCTCCTTTTGGAAGGGAAGAACACATGAACGGAGCGTGATCCATACCTCGCATAGGGAGCCCTCTCCCATCCCTATCTCTCCATCTCTCTCTCTCGTTCTCTCGCAGCTTACAAGAAGGGCATACCTCGACCCGATCCGAGAGATAGGGAGACATCCACCCTCTGTTTTTTTGTCAATCTGAATGGAGTTACCTAAGGAGCCTATAGAATCATCATGAATATCCAAGAAAAACATCTTCGGCATTTCCTTCCCTATTACTTCCACTCTCCACATGAAGAGAATGCTTATGAAAAAAGATTCATGTTCAATAAAGGAGACATCTTTAGTCACATATATTTTCCCATCTCTAGGATGCAGGCATTTATAGCCTTTCTGAGTAGGAAAGTAGCGCAAGAAAATGCCTTTGACGGCTCTTGTATTTGCATCAAGCTTCTTAGCATCGGGTGCAGAACTATGAAAACAACATATACAACAAGAGGTTTTTGGAGGGAGAACAAATGGCTAATTCTCAACGTGAATAATAGAAAAAGGAGTAGTTATGTTCAACCATATTGAAGGCATCCTATTACTAAGAAAGGTGCTAGTCAGAATAACCTCATCACATAATCTCCGGGGAGGTTCCACTGGAATAAAATCGCTCTTCTGAATTTTCTCATGAATAATCCCTTTATTGATAAAGAAATTTTACAATTGTTTGGATGCATACTCACAAGCATTACCGGATCAAAAGTATTTAACCACATGCCCATATTGTGTCTCAACTATATGAAGAAAAGTTTGAATAGTGCTAACAACCTCTCCTTATCATGAAGTAGATGAACAATGGTACTTCTCGAATAGTCATCAATAAAAGTAATTTAGTACTTATAGCCATTAGAAGACACTACATTACACAAGATCGAAACAATAAAACGAACTAATGCAAAAAATTCATTTGTCTTGCTCTTATAGGATAACAAACAATCGAGACAATGATTTAATGTGGAAACCCTTCACAATGGAAGAGGAAACTACGTGGGAAGGATCCTTGTTGCTCGAGCAACAAGGAATTTTTTTCTATCGTTTCAAATGGAAGAGCGAGTGTTACATATATTTCTCAAGGTAAGACAGATCCCCTCCAAGATACCCATTTGTATGACACTCAACACTCCCCCTCAAGTTTGGCGTAGAGATCAAACATGCCCCACTTGCCAACATTCTTCTCAAACTTGACACTCGACAACCCCTTTGCGGCCATCAACAACTTGCTCATATATTTATACATATGACGACACCAACTCCTTGGAATAATTTTTCTCTCGGATGAAGTGACGATCAACTTCAACATGCTTTGTCATGTCATGCATTACTGAGTCGTTGGAAGATTTATGTCAAAGTTATTATCACAAAATAATTTCATAGGCATATCAAGATTAACCTTGATGTCTATCAAGATGATCTTAAGCCATAGAATTTACATGACACTCATTCCACAGCTCTGTACTCAACTTCAGCACTTGATCTCACACAAACAGATTGTCGTTTACTCCATATTACAAGGTTGTTGCCTAGATATACACAATATCTAGTAGCAGATCTCCTCGTATCAACACACTCAACCCAATCGTAAACAGTATAGCATTCAACCTTAAGCTTATAATTTTTCATAAAGATAGCCCTAATCCAGGATTCCTTTTTATATAGCAAAGAATGCGATCCACTACCTTCACGTGCAGATCAAATGGTGCATGCATATATTGTCTCACCACATTTACAACATAGGAGATGTCCGATCTAGTGAGAGTGAGGTAAATGAGCTTCCCTACAAGTCGTTAGATTGGTTCTTTGAATCTTCATTAAGTTGCTTTATATCCTCGGTTCCCAACATGTGATTTTCCTCAATGACTGTTGTGGCAGGTTTATATCACAACTTTCTACTCTCCTTTAAGAGATCCATGTTGTACTTTCTCTCACAAAGAACAAGCCCTTCCTTTGATCTTACCATTTCATTGCCTAAAAAGTACTTCGAGTTACAAAGATCTTTTATGTCAAATGTCGTGGCGAGTTCCCCATTCAATTTTACTGTCTCCTCTTCATAATCCCCATAATGATCATGTCATCGACATATACGAGAAGAAGAGCAACTTTATTCGTTCTCCTCTTGACAAAGAGAGTATGATTCTATTTCCTTAGTGATAGCCCAATCTAATCATCGCAATTCTATGCTTCTCAAAGCAAGCCCTTGGCAATTGTTTCAGACCATATAATGCCTTCCTTAGCTTGTAGTACTTTCATATTTTTCATAATGTAGCATATGCATGCAAACTTCTTCTTGGAGTTCTCTATTTAAAAAGGCATTCTTTACGCCCATCTAATGAAGTTTTCACTCCGTGACGACAACTAGAGTTAGAACAACATGCACCTTATTCATTTTGTCATAGAGGCAAAAGTTTTCAAGTAATCAACATCATATTTTTGACTAAGCCTATTTGCCACAAGTTTTGCTTTGTATATATCCACTTAACAATTTAACTTGTACTCTATGGTATACACCTACTTTGAACCAATCATAGTACCCCTTTAGGGATGTATGCTATGTCCCAGGTACATTTTTCTAAGTGCTCTCATTTCTTCTTCCATGGCACAAATCCATCGGGGATCGATAAATGCTTCTACAACATTCTTGGGAATCATAGCTATAAACAAAGAGGTTATAAAGAACTTGTAGTCTTTACTGAGTTTGATTAGCCAACATATAAGTTTATACAGTATCTAGTGCAATCCATGTATCTCGAGGGGGGTATATTTCCTAGCATCCACGCCATTGTGCCACCAAATACACATCACATATGATCAAATCGTCAATCTTCTCATCTTCATCATTGTCACCGACTTATTTTTTACTTTCTGGATTAGAGATTAAATCACCAATGGCAGTGGAGGAACTTGGATCATTTAGAGATTGAGTTGGATTGGGATTGGTTTCTCTAGTTTGCATTAATGTCCCCTGTTGATCTTTCTTGCTCTAGGTTCTTTCATGCCAATGAGGAGACCAAGAATTCCAACCATCTGTATTCGTTTCACTCCAGGTAGGGTTACCAAGGGGCTTGTAACACCATTATAAGCATCCAAAAGATAAATATACTGGGCATTCCCTTCACAATTACTTCCATTCTCCCCCTGAAGGGAATGCTCAATGAAATAAGATTCATGCTCAATAAAAGTGATATCTTTTGTCACATGTATTTTTCCATCCTCGAGATATAAACATTTATAATCTTTCTAAGTAGGAGAGTATCCCAAAGAAATACCTTTGATTACCCGTGCATCGAGATTTTTGCATCATGTGCATAAGTGTGAAAGTACACCTACGCATCATATGCATAGGTGCATCGAGTGTTTTGCATAATGTGGATAGAATAGAACTGCATCCCCACATAGAGAACCTAGGGCTCTCTTACATAGGAGAAAAGTCTTGGGTAAATTACATAAGAGGTACATGAAAGAAATAGAAATAAGAACAGATATAATGAGATACAAATATCTCAACACTCCTCAAGCTGGAGCATATGTCTATCAGGCTCAGCCTGGAACATCCCTAAAATGGACCTCTAACAAGTGTTTTGGTGAGTATATGGGCAGTCTGATCTTCAGCAGCGACATAGGAGGTGGATATGAGTTCCTTTTGGATCATATCTAGTATAGTGGCAATCCACCTCTATATGCTTGGTTCGCTCTTGGAATGCAGGACTATGGGCAATAAAAAGAGTTGCTTGATTGTCACATAGAAGATGCATGGGAAGAGGTACCTCAACTGCAAGATCAATCAAGATCGATCTAACTCATATCATCTCCAAGCTCCCCTGAGCCATGACTCTGTATTGAGACTCTGCATTGGATCTAGTAACCACTGTCTGCTTCTCGCTTTTCCATGACACGAGTGAGCTCCCAACAAAAACAGCAAAGCCGGATGTAGACTTCCTGTCTATAGGGCATCTTGCATAATCTGCATCTGCACAAGCTGTCACCTCAAGAGATGTACCTCTAGTGAATATAAGGCCAGTACCTAGTAAAGTCTTCAAATATCTTAAAATCATATAGACAGCATCCATGTGTACCTTCCTGGGTTGCTTCATGAACTGGCTCACCTTGCTTACATCAAAGGATATGTCTGGCCTGGTGATAGTAGCATAGAGGAGATTTCCAACGATCTCCACGCATCTCCTCCTATATGCCTCCTCAATGTCATCATCATATAATCTCATGCTCAGATCTATAGGGGTAGTAGAAGGCTTGCACCCTATCATACATGTCTCTAGTAGAAGATCAATCACAAATTTCCTCTAGGTCATCACAAGACCATGATGGTTCCTGGCGAACTCTGATCCATAACGTAGACTACCAAGATCTTTAGTCACAAACTGCTGACCTGGGAATTACTTCGCAGTCTGAATACTCTGTTCATCATTACACGTGACAATAATAGCGCCAGCATAAACCAAGATGATAATTGTACCTATTTATGTCCTCTGAACAAAAAGTGAATGATCCGCAGTGGACCGCACAAATCCATGGTGCTCTATCAACTCTGAGAGCTTATGGTACTAACTCTCGGTCTTTGCTGCTGGCCATAAATCGCCTTGTGGAGCCTACACACCTTCTAAGACTCCCCTTCAACAGTAAAACATGGTGCTTGTTGCATGTATACCTCCTGTAGATCTCCATATAGAAAAGCATTTTTCACATCAAGTTGGTAAAGAGGTCAGTCTCAAGTCACAACAATGTGCGGAAGATGTGGGAGGGAACATGAAGATCTAGATCACCCTTTTTTCGGTTGCGAGACCTCGTTTGCGACCTGGGAGGGTGTTGTTATACCCTGGCCGAGGATCGATACCGTTGCATTTTGGAGCTCCATCTATGCGACATGTGGTAGCTCCCAGGATGATGCATCCGCTGCCTTCAATTTGATGTGCCTGCAATGAGTTAATTTTCAAGGGCCAAGCGTTTTATCCCAACAATGTATTGAGTCATCACAAAGCTCTTGTGGCTTTCTGGAACTTTGTATAAGGTCTCTATATAATCTCTTTGTGTAAGCTTCTTTGAAGTACTATAAATATTGTGGCGGGCCCCATCTCGAGATTACATCATTTTCTCTTAAAAAGTAATACAGAAGATACAAAGAGACATAATCCTAAGGGGTTTATATATTACTCCCGGTACAGATGGATCCATGATATAAAAGGATCTGAATATCTAAATAGAAAAGGAAACTTTCATCTTGAAGTGTTTCACCCACAATCTCGCATGGGAAGGCCAAACCTGACACATGGAAGCAAATTCCTTAGTAGTGCAATTGAAGAACATAATTCCTCGAATATAGTCCCAAAAATATTAATTCCTTGAAAAATTTAGTGAAATCGCATGTCTAAAATGCTTATGTATATTGCATATAAGACATGCGACATTCATATACTACTGCCAGTCAAAATACCTATAACGCGTTGAAAAATGTGATTTTCATATTCTATATCCCATAGATTTCATGCGAGTTTCATTATTATTTGTGGAGATAAGAAGAGAAGAATATTGTGTGTTTATTCTGTGAGGTCTAGGGGTCCTTATATAGTACTAAACTCTAGGGTGCTCATAGGAGAACTTACACAAATACCCCTGTGGGGTTACATAGGGAAACTAAACATAAGGAAACAGTGATACATAGGGAAACAATGCATAAGGAAATAGAGGTAAATAAAGTAACAACATATACGATAATCTCTAACACTCCCCCTCAAGTTGGAGCATATTCATCAATCATGCCCAACTTGAAAGTTATCCAGGAAAGCCGCTTCTTAGTTACTGCCTTGGTAAAGATATCAGAAAGTTAAAGATCTGTTGGAATGTGCGGCGTGGTTATCTTCCCTCCTCGTACAACATCTCTGATAAAGTGACAATCAATCTCAATATGTTTTGTTCTCTCATGGAACACAGGATTGGTAGCAATGTAGGTAGCTGATTTGTTGTCACAGTACAAGGGAATAGGAGTGGATATAGCACATTTAGTTCTTGTAGAAAAGTGAGCAGCCATGTGATCTCACATGTAGCCTAAGCCATTGCTCTATATTCAGCTTCAACACCAGATCTTGAAACAACTGCTTGTTTCTTGCTTCTCCAACTAACCAGGTTTCCTCCTACCATCATGGCATATCTAGTTGTAGATCGACGGTCTTCATGAGAGTTTGCATAATCGGCGTCAGCATATGCAGTAAGATTTGTGTGACCATTTGCCCCATAGAAGATTCCTCGTCCTGGCGAGTCTTTTAGGTAGCGAAGGATTTGAAGTACATCTTGCCAACGGTTGTATCATGGTTTCTCCATATATTGGTTGGCTCTGTTTACAGCATAAGATATATCAGGTCTAGTGACTGTAAGATATAGAAGTTTGCCAACCAGGCTCCTATATCGTGTAGTGTCCTCAAAGAGAGGATCATTGGATGCAGAATGTTTTCTAGGCTCTGCTGGAATTCCTGAGGGTTTGCACCCAAGTAGTCCTGCCTCAGTTAGTATGTCAAGGCAGTATTTCCTTTGCGACATATGTAAGCCTTTCTTAGTACGTAGGGCTTCTATGCCTAGAAAATAGCAAAGTTATCCAAGATCCTTGGTGACGAATACTTTTTGCAAGAAAACCTTGGTTTATAGTATCCCTTGGTCATCATCTCCAGTAATAATCATATCGTCTACATATACAACAAGAATTACAATACCAATCTGTCGTTTTCTAACAAAGACCGAATAGTCAAACGTGGTCCTCTGAAAGCCCATGGTGCCAATCTCTGTACTCAGACTATCAAACCAAGCTCTTGGACTTTGCCTTAGTCCGTAGATGGCTTTATGAAGTCGGCATACATACTCCCCCTCGACTTCGTAACCTGGGGGTTGTATCATGTAGACTTCTTCGTCAAGCTCTCCATATAGAAATGCATTCTTGACATCTAACTGAAACATAGGCCACCCTTTGTTAACAGCCACATAGATGATAGTTCGTATGGATCCCATTCTAACCACAGGGGAGAATGTTTCGAAGTAGTCTACCCCATATGTTTGAGTAAAGCCTTTTGCTACAAGTCGTGCCTTTAAACGATCAATAAAGCCATCAGGGGACTGCTTTCTAGTGAAGAACCAGCGACATGCAACTGGTTTACATCCAGGAGGGTGTTTGACAAATTCCCATGTTTTTCGGGACTGTAATGCTTCCATTTCGTCATTCATTGTCATTCTCAATCCCTCATCTTGTAGTGCACTATGATGATCTTTGGGAACAGAAATAGTCAATATGGCATCTGCATATCTTTTGTTAGAGCAAGATAACCCATCGGTAGAGGTGAAATGAGATATTGGATGAAGTGTACATTGCCTCTTTGTTTTTCGTAGTGCAATCGGAAGCTCCTGAGGACTATCCAGGGCAGCATTGGTGGGAGCACTTGAGGATGACATAGTTTCCTATAACAGAGGAAGGAACATGAACAGGATTGGACACAGTTCTTCTTTTGTATACAATTGGTGGAGGAGGAAACTATAGGGGAATATTGGATACTGTCTGAGTAAAGAAGCTGTTTTGTTCAAAGAAGGTGACATCAAGAGAAACATAATAACGATGTCTTGTAGGATCATAACATATGTACCCTTTTTGAGTTTGAGAATACCCTAGGAAAACCCATTTGATAGCACGAGCAGATAATTTATCAGGGGTATGAAAATTATGGACAAAGGTTGTGCATCCAAAAATCCGTAAGGGTAAAGGGAAAGGTTTCTCCTTGGGATATAGTAAGTTGAAAGGAGTGGCGCCATGTAGAGAAGCAGAGGGGACCCTGTTTATAAGATGAACAGCAGTGAGGACAGCATTGCCCCAATATATCTTGGGAACATTCATATGGGTGAGTAAGGATCGAGCAATATCTAGAAGGTGTCTCAGTTTTCTTTCAGCAACCCCATTTTGTTGGGATGTATATGGGCAAAAAGTTTGATGTATGATACCCTGGGAGGCAAAAAAGGTTATCAAGTCATTCTGAGTAAATTCCAGAGAATTATCAGAACGAAAGATTTTAATAGTAGTGGAGAAAAAATTTTTGACATAATGAAAGAAGTTCTTGACAATGATATTAATTTTTGAACGTTCTTTTAACAAGAAAACCCAAGATAAATGACTGTAGTCATCCACAAAAACAGCAAAGTACTTATGACCACTAATAGTTTTGACCGGACAGGGTCCCCAAATATCACAATGAATTAAGAAGAAAGGAGTAGTGCGACGAGACTCAGTTCTAGCAGGAAAGGAAACTCTATGATGTTTTCCGAACTGACATGCTTCACACTCAAAGGGTTTTAGGTTAGATAGTTCAGGGAACATCATAGAGAGAGCCTTGGCAGAAAGATGTCCCAGACGGAGATGCCATAGAAGGGGGTCTTCAGAGATGGAGGTAGCGCCAGCAAAGTTGGAAGTAGACGGGTTGTTAAGGTAATATAGGCCATTCCTATCATGTCCCCCACCAAAAATCTGCCTCGTCCGGATGTTCTGAAAATAGCAACAGAATTCATCAAAAATAACACGACAATGTAGCTCTCGACATAGCTTCTGAACCGATAAAAGACTGAGCGGGAAAGCAGGAGCACAATGTACATCTGTCAGTCGAAGTTTGTTGGAGAAGTCAATAGTTCCAACAGCAGTAACGGAAGAATGATCCCCATTGGCAACACGAACGCTCATTACAGTGGTAGAGGGTTGAGATGAGGTGAGTAGACTTGCATCTCCCGTTAGATGAGTGAAGGCACCAGAATCAATAATCCATGCGTGTTTGGTAACAGAGACTGAGTTGGCTACTGTACTTGAGGTAGTGGCAAGGCTAGTAGTAGCAGCAGATGCAGTCATGTCTTTGGTTGATGGAGCAGAATCATTTAGAAGTTGTCGTAGACGAGTATATTCAGAAGCAGTGAATGGAGTATGTTGTCCATCTGTACTCTGAGTAGTTGTATCATTGTTTGTATCATGTGGTTCGTCGTCATAAGTGTTATGAGCACTTGGTTGCTTGCCAAATGTTGCCCAGCAATGCTCAGAAGGATGATTCATGCGACCACAGTGTACGCATGCAGGATAACGACCAGTAGAGAAATCACGACCACGACCTCGTCCAGGGTCACGTCCACGACTAGAGTCACGTCCGCGGCCACGACCTCGGCCTTCGGGATAAGACTGACGTCCTCTGTGCCCAGATGAATAGTGGGTTGTTGTCTCTATAGAAGAATGAACCAAAGAATTTTGAATCGGAGCTTCCAGTTCCTGTAGTCGACCGAATATGGTTTCGATCGTAGGCAATTTATCTGCCATAAGAAATTGATCTTTTGCAATTTTGTACTTCGGATGAAGCCCTGAGAGGAACCTGTAAACCTGCCACTCAGCACGTTCGCCTATTTGTTTATCACAGCATGCAGGTTGAAAGATAAGAAGTTCTTCAAAAAGGCTTGTAAGTGTCCGGTAGTATTCAATTAGACTGGTCTCTTCTTGATTAGTAGACCAAATTCTTGTGTATATATCAGAAAGACGAGACTTGGTTGTTTTCTGGGAATATGTGTGCTCAAGATTTTCCCACATGGCTTTAGCATTATCTTTATATAAAAGATTGGCAGTAATATTTGGATCTACACTATTTGTCATCCAAGTAATTACCTGGCAATTGTCGACAAATCAGGCTTCATAATCTGCATCAGTGATAGAAGGAGGAGTCTTCGTGAGGATGGCACTCTTTCTTTGGCCACCAATTAATATCTTAAAGGATCGAGACCATAGAACATAGTTTTCGGAGCCTTTCAACTTGATAGATGTGCAGCATGTGCCTTGTACTATCAGAGAAGAAGGAGGATACATAGGCTTGGTCTCGATAGACGTCATGATAGCATCTCTAGGTCAAGAAAAAGTGACCTAGATGCAGTTGTAGTTGATATGTAGAACCTCCTTAGTTACACATCTTTGGAGAGTAGTGGAGGCTTTACGGCCTAAACCAAAGTCGAACAAGAGGTCTAGGGCGGCAGCGGCAGTTGCCTCGGGCGGCAGAAACGCGGTAGCGCGAGGACTGCAGGAGCGCAGATGCGCAGGGGTCCTCGCGCAGGGCGCAAGGGTGCAGGCGCAGGTGCGCTGGAGCCCTAACAGGCGCAGGCGCAGGGGCCCCCACGTAGGCACAAGGGTGCAGGCGCAGGGGGCCCTCACGCAGGGGTGCAGATGGAGGGGCGTAGGGTCGCAGGTGCGCTAGATGGAGGGGCGCGGAGGCGGCAGGTGACCTAGCGCGGTGCGCAGAGGCGCAGGGGCGGGCGCGGAGCCCTAGCGCGGGGTGCGCAGGGGCGCTGGAAACGGCAGAGGAGGAAGAGGCGGGCGGTGATGGAGGGATGCTAGGTCAGAACACCGGTCTAGGACCGCTGCTCTGATACCATGTGGAGATAAAAGAGAAGAATATTGTGTGTTTATTCTGTGAGGTCTAGGGGTCCTTATATAGGACTAAACCTTAGGGTGCTCAGAGGAGAACTTACACAAATACCCCTGTGGGGTTACATAGGGAAACAGTTCATAAGGAAACAGTGATACATAGGGAAATAGTGCATAAGGAAATAGAGGTAAATAAAGTAACAACCATATACAGTAATCTCTAACATTATTAAATGTCAAAAAATGTCAACTTTGGTTTATTATTGTACAAGTGTCGCATTTCATATATGCGACATTTATATCGCATAGATTTCCATGCGATTTGAGTATGCTATATAGGGAATTAACATTTTTGGGACCATATTCGAGGAGTTATGTTCAAGTACACTACTAAGGAATTTGCCTCGGTACACATAGATTGGATAAAATCAGTAATCTGATCCAGTCCGATGCTATTAATTTGGATTGGTTTGGTTTTGTCATGTTGATGGATGGATCGGATTGAGATTTTGGAAATTCGTTAAATTATGGATTGAATTGCATCGTTACCAAAATCCAATCAGATCTAATCAGTTAATATGTTCTTGTATATATGCTAACTACTAACATTTACAACTTTCTTTTTTGTTCTACTTTATGAACTCGATCCACATCCTCCTTACTAATGTGCCACTTTAATTTAATTTTAGCATATACCATTATGCTAGGAAAATAAAGATAAATTTAAGATTAAAATATAAAAATCCAACAATCTTATACTACTTTTCACAAGTCAACCTCACAATTTGACATGCAAGTGTTTGAACCTAGCATCTCCTTCTCGAGTGGAGCTTACTTCATCTTAGAACAATTACGTATGCTCCAATCCCAACTCCATAGGGCTATTGTCATTGGATTCATTTGTTGTTTGGAGATGCAGATAAAACACTTTTTCCCATCTCATTTTCTAGACATAAAACATAAAGCATGCGTCAAATGTTGAGATCTGCTAGGCAAGTTCTACCCTAGGTGTGTGTTACCTTCTGATTATATCCTTTTCGATCAAAAATTACAACAACAACAACAACGAAGCCTTTTCCCAAATTAAGTAGGGTCGGCTAATAACAAAATAATTTTCTATATTTCTTTTATAAAGTATGTATAATTATTGTAGTTGAATTATAAATTTGGTCAAATCTAGTGCAATAAACATTCTTCTCTACATCGATTCGACATCAATAACGTAATTCAGATGTAAAGTGCTACTAACATGAGGATAGACCATGAGGGGGAGAATGCACAATTATCAAAAATCTAATCCACCAATCCGTTATCCGGTGAATCGAATTGGTTTGGATTTGAATGTTATATGGATTGGATTGAGAAAATTTATATTATTGTTAGAGTTATTATTATTTACTTTTATGTTTGTAACCCTTTAGGTTCTGTAACCCCCCGTGACCCTTTGGGTTCCGTAACCCTCTGTGACCCTTCAAGTTCCATAACACCCCAGTGACCCTTCAGCATCCGTAACCCTTGTACTCTCTAGGGTTTTCTCTCTATATAAGAGACCCTAACTCTATGAAATAAACATCTCATTCCTTCCTCTTCTCCATATGGTATCAGAGCGATGGTCCTAGACCAAAGCCTAATATCCTAAATCCGCCTCAACTACCAACCCTCTCTCCGCCGACAAGGAGAGAGGGCTGGACTTCTTGCATCACTCATGGATTCGATGGTCTCGCGCAAGGCAGTCCAAGTCCCTAGCAACACCAGCTGCCACCACCAACCGCACCTAAAGCGTCGCCCGAGTCTCCAGTAGCTCTAGCCACACCTCCTGGAGCCCCTCCCCCCTCCCCAACAGCCCATTCTTCACCACAACTTGTTTCTCCCAACCTTTTGTTTTTCTCAACTTGATGTTTTATACTCTTTATTCTATCAAGTATGGGAGAAGGGGGAGTCAGAGATGATTCTTCAGGACGTCTGTTGTCGTACCCCGACTATCAGACAAACACTCCAGACTACTACTCAGATCATCTGTCTTCACCGAGCATCGACTTCTTTGTCAGGGTGTATACTTCTTCTTTTACGACCTGACTACTACTCCGTGTTGGACTTCTTCTACAACGATTCTTCTCCAGACACGACAGAGATATGTTCCGGTGACCTGCAGGCACGATAGAGATACGTTCCGGTGACCTGGTATCGCAGCGACTCTACAGACATGACAGAGATACGTTCCGGTGACCTGAAAGCCGCAGACCCGTCCTCGAGCGAGGTCTTTTACCAACAACGGACATATGTTCTTATGATGCATCGTGTGAAGATGTGGTGTATACTTTTTATTTTCGTTACAAGCTGCAGCTTTGTCATCTCTAGCTTGAGGGGGAGTGTTAGAGTTATTATTATTTACTTTTTATGTTTGTAACTCTTTGGGTTCTGTAACCCCCCGTGACCCTTTGGGTTCCGTAACCCTCTGTGACCCTTCAAGTTCCGTAACACCCAGTGACCCTTCAGCATCCGTAACCCTTGTACTCTCTAGGGTTTTCTCTCTATATAAGAGACCCTAACTCTATGAAATAAACATCTCATTCATTCTCTTCTCAACAAATATGTCAATGTTGGATTGGACGTAAATTAAGATAAGATATAATCCAATCCCATCCATGTGCAACCCTACTGCTCCCCCATAGACCTCCCGTCTAGTAGGGTATGATAGCACGATTGGGGGGGGGGGGGGGATGCATACGGTTCTCCAACTGGACCAGCAGAACCGGTGGTTAGGATTCAATACATATCAACACATATTGATAGCAACATGAAACCATACCATACTTATTATACACATGAATCCTGCAAGACCATTTTTCTCCGCTAATCTTATTTCTTCATTTAGCAAGATGCATTTCATCATTTAATCTATTTTAAAGAAAATATCATAAAAATTTATTTTTTTAGAAACCATCTTTTTTTGTTCAAGATTTTAATCATTAACATGAAAAATAGATATAAAATTTACTCGACATTTGTTTGTGTTGAAGACGTCAAGTTAAATCCAAATATGCCTCATGCAGGTAAAGAGTAACCAAAAAATAAGAAAATTAAATTAAATACAATCTATAACAGTCAGCTGAGTGGCATTATTACCTGTATCAGTGTTTCCACACGACGTCTCATTCTTGTATGCATAAAACTTTCAGAGAACTGTATGCGAATAAAAATATATAACATTCTTTAGAGATTGGTAAAATCATGTGCGTCGAATAAAACCTATGCCAATCCAGGTCAAAAATTTAACCCCAAGAAAAACTAGAAGTCTTCCAGGAAATTTGGTATCTTCCTGAAAGTCAAGCTCTTTAGATAGGGGAAACAAGGATTTATAAAAACTAATTACCCAAGCAACATCCTGAAAGGTTTCGAGACATTTTAGGCAGAAAATATGAACCAAGCGCAAATCAAACCTAGAACAATGCCCAAAAAGTGAAATCTGGCAGCTGACACAATTCATAATTGTAACAACCTGATATGCACACATGGAGGCCCCCGTGATAAGGAATTTCAGATCTGATTACATATTTGATTTGTAGCACACTCTTTATACAAAGAAGCTTTTCCAGAGAGTTCACAACTTTTTCTCGTTATTAGAGTCACTCATCGCAATAAATGATCTAATAAAAGATGCATAAAAATATCACTGCAAGTTCTAATTTTTTACTTTTAAATTATTAGCATGTACGTACGGCTGATTTTGGCTAGTATTTAATGTACTTGCGTAATGAGTTATATATCTGGTTGTAATACTGATATAAATAAGTAAATAGATTGTAATAGTTTCTAAAAATGTGGGGGTTATGAAGTTAAAGAAAAAACTTGGGGCTCTCAGAAATGACAGTGCATGTGTTAGTATGCATGTTACGCTGGACAAGGAAAAGACAGTGCATGTGTTAGTACGCATGTTTCCCAAAAACCGATGCATGTCCGATTATTGTAATGTTCAATCATTTATACGATGAATAAGCGGCAGTGTTACACCCAGAGGTATTTGTTTTACTAAAATATCATTTGGATGAAACGCTCTTAAAGAACATGCCTCGAGGTTTTTTTTACCAAAAAGAAACTGTCTCTCCAGCACCACGAGTCGCTTCCCTCCGACGGTACTTCAATGCCACACAAATGTCCTTATTGGAAGCCAGCGGGTAAAGGTCGTAGAGAGCACCATCTTCCGTCCAGTCATCCTTCCAAAAACGGAAACCACGACCATCACCTAGCATAGGCCGCAAGTATCTCATCAAATCCGATAAGACAGGGCAAATTCCTCTCCGGAACGTAGTTGGAGACCCCCCATCGCCCACGTGGGTCACCAAACTGGATGAAACACCATAAATCAATCTAATCATAGTTGAGCATAGGTCAGCTCCAGGGCCCCAAATCTTCAGTACCCACTTCGCCAGTAGTTCCTTATTCATATCCCCAATCGTCAAGACTCCCAGGCCACATTCTCTGGTCGATGTAGACACTTCGACCAATCAACCAAAGCAAGACCCTTGTCCCCACGAGACGACAACCAGAAAAAATGGCACATCAAATATTCCAGTATGTTTCAGATCCACACTAGCAAGACTCTCGTAGACATGAAGGCTGGGATGGCAGAAAGAACAGTTTAGTTAGAACTAGATGCTCGCCCTTCGATAAGAAAACCGCCTTTCAACCAGCAAACTTCTTCTCCAGCTTCTCAATCAGAGGTATCCAGTCGATCTGCCGCATCCTCCCCGTCAAAAGAGGCAGACCCAGATAATTGATAGGTAGGGACCTCTGTGTCGTCCCCAGTACGACACTGCAAACTGCAAAATCCTTTGTCGACACGTTGAGGGGAATGAATGCCGACTCTGCTCCATTCACCCTCAAACCCGAGAGATCACAAAAGATGTCAAGTACCACCTTCACAGCCCTGCACTCCTCTACTCCACCTTCAACAAAGAATAAAATGTGATCCGCATACTGCAATAGTGGCACCGAAAGACCATCTCTAGAGTACCCTCTAAAGAAGCCTCCCTCCTCGACCACACTAGACATAACTACTAACGCATTTGCCGTCAAAACAAACAGCATTGGAGCCAAAGGACAACCCTGTCTCACCCCCCTCTGTGGTTGGAAGAAGCTGTCTTCTTTATTCCCATTCACCAATATTGAAAACGAGGTGGTTGTGATGCACCTCTTCATCCAGTCAATCCAAACATCCGAGAAGCCTCTCCGCACCAAAGACGCCCAAATGAACTTCCAATTCACGCAGTCGTAGACCTTTGAGAAGTCAACCTTCCAAAGGAAGCCCGTTGTTCCTCTTCTCTTCCAATCTGAGACCATTTCTGCCACCATAATCACTCCCTCCAACAGTTGACGCCTTGGTATAAACGTTGATTGCACCGGAAGGACAAGATCATTCAGAACCCCGCGTAGACGATTTGCCAACACTTTCAACACAATGAGATATATCGTATTTGATAACGCAATGGGGCGATAATTATCTACCCTCTCAGCTCCCTCTCTCTTCGGAAGTAAGAAAATCAATGCTTTGTTAAGCTTCTACATGCCCTTGTTCACAACCCTAAACTCAAGCATTAGGTCCATAACATCATCTTCCAATATCTCCCAGAAATCTTAAAAAAAGAGAGATCGAGAAACCGTCCAGACCTGGGGTCCTGGACAACCGTCAGCGTTGAGATTAAAGACTGCCCTACGAACCTCCTCCCTTGTACAATCTGCCACAAGTGCCTCTCATTGCCCATTATTCAAGCACCTAGCCCCCCTCACCGACGAAGTAGCCCCAGTGGACGGCAAACTCCTGCTAAAGCTCCGGAAGTGATCCACAAGAACCTTCCCAATCTCCCTATCTCCTAGAACTCTAGCATCACCAGTATTGAGCTCGTGAATCAGATTCGTCCTCCTTCCGCTCGCCACCGCATGGAAGAAACAAGTGTTCACAACCCCTTCTTCCACCCATTTCTGCATGGATCGCTGACGTCGTTCCACCTCCTTCCGTTTGTCGTCCTCGATCACTATCTGATGAGAAACATTCCATGAAATCATCTCCTCACTGCTCATGGCACGAGTGTCCTCAACATCATCCAGTCTTGTAATCTCCGCCACCGTTGTCTCCCGTCTTTTTGTTTCGCTTTTTCTCACCTCCTTTTTTGTATGTCAGTAGCCTTTCTCACAACAACTTAAGTTTCAGTGCCAATCTCTACACCGTCGAAACCTCCACCTGCAGGAAGGCCCAGAAAGCTGAAACTAAGTCTCTGAAGCTGTCGTCCAACATCCAAGATCTTTCGAATCTGAACACAGACCGTGAGATCACACCCTCACTCGAGTCCCAACAAGGTGTGTGATATAATCTCGATCTAGGGAGAGTACGAGCCACAACAAGAGGGAACAACTCCAAAATCTAATTAAAAACCAAAAATATATCCAACCGCGACCGCGAGGAGGCGTTGTGCCAAGTGTACCTTCTGTTCCCGACATCGAACACCTGTAACTCCAGAGAACTGACGCAATCCAAAAATCCATCCGAACCTGGGTCCCTTCCACCCCGGTCACCCGGGCGATCAGAGGCAAACATAGTCATGTTGAAGTCCCCCCCCCCCCGACCACCCAAGGGGTGTCTAGGAACTTTCTTCTAGCCTCCTGTAATTCCTGCCACAAGACCACATCACGCCCACCGCCAGGGACCCCATAAACCGAGGTAAACAGGAACATGCTAACCCCAGACTAGCAATCAAGCAGCACTGATAAATCTGATGTCCACACTTTCCTCCACGAATGAGAACAAATCTCCATCCCACGCCAGAATCAAGCCCCCAACACTACCAACTGAAGCAACCACTCTGAACTCCAACAACCAAGAGCATCCCATTGATCTCCAGGAGCTCGAATCCCACTGTACCATCATTGATTCCTGCAGGAAAACCACATCAGCACCCCAGGAACCTAATAGATCCCCCACCGTCCTTCTCTTCTCCATGTCCCCCAACCCCCTCACATTCCACGAGACAATCTTCATTTGGATCTACTCGAAGGGTTTTTGTTGGGCAGAGATATCCCAAGGCATTCCGCAACCCGCAAGTGAATGTCAGCTACCAAGTTCAGTAGAACAAGTTCTTCACTCTTGCATCTCTGAGTCACGACAGTAGAAGCCTCAGATACATCTGTTACCGCCGCTTCGCGAATGCTAGGGTTCCCTTCCTTGTCCTCCATTTCGCACTCCAACCACAAACATGCTTCAGGCTTCCTCCGCTTACGCGAGAATGATAGGAGTGAGTCGGCTCTCACCTTCCTGCGGTTTCCACCCAGCACCAACCTCTGCTCTTGTCTCTTCTGTTCAGCCGTTAGAATGCACTGCTCCATCTTGCGGCTCCGAGCTAGAGTAGCCGCGCCCAGAACCTGATCAAATTCCAGCCCTCCACCTCCACCAGAAGACCTTCCATCGCCAGCCACCTCTGATGGGACCAAATGCACATGAGACGGAAGAGATTGATCAACACCTAGAAAACCCGAGGCTGAGAGGGCGAACCACCCATAACGGCCGCAAGATCACCATCTCACATCGCCCTCAGAGAAGCCTGACGATATGGGGAACCAATAAGGGTCGAGGAGGCCAAAACAAATCCATGGACGTGTCACCGCACTGATCAACATTCCTCATTACAACTCTAGGCATAGAGCACCCCCCAATGCCAAGAGGTCCCTTGCCCCCCCCCCTCCATCAGCAACGAGGATTCGTCAACTCCGATTCTAGGGGGAGGGGGAGGCCGCCCGTATGGGCGACCACCTGTGGGGGGCCCTCTATCGGGACAAAAGCAAGGCTCCCACTAGACCGCCAGGCTGAGAGGGGGTTCGAAAGATGCCCAATGTACGGGGTCGAAAATGACTTTCCATTCAGGTTCGCAATCGATTCCACGACCGGATTCGCCTGATCCAAACTAGCATCGCTCGATGAGTTCGGAGAATAGAACTCGAACACTGAACCCAGGCAACGATTCGACCCGCCTGCACATTTCGCGGAATGCGTCAGGTCACCAAATGTCAGTCTTCATGAATGCAAAAAAAGGTGGAACCTCATTGGAAAGCATGTGCATACGTGCTTGTGCATTTGTAGGTACCATTGTTTCAATGCATGAACATCTGTACACAAGTATATAGTATATATATACATGTAACCGTACACATGCATGTATCTATGCAAGCATACATATATACATATTTTAGAAAGCGAAGAATGCGGAAGCGTAATATCAGAGATATAGAATACACATTAAGAAACACCGGGATTTTATGTGGAACCCTACTCCTTAAAGAGTGGAATGAAACCACGGGAGAATGCTTCAAAGGGTCGATGTTGCATTCAACTTTCTCATCTGGTACAATGGGTCTGGGGCTTCTTATATAGCCCCAACAAACCCTTCAAGTCCCACAGATAGTAGATGTGGAACTAAACATAAGTGGATGTGATAATTGGACCACGGAAGGATCCAATTACCCACCTACACATGATGCATACTCCAACATTCCCCCTCAAGCTGGAGCATGCAATGTTCAGCTTGGACTTATAGAAAGAAATCACATAGTCTCACACAACAAGACGCTAGAGACAATATCAACTCAACGCATACACAATTGTCGGTTGTTGTCAAGGACATTGTTTTTCATGATGTGCATGTGAGGAGGAACAAACGGGCTGGAGTGTGAGTCGAATTGGGTCTCCTCGTCGAAGAACATGTGCTATGTAATGCGTCTGTCAGAGTCACGAAAACTGAAAAGAGTCTCCTCATCGGAGTACTCTAGCCCGCCACATGTAGAAAACCGAATCATGTGGACAAATGTTCCATCTCTAAAGGGCCGAACTGAAAAAGTTTTGGAAACATCCTCATTGGAGTCCACGGTCGCTGGAGAATGGAGTCTAAAAAGTCTCCTCGTCAGAGAACTGGGTCTCTCCATACTGACTCAAAGAATGGGATCTCTACTCTGGAGTCCCTATGAGACTACATGAAAACCCTGGCCCACAATGGCATAGAGAATGGGATCTCTACTATGGAGTCCCTATGGATCACATGAAAACTCTGAAACCAAAAACAAAGATGAGGATCACACAAATGATGGTAAACATGTGTGCATCAAACTGCAGACTCAGAACCAATCTGAACGTCGAGTCTGAATCTGAACTGTAGAGTCTAACAATCTGGTTGGCTTGAAATCCGAAGAATCTAAAACCGACCTGAAACTCTACACAATACTCCCCCTTTCTTCCATACTTGTTGGAAAACAATGGCATCAACAAAGTTGGGTGAAGACAAGAAAATAGGGGAACACAAACTCAATTAATTTTTTCCCGGCTATTTCTCTCTCTTTTTAAGTAGTCGTCACTCTTTTTTCAAACAAAAATTTTCTGCGTACGATTTTTTTTGTATGCACATCTCCTTTTTAAAAATAAACGTTTCCATTTCTTCGGCTTTCTTCTCAATTTTTTTGTACGATTTTTTTTGTATGATTCTTTTTTTAAACACACGACCCAACTAGGTCAATCTGCAACAGTTCCTCAATTGGGCTCATTTTTTTAATTAACAGCAGGGAGCCTCATTAAAGGGGTATCGAGACCCCTCTATCCTCCACGTACCTTAGGGTTCCCTAGAGGGGAGAACCCATCTCCATCGTCGTTGTTCCAGAGTGGAGGGGGGTCTGATTGCCGATGCTTGAGATCCGTGACAATGTTCGGCGATTGCACGATCTGGAGGGACGTTGCGGTGAGGCCACGACGATCTGGAGGGGCTAGGCCGCATCGCACAAAGAGCTGGAAGAGATTAGGGGGTTGCACCCTCTTATAGGATGTAACATCCAGGTTCCAATTGAAACCGAACCCAATCCGATTAGGGCTTGTTCAACCCAATAAAGTTATCGGACAACATTAAATAACTTAAATCGATCAATTGATCGTAAATCAAAAGTCGTTCAGGCAAGATCGATCAAAAGTTGATCGCATCGTAATGTGTGCTGCAGAAAAGCCACGACACAAATTCGAAAACCGTGAAACAAATCAAGACCACCATAAAATCTTATTCGACGAAATAAGACCAGCGGAATCGACCGTTCGTCAATCGAAGGTCATTTGATATTTTAAAATCACAAAAATTAACAATAAACTGAAACTGTATCTCTAAAAATTCGGTGATGCAAACACGATCAAAAAAGATTGAAACATCTCATCAAAAATATGAGTATAATATTTATATTATACTCATATTTTGCATATGAGTATAATATAAATATTATACTCATATTAATCGTCATCCAGAGACAATCAAATCAAGATATTGCGCATCAAAATCCGACATTCGATACGCAAGTACGGACATATTTAAACATCTCAAATAAATGAATAAAAAAGAAATAAATAAAAATAAAATTTTTATATTTACTGTCCATCAAAAAATATAAATATAATAATGACATCAGCATGCTGATATCAGCATGTTGATGCCACTAGCGATGTCATAAGGTGATGACAAAAAAAGAAAGACGAAGGTTCCTGGAAGGAACCCTCCCCTCTCTTTTTCTCAACATCTCTTCCATTTCCGACGTCACCTTCTCCTCTTATTCCTATTTCTTTCCCCTCTTATATCCCAATTTCCTCCACTGTTTGCTCCTCCAATCCTTCCCAAATTTCTCCAAATTCCATCCAAGGAAGCTTTCTTCTTCCTACTCATGTTTTTGTCCAACACTCCTAAATCTCAAGTTCCTCTTCAATTTCAAGCTATTGCCTACAAGTGAGATCCCAGTTGGAGCTGCTACGCAAGTGTAGCTCAAAAAATACTTCAAATTTGGGCAAAACTTTTTAAGATACAATCCTACCCCACCTCTTTGCTACCATGCATGAGTGGTTACACAATCAAAATTTTTGTTTCTTAAAAATTTTGGGGCCTGGAATAAAAAAATATTTTATTATCTATAAATCCTTGCAGTTTTATAGGAAGTTTAAATTTATATTAGTGGCTTGTAACTCTACAACAACAACAAACAACAACAAAGCCTTTTCCCACAATTAAGTAGGGTCGGCTACATGGATTCTTCGCCTCCATTCAGATCTATCTTGGGTCCATCTCGAACTTATATCCAAAACATTAAGATCCCTTTGTATAGTCTCTTTCCAATACTTCTTGGGTCGTCCTCGCTCTCTCTTAGCCGGCTCAACATCCCAACACTCGCATCTCCTAACCTATGCATTAGCTGACCATCTTTGCAAATGACGAAACCATCTTAAGCGATTTTCTCGCATCTTATCCTCGATCGGAGCTACACCAACTTTCTTTCTGATTGCATCATTCCGAATCTGATCTTTATGTGTTTGTCCACACATCCACCTTAGTATTTTCATTTATGCTATAGCCATTCTCTGCACATGTCTATGGTTCACAGGCCAACATTCAGATCCATAGAGCATAGGTCTCATGGTTGTTTTGTAAAACTTTCCTTTAATTTTTAAAGGAATTTTCTTATCACAGAGAACAAGAGAGGCTCCTCTCCACTTTAGCCAGCCTGCATTTATTCTATTAGTAATATCTTCATCAATTTCCCCATCATATTCAAAAATAGATCCCAGATATGTAAAAGAATCTCTCTTCCGAATGTTATCGTCATCAATCTTCACCTCGATTCCTTCACCATTGCTTCCATCAAAGGTACACTCCATATATTCCGTCTTAGCCCTACTTATACGAAATCCTTTAGACCATATTCGGCTTAGGGGGTAAACCCCCCAAACCTCCTTTTCTCTCTTTCATGCGGGACTTACTTTTCCTCTCTTTTTTAATACATTAAATAAATCATTTCTCTTTTATCTGTTCCAAAAAATAATATATTATATCATCATATCAACTAAAAAATATATACTCAACTTCTACCTACTTTTTCAAACTCCAATACAATCACATCACAATAATTACTCACCTTTCCAAACATCAATACAATCATATCACAACAAACCCACCCCCAATTTAACCCTCTATCCAAACAACAAAACACAAAAACGGGTTACCCCCTACCAGTTTACCCCGGGGTAACCCGCGTACCAAAAATGCACCTTTAGTCTTCAATGCATGTCATCAGACCTCAAGCTTTTCATTTACTCCATCTCTAGTCTCGTCAATCAACACAATATCATCAGCAATAACATACACCAAGATAGCTAATCCTGAATGCGACTTATCAACTCGTCCGTAATCAAAGTAAAAAGAAATGGACTCAAAGATGAATCTTGATGTAAACCAATGTTGATGTCAAAATACTCAGTCTTCCCAGACAGGGTCCTTACACAAGATAAAGCCCTATCATACATATCCTTTATAGGGTTAATGTATAGGAAAGGTACTTATCTCTTCTCCAAAATTCTGCATAATATCTCTCGTGGAACAGAATCATAAGCTTTCTCCAAATCAATAAAGATCGTATAGAAGTTCTTCCTTTTAGCTCTATAAATCTCCATTGTTCTCCTCAACAAATGGATGGCTTCAATAGTTGAGCGACATAGCATGAATCCGAATTGATTTTCTTTTACTTTGAAAACTTGCCCCAACCTTCTTTCGATCACATGTTCCCAAATTTTCATAGTGTGACTCATCGGCTTGATACCTCTGTAATTTGAACATATTTGAATGTCTTTTTTATTCTTATAAAGAAGCATCACGATACTCCTCCTCCAATCTTCAGCCATTTTCTTGCTTTGCTAAATAACATTGAATAGATTCGCAAGCCAAGTCAAACCACGCTCACCTAAGCCTTCCTCTTTTCTACCATTATACATAGCTTTAAAGCAAACTCTTTTAATTTTAAACTTCTCATGCACTCCTCCACTCCACCACCAAGCCTCCCTTTGACCTGGAACTCCTCCCTTTGACTCGCCTAACATCTCTTTGGTTACCCTTCGGATACACGATGCTACCTCCTCCCACATCTCATTTGCACTTATGTTATATTCCCAAGATAAGTCTTCTAAAACCTTCTCCCTGAAGCTTGATTGCTTCAAATGAACATTCCATCATCTAGTTCTAGTGATCTTGGAAATCCTCCTGTTGAGAAGAGGAACAAGTGAGATATTTATTTCATAGAGCTAGGGTCTCTTATATATAGAGAAAACCCTAGAGAGTACAAGTGTTACGGAACCCGAAGGGTCACAGGAGGTTACGGAACTCGAAGGGTCACAAAGGGTTACGGAACCTTAAGGGCCACGGGGGTTTACGGAACCCGATGGGTCACATGCATAAATGTAAATACAATAACTCTAACACTCCCCCTCAAGCTGGAGCTGAGAAAGTTGCAGCTTGTAACAAAAAGAAAAAAGTATGCACCACATCTTCAAACGAAGCATCATAAGAACATATGTCTGCTGCTGGTAGGAGACCTTGCTCGAGGACGGGCATAAATGTAAATACAATAACTCTAACACTCCCCCTCGAGCTGGAGCTGAGAAAGCTGCAGCTTGTAACAAAAAGAAAAAAGTATACACCACATCTTCACACGAAGCATCATAAGAACATATGTCTGCTGCTGGTAGGAGACCTCGCTCGAGGACGGGTCTGCGGCTTTCAGGTCATCGGAACGTATCTCTGTCATGCCTGTAGAGTCGTTGTGATATTAGATCACCGGAACGTATCTCTGTCGTGCCTGTAGGTCACCAGAACATATCTCTGACGTGCCTGGAGAGTAATCGTTAAAGAAGAAGTCCAACGCAGAGTAGTAGTCGGGTCGTAAAAGAAGAAGTATACGCCCTGACAAAGAAGTCAATGCTCGGTGAAGATGGATGATCTGAGTAGTAGTCTGGAGCAGAGGTTTGTCAATTATGGTAGGGAAATAGACGTCCTGAAGAGTCATCTTTCACTCCCCCTTTCTCCCACACTTGATAGAATAAAGAGTATGGAACAAGAAGTTGGGAGAAACAAAAAGTTATGAGAAACAAGTCGTGATGAAGCATGGGTTGTTGGAGGAGGGGCTCCAGGCAGTACTGACGATGCCGGAGGAGAGGCAGGAACTGTTGGAGCCTCAGGCGGCGCTTTAGGTGTCGCTAGAGGTGGCAGTTGGTGTTGTTGGGGGCTTGGATTGACTTGCGTGAGACCATGAAATCCACAAGAGATGCAGGAGGTCCAGCCCTCTCTCCTTGTCGGCGGAGAGAGGGCTGATGGTGGCGACAGATTTAGGGTATTAGACTTCGGTTTAGGACCGTTGCTCTGATACCATGTTGAGAAGAGGAACAAGTGAGATGTTTATTTCATAGAGCTAGGGTCTCTTATATAGAGAGAAAACCCTAGAGAGTACAAGTGTTACGGAACCCGAAGGGTCACAGGAGGTTACGGAACTTGAAGGGTCACAAAGGGTTACAAAATCAGAAGGGTCACGGGGGTTTACGGAACCTGATGGGTCACATACATAAATGTAAATACAATAACTCTAACCCCTCCTTTTCTTTACCAGCCATTTTATTTGCATATCCAATACTAACAAACGATGTTGGGTTGTCAAACTCTCTCATGGTATTACTTTGTAATCTTTACAGCACAATCGATCTCTTATCCTCAACGCAAAGTAATCTATCTGTGTTCTAGTTGGGCCACTCTTATAAGTAATTAAATGCTCCTCCATATTTTTTAAGAGAGTGTTATGAAAAGATCATATGCCGTTATCAGAATGACTTTTTCCTCTTCATTTCTATCTCCAAAACCATGTCCTCCATGAACACTAGCAAACCCTGAAGCATCTTTTCCCACATATCCATTAAGATCTCCACCTATGCAAACCATCTCTCTTTGCGGGATTCCGTGTAAAATCTTATTCAGATCCTCCCAAAAAACTTGTTTAGTCCTTTCATCTAAACCAACTTGCGGTGCATAAACTGAGATGATATTCATAATTTCTTCAAGCACCAATTTTAGCAAAATAATCTGATCCCCGAATCTTTGCACCTCAATCACACAATCCTTTAAATCCTTGTGAACAACCACTCCAATATTGTTTCTGCCCTTATCTTTACCTGAATACCAAAGTTTAAAGTATGTCTTCTCGATCTCCCTTGCTTTATCTCCAACACATTTAGTCTCTTGAACACATAGTATATGAATCTTCCTTCTTTCTATTGTATCCACTATCTTCATCAATTTTCCAGTTAAAGTACCAATATTCCGACTACCAATCCGCAACTTCCTTTATAATCTCTTTTGGACTAACTTCTTTACTCGCATGGGTCCATTATACGACAACCTTGCAAATTTTGGACTGCATCCGGACGGTGATGCAGCAGAACTAGCTTATTTACCCGCATGCGTTCCTCATGCGAGAACCCTTGCAAATTTTGAACTACAACCACGCTGCGATGTAGCGGCCCTTGTCAATTTTTCATTGCATTTGGGCGATGCAACGCGTCGCAAGTAGAGAACGCCCCAACAAAATCTATATGTTTGCTTAAATCCATGTTGAAAAGATCTAACTGTCATGAGGCAACTTCCTAACAGTATTTTTAAAAAAAATATTATTTAGGAGGTTGTCTCCAATTGTTTTACACTGGTTGTTGGCTACCTAACGCAACCCTCATTTACCCGGGATTGGGACCGGCTATGGCTGAGTTAGTGGCTTGTAACTTTAAGTAATAAAAATTAATCAGATCTCTTTAGATCTGTTATCTGAAATTACTATTATCGTGATAAATGATACTGTTCTGATAATAATACCAACGAAATTGGGTATACGTGATTAGCAGGAAGTGCAGCAAATGGCAAGAAATTCCAAGAGCTTAATTATTAATCATTTCTGCGGATGTGAATTATTGAGAGGTTATTGAATTGAGAAGCCAGAAGTGTATATAGAGCAAACTCTGCTTGTTTTAAAAAAATAAACATGCATACGGCAAGACAATGCATGATCAAACCACCATCCAACTTCTGAAGCTTACTCAAGAATTTGAAACATGTTTTAAAAATAAGGAAATGATAGCATTAAGACACACATATATAAGCAATAAACTTTCAAATGTAGCTATGGTATCACAATTATAAGCAGCAGAAATAATGTTTAAATATAGAAAGATCATATTAAAATACAATGTGTGTGTGTGTGTATATATATGCGTAACCAGATGACATTAGATTATCTCGTTTACTAATGGTAACTCAAGTAATAATATAAAATGGGACTTGATGTTTTCCATAGAGTACACATTCATGTTGTACAAATATAGTTAAATAGGCAGCAACACTCTCTCTACATGAAGCAAATAGGTAATTGTTTTATATGAAAAAAATATTTAACTGATCACCAGTGATGATCTTTACACTCCAAATTAAATCTTGCTAAGATTAAAATTTGCCTAGATAGCAGTTTTCATTAGATACCTACCTAATCTCTATTTGAGACTATCAACAGCATGTTTGAGGACCAGTTCTTCATAGCCCTCTCGGCCAGGTATTGAGTTGTTATATGGTGATGTTTTGCTGCACATCACAGTTTTAATCTAATGAAATATTGAAATCAATTAGTAGAGGGAGCTTCATTTAGGAATTAGTCATTTGTTGCATCTTGTAACTTGTTAATGGATACTGATACGGATAGATGGTTTGATAAGTATGAGTGATGGTTCATAATTATTAATGCCAGTCATGGTGATCCTCACACTTGACCGTGCGAGGGCGCAGTGACCCTCAACTGGGCGGAGGAAAGATAGCCCAGATAGGGCAGCGGTGCCAAGCACGCGGGTCTAGGATTCTAGTCCTTTCCATGATTTTTACGCGAGTTCGCAGTGTTTTTACGTCTCGTTGGGATCCTGATTTTTGACCAGATCCGTTGACCCTCTGTTTTAGGATACCCATGAGGGGGATCCTCGATTTTAGTTTTTCGTACGAGCTCGTTTGCCCGTACTAGTTGGGCCGATTTCTAGAGTAACTTTTCTGAAGAGTCTCTCTCACCCATCTCTGTGGAGTAGTTTTGGAGTACACATATCCCTCTATTGAACCGTACTTCCAATTAAAGGGTAAGACGGAAGAGTCTCTTAGGAGACTACCTCACCGCTTGAGTTTTGGTTACTTTCCGCCAATAAGCCTGGTGATGCTAAATCTACATCATCAAGTGTTTACATGTGAAACAGTTACAGCTAATTTTGGAGGAGTTACAATTGAACTCGGAATGAAGCATTATGTATCTTGTCTAAGAGATGAAGTAAATTATAAGTTATGTACGCTAGAATTTATTATAATTAAGTTAGTGGACGTGTTGGGAACTTAGTTAGGATGCATTCCACAACACCGCATGCCTACGGAGGCACCCCAACCCTAAGGCATTATTCACGCCTTAGAGTCATAATGTGAGGTCTTATATAGATCAAGACCACAGACTATCCACTAGACTTGAAAAGATAGATGGAATTGAGAATCAAATTAGAATATTTTTTTTCCATCATCGATAAACTAAGAGTTAAATAAAGCATCACTTCACCAACTTCTTATCAAGATCCATAACATAATCTCAATGATAAGAATATTATATCTACTTATGGGTCATTAACTATATAAATATATATATATAGCTATGGAGAAATGGAGAATGTAGATATATATTTATGTTTTATGTATTGGTCCGTAATTTTCTCTTCTTATGTATGACTTCTATAATTTACCCATAGGCTACTCCCCTATATAAGAGAGCCTAGGGTTCGTGGAATAAACATCTCTTTCATTTCTCCCAATATGGTATCAGAGCGGCGGTCCTAGACCGGAACTCCGAAACCCTAACCCTAGCCCCCCACGCCTCTCCTCCTCATCTCGCTTATGCCAGGGCCAGCCCGCAGCCGCCAAGGCACCTGCAGCCCCTGCCTGAGCACCGCTGCCTCACCGTAGCCCCTTCCAGGCTCCGCCAAGCCCCTGCCTAGGTGTTGCTACCTCGCCAGGGCCCTGCGGCCCCTGCCTAGGCGCTGCCAACTTGCAGCAGCCCCTGTCAAGCCTCCGCCAGGCTGCCTTGCCACCGCGTCTCCTCCTGTTGGACCCACCGTGGGTATGATCTCCATTTAGGTGCTCTTTAGCGCCTTGCCGAAGCACTTGCACGTCCACTTCTTCCACGTGGGCTGAAGGTTGTAGCATTGGGTTCTCTATATTTGATGAGATTGGTTGCATGAGTTTACACATGCAACCACATCTCCCTATGTCACTGTAGAAAAGCACGTCTCTAAGTACTCATTACTAGTCTTCTCGAGCCACCATGTCAGAGAGTAAGGTCGACGTTTCATCCATAAGCGCATTCAGAAGTCATGCGCCTATAGTTAAAATGGATGGGTCAAATATGAACCGTGGGCTATGCAGTTCATAAGTATGATGAAGTCTACAGGTAAGAAACATATTCTTACCGAAGAAGAACCGACCGAGAAAACTGGAGTTAACACCTTGTGGGAGGCGGATGATGCTTATGCCAAAGTTTGGCTGTCAGGTACATTGGCACTGGAGATTGCCAATGACATACTTCATCAACCCACAGCCAAGGCCATGTGGGACATTCTTGCTGCTACCTATTCACAGGCTAAGAACGAAATGAAGATTCTACAGCTCCAACATGATATTTTCACTATTAAGCAAAATGGATGCCCCCTTCATTCGTTATATACATCATTGTGTGGATGTTCAAGAAGCCCTATAGCTCCATGCCTCTCAATTCGACCCCTGAGCAGCAGAAGACCTATCAGAATGCCACCATGGTTGGTGACTTCTTGACAACCCTTGATCCTGAGTATGAGGCAGTCCGTTCTCAGATTCTGGCGGACTCAACTATTCCTCCTATAGAAGAAGCTTTTCCTAGACTCAGTCGGATCACTGTTCCATCTTCTATCACGAGCCAGTCCTCTTCAGCAATGGCTGCCTCTCGAGGTCGAGGAGGTTCTTCTCATCTTCGTGGACGAGGACCTCGAGGTAGAGGAGACCGTGTTTGTCAATCATGCACCTTCTGTCATCGTTCTGGATATACCGAAGATACATGCTACTCCAAGCATGGATTTCCAGCTTCCGCTCGTGTGGCTGAGCAGATCGAACCCCCTTCAGCTTCTTCTATGGATCAGCGGTTTGATGATCTTGTGGCACGATTGAGAGGTATTATACCTCCATCTACCCCTGTCGTGTCTTCCTCAACACTTGGGAGCCACTCTGATGTGGTTGCATCAGCCTCCTCCAACACCTCAGATAGTACTCATGCACTTACTAGCAGTTGTGGATCTGATGTAGTCGAATGGATTATGGATTCCGATGCCACATATCACTTGTGTGGAGACAAGAATCAGCTTACAGCATACAAGCATATCCCTCCAGGGCGAATAGTAGTTATTGCAGATGGGAGTCATTTCTCGATTACAGGACAGGGGGAGATCAATCTGACACCCTGCATGCATTTACAGAATGTTTTACACATACCTGAATTTTCTATGAATTTGTTGTCTATTAGCCAGCATACGAAGGACTTACATTGTCGAGCCATTTTTGACCCCTTCTCTCTTGTTTTTCAGGACATCCTTACGGGCAAGATGATTGGGTATGACCATGAGCAGGGTGGTCTATATCGCCTACTTCGAACTCCCTATGCTGGGCATTCCTCTTTGTTTGCCGGATCTGCTTCACCATTTCTGTGGCACATGTGCTTTGGTCATCTCCCGCTCCAAAAATTGTGTCGTGATCTGCCTCAGGTCTCGCCCCACGCATCCCTCTAATGTGAGGCATGTCAGCTGGAAAAGCATCATCGCTCTACCTTTCCCAATCCTCAGAGTCAGAGTAGTAGCTCCATTTTTGAGTTGATTCATATCGATATTTGGGGTACCAGTCGTGTTCCCGATCACCAAGGACACAGGTTTTACCTAGTTGTTATTAATGATTTTTCTCATCTGTCGTGGGTTTTTTATTAAAGAATAAATCTGAAGCTGGAGATGTTATCAAAACTTTTTTGACTGAAGTTCAAAATGTCTTTTCTGCTTCTGTGAAAATTGTAAGAACTGACAATGCCTTGGAACTGTGTACGCATACCCTATCAACATATTTTTCAACCCAGGGTATCATTCACCAAACTTCATGTGCATATACTTCCCAATAAAATGGCATTCCAGAAAGGAAACATCGTCATTTGCTTGATGTCACGAGGACACTCCTCATTCAGAGTCATGCTCATCATTCCTTTTGGGGCGATGATGTCCTTACAGCATGTTATCTTATAAATCGCATGCCCTAATCAGTCCTGAGTGAGAAAATTCCGTTCTCTCTTGCATTTCCTGACAAGGAATTGTTTGCACTCACTCCTCGTGTGTTCAGCTCCGTCGCTTTTGTCCACCAGTTGTCTCCAAGCGTTGACAAGCTCTCTCCTAGAGCTGTCAAATGTGTATTTGTTGGGTACTCCATGACACAAAAAGGGTACATGTGTTATGATCCCTTGCGCAGAAAGTATTATGTCAGTGCCGATGTCACCTTTTTTGAGTCTGTAATGTTCTTTTCACCTACAGGAGATCGGTTGACACCTTCTTATACTGATAACATGTACATGTCACCACCACCACCAGCACCTACCACCCTACCACCACCACCACCTCCTCCCTCATCATTATCTATACCACCACCACCACCTATACTGGTCCCAATTCTCCCATTACCACACCACTATACCCGCCGACCTGCTTCTGCTCGTGGTCCTCGCTCATCATCAAGCACACACGAGGTATGTTCTGATAACAAATTTCCTAATGATGGCTCTAACGGTCTACCTAAGCAAGACTCTATAGATGGGACGGATTTAGAGGATACAGATTTGGCCTTACCTGTCGCTCTTCGGAAGCAGAAGTGTAGTTGTGCGTCCTATCCGATAACATCAGTGGTATCCTTTGATCGCTTGACTGGTGACTTCAAAACTTTTGCATTTGCATTATCGGCCGTGAGTATTCCACTTAATTATCAGGAGGCTTTGAGGGACAGTCATTGGCGCTTGGCTATAGAAGAAGATATGGCTGCTCTTCAGTCAAGAGGCACTTAGAGTCTTATACCAGCTCCTACTAGTGCCTTCATTATTAGCTGTAAATGGGTATTTACAGTTAAGCAAAATGCAGATGGTAGCATTGACCGATACAAGGCTCGCCTAGTTGCACGCGGATTTACTCAGACTTACAGAGTGGATTATCTTAATACATTTTCTCATGTAGCTCATCATTCCACCTTACGGATTCTTCTCTCTGTTGTTGTGATTCAAGATTGGTCGTTGTTTCAATTAGACTTCAAGAATGCATTCCTTTATGGTGATCTTAAAGAAGAAATCAACATGCAACATCCACCTGGATTTGCTGTTGAGGGAGAGTGTTCACAGGTGTGTATACTTCATAAGGCAATCTATGGCCTTAAGCAGAGTCCTAGAGCTTGGTTACAGAAGCTTTCGAACTTATTTAAGAAACATAGGTACAAACGTTCAAATGCAGATCACTCTCTTTGTACAGAGAAAATCCAGAGGTATGATTGCTGTTATAGTGTATGTTGACGATATTCTCATTATAGGAGACGACATACAAGGAATCAAGAGGGTAAAAGAACTTCTAGGTCGTGAATTTGTCACCAAGGATATTGGAACACTTAGATATTTTCTGGGACTGAAGTTTGCTAGAAATCAACATGGGCTTGTGATAACCCAGAGAAAATATATTACTGATTTACTAAGTGACACCGGAATGCTTGGATGTCGACCAACCAATACACCTATGGATCCAAGCATGAAACTATATGATGATGACACTGATGAGGTTGACAAGAAGAGATACAGAGAGTTGGTAGGGAAGCTCCTTTATATTACCATAACCAGACCCGACATCTCATTCGTTATTAGACGTGTGAGCCAGTTCATGGAGCAACCACGTCAGGTCCATACGGATGCTATACAAATGATACTCATGTATCTTAAATCATCTCATGGCGTAAGTCTACTGTTTAGCAAAGGCAAGGAGGTCATCATCTCAGCATGTGTGGATGCAGATTATGCAGGGTGCCCAAAGCATAGGAAGTCTACAACTGGATTTGTTGTATACATTGGAGATTCTCTTATCTCATGGAGAAGCAAGAAGCAAACTGTTGTAGCTAGATCCAGTGTTGAGTCTGAATATAGGACAATGGCCCAGGTTAGTACAGAAATGATGTGGATTAGAGCCTTCCATGCAGATTTACATATAGAGGTTCCTCTTCCTATGGCACTGGAATGTGACAATTATGCTTCTATATTCATTGCAAATAATCCAGCATTTCATGAACGCACCAAGCACATTGAGGTTGATTGCCATTATATACGAGATATGATTCAGAAGGGCTTTATTTCTACATCTCATGTCAGCTCAGGGGACCAGACTGCAGATATCTTCACCAAGGCCTTACTCAGATGACTTTTTCAAAAATGATCATCCAAGCTGAGCATGATCGACATCTATGCTCCACCTTGAGGGGGAGTGTAGAGATATATTTATGTTTTATGTACTGGTCCGTAATTTTCTCTTCTTATGTATGACTTCTGTAATTTACTCATAGGCTACTCACATATATAAGTGAGCCTAGGGTTCATGGAATAAACATCTCTTTCATTCTCCCAGCAGAGAAATCATATATATACGACATTAACTACGATATAAAAATATGATATATGAAAGGGAATGGGAAAAACTTGGGGCATCTCTTCTGAGTAGCAAGTAGTTGTAAATTTTAAATTGTATATGCCTTACTACTTGTTTCTTTTGCAACCACTTTAAATGCATGCTTATTTTAATAAGTTTTTGGGATGTACCGGCGCTCGTTGATTCCTTTTCTTCCTTGCATGTGTGGCAAGCAAGCAGTCTGCATCAGTAGCTGGTGGATAATTCCTGGCACCTAGGTATATACCAGACTGTAGAATTATTTTTTGTCGGTTTTTGTTCAGTTCATAATGTAAATGCTTCATTTTCTCTTCTGTAAATTTTGGGATATATGTATAACTACCAGTATATTGCATATCATGAAAATTAATGAAATGCAATATTAGTGGCACATCTTCCTGTTGTCATGTGGTTGTGAATATTGAATTGAATGTCATAGCAAAAGCGCGAAAAGCAAAAAAATTCCCCTCAAATTTCATTATTTAATGCGATCTTTAACGAATGTAATACCGCGAATGTGTTGTAAGCAGGTGCCCGTATCCGAGGGGGTGTCACATGGGAGCCGCTCGCGAGTTGGAGGATCTGTTGATCTTGTTGCGACCGTGTTGCCTCTACACGAAGCTTGAAACCAGAACTGGAGAGGAGGCGGTCATATCATCGCTACTTGAAGCTTGAAAGAAAAGAGGCCATCGTCCAGCACTAGGGTTTCGGATCACGTTAGAGAGAGGAGACCTCTCTTGTCCCGAAGGTGAAGCTGTCATTTGTGCGCACCGCCTCGAGTTGATGCCCTTGCGCAAACCCGATATAGAGAACCAAAGGGTCGATTTGTTGCATACTTATGGATACCAGATCCCCTTCTTATTTTTTCGGACTCCAAACCACTTGGATAATCGCTCTGGAGATGTGAAATTGTGTCTCCCCTTCTTCTTCGAGCACAATAATAGGGTTCCAGTCATGAAGCCATCACCTGGAGAATGGAAATCGTGCCACAAGACCTCCTTCATGCAGGAGTGTCGCTTGGACTTGATGCTTGGAGTTGGGCAAGGGTTCCTTCGTGGGAGATCTGAAGATGACACAGAATTAGGGTTCCAAGAATCCTATTCTCGAACTTGAACAATACAAGATAATAATTTTCAAAGAATAAATCTTCAAGAACAACCGAGAACTGAATCTGATAATTGAATCTCGAACAAGACAAAAATAAAATACATCCTCGAGAATCGAACCCATAATATCAGAGATACAGAATAAACATTAAGAAACATCGAGATTAAACGTGGAATCCTACTCCTTAAGGAGCGGGATGAAACCACGAGAGAACGCCTCAAAGGACTGATGTTGCATTCAACTTTCCCATTTGGTACAATGGGTATGGGGATTCTTATATAGCCTCCACTGACCCTTCAAGTCCCATAGATAGTATATGTGGGACTAATCATAAGTGGTATGGTAATTAGACCATGGAGTGATCCAATTACCCACATACACAAGACGCATACTCCAACAACATACATATGAACATGTGCACACTTGCACCCACACATGCAGGTGAGCCACAAACTGACACATAAACATGTGCTTGTGTGTGCACACGCTTAGTGGGACACATTCACCCATACATATATACGAGTAATTGGTGAACATTTTAAATCCAAGAACGAGTAAGTGCAGGATGCCTTCTTTTTAAATCATTATCGAGAATTGGCAGACATAAGCTTCTTCTAAATTTGTATGCGTCAGACAATGACAAGTGACCCAAAGCTCATTAAGAGGCTTCCCTCGATGTTATCTTAAATCATTGAAGCAGCATAATTACATCATGTAATTATCCAACAGGACAAATATTTACAGGCCGAAGACAGGAACTCAAATGCTTGTATCATCAAACATGCTGAAAACAAGTTACAAATAACAACAAGAAATTGTAGAACCTGAGCAAGGAACTCACTTTTACGTGGTAACTGACATATGCGTGAAAAGTTAATAAGCTCCAAACAGTTTTGTCCAGTTTAGAACCCTCTACATGACGTGGAGAAATCACTGCAGAAAAAGATTACATTTAACTTTACTAAGATAGAGGAGTCATAAAGTTTATTTGAATGATGTGGCACTACCAAAAGTGAAGAATCCAGCATTGGCTTCCAGAGCTTGAGAAGGAGCTCCTTCCAACTCTGGTGGAGGGAAATGCGACCATGAACAAGAAGGAGAATTGGTGAATCCAGCAGAGCTTCTTGCTTCAACAAACTCCTGAAGAATGAAGTGTAAACCAGAGGCACTTAAATCATGTAACAATTATTTAGATAGTGCATGTAAGAAAATCCACAGGCAGAATAATGACAAAGCAGCTGTACTGTGTCCTATTCAAAAGATATGTCAGATGCAAAATATTAAAGGTCTTATTATCAGAGAAGTCAAAAAAATTACGAACTCTCATGATCAGATATTTCCAAAAGCTCATTTCTTAATTACCTGTAAGAAGGAAGTTCCCAGAATTATGTCTATTGGGTCCTTGAATCTCATTGGGTACACAATGGTCACCTTGTCTGTCTGTCATAACACGTATCCACAATTCAGACTTGTTATAGTAGTTGGCCATGCTATCAGCCAAGTTATCTTTTTTTGCAACTACACAGGAACTGAAAAGCAATTGAACTCATTAAAAGAATCTAAATTATGAGTCATGAGTTAGGGTTAGAAAAAAAGGTAATGAGATGTAGAAATGTGAATAATATAAGATCAATCGAAGTCATTACGTAATATTATTGTAGAAGAACATCGAGAGAATGAAAATGTTTGTCTTATTCGGGACGTCTACGGGTTCTTATATAGGATGGAACCCTATAGAGCTCAAAACTGGGAAAAATACATAAGTATCCTTAGAGGGATTATAATGGAGAAATAAGAACTGTAAAAATACATTACTAACACTCCCCTTCAAGTTGGAGCATATTTACCAATCATGCCCAACGTAGAAGCTATCCACAAGAGGCGTTTCTTGGGTAGCTTTCATGAATACATTTGCAAGCTGAAGATCTACTGTAATGTGAGGAGTAGTATTCTTTCCAATCTGTAAGGCGTCATGAACAAAATGGCAATCAATCTATATATGCATAGTTTGTTCATGGAACACAAGATTCGTGGCAATGTATGTTTGTTGTCACAGCATAGTAGAATATGAGTGGTAACAACAATACCGAGTTCCTATAGGAATGTTAATAGCCACGTGATCTCACATGTAGCCTGAGCCACCACCATATATTATGCTTCTGCATTGTATCTAGATACAATAGTCCGTTTCTTGCTCCTCCAAGTGACAACATTCCCGCCAACCATCATAGCATAGCATGTGGTGGAGCGATCATCCTCAGGTAAACTTGCATAATCAGCATCAACATAGGCAATAACATCAGTGCTGGAGTATTTGAGTTATGTGCCACCTGAGTTGTAGATGGATTAATGGATCACTCCAAGATCCATTTACCTCATCCAGAGTTTAGTCCCACATCTACCGTCTGTGGGATGTGGTGACTCAGCGGGGGATATATATAGACCCCCACACCCATTGTATCCAGAGAGAAAATCAATAGACACATATGATCTTTTGAGGTTTTCTCTCGTGGTTTCATTCCGCTCCTTAAGGAGTAGGGTTCCACGTAAAAATCTTTGTGTCAAGTTTATCTTTCTGTTCTTTATGCTCTGTTTATCATTCTCGCTTTCGCATTTATATTTTTTAACATGGTATCAAAGAGGGTTCGATTCTCGAAGAGTTATTTTTCATCATATGTTCAAGATTTGATTTTAGTATTTTGATCTTGAAAAATATTATGTTTATGATTGTCCAAGTTCCTCAATTCATGAGTTTATGAAACCCTAATTTCTGGAGTCATGTTATGTTCTGTTCTTTGCCATCCTTCAGTCGGCATCTCCAAGGGTTTCATGAGATCTGAAACCCCAATCGCGACTCCAATCAAAGCCCTAAGGCACCAGTCGTTGACTCCAAGTACATAGGTGCTTTGCAGGCACGCTTCTTCTATCCTCAACAGCAGTTAATACACATCCAGATCCAAAGCTTCGTGCACTTCAGCGACCTCCTGCCATTGACTCAGTCTCCAGACGTCAAAGCTCGCAGCCCATCTAGGTGGAACTCCATGCGCCCGCCAGCGAAGGTCCTTCATCGATCGCACACTCTCCAAGTCGAGGCGAGCCATCACGTGCATCCAGGCGCCGCAACCCATTTTCACCTCCACATAGAGGCACCTCCACCTCCAGCTCCATCACCTACTCCTCCAAGCAGAGCCTCCACTGCAGGAAGTGGTACAGCTACGCCCCAATCGGGTCGCACCTATTGGCGAGCCCTAACCTAATCTCCAGCAATGTAAAGCCCTCGTTGCACATCCTCGTGCCTCCTTCGCACGAACCCTCCAGCAGATCTTCCAGTAGCGCTCCATCTTCAGCAAAGCGAACTCCTCCATCCCTTCAGTCGGAAAGCAACGAGGGTGGCGGTCCTCCAAGCCGCAATTGCTCCAGCGGTGGAGCCATCGGGGGCAACGCGATCTGCAGGAAACCCCCAAATCGGGGGCGGCATGCGAAGAGGGTACCCAGGACGAACCCTAAATAAGAGCATCTTTGGGCCTAAGTAGGCGTGCTCTCTTTTTTTAGTGTTTAAAAAAAGAAGAGAAAAGAAATATTTTTTGAAAAAAAAGGGAGGAAAAGTTGTAAAAATATGAACGGCTTAAAAAAATTACTAGAAAAGCTGCTAAAAAAGGATGGTGCGTACAATAAAACTATACGCGATAAAAAATTGAAAAGCTGAAAAAATATTGAACGACTTATTTACAAAAAAACCATACAAAGAAGAAAATTTTTTATTGATGACTTTTGATGTAAAAAGCCGAGAAAATTGTGACGGCTTATTGTTTTTCACATCTTGCTTTTCTTCTCCCAACTTGGTCGATGTTTGTTATCTGACCAGTATGGGAGAAAGGACGATTATTGTGTAGAGTTCTTCGGACATGATTCAGATTCCAGGTCAGATTCAGATTTTCCCAGGCCAACCAAATTATTCAAAACTGTAGATGTTCAGACTCGACGATCAGAATCCGAGTCTTCAGTTTCAGACACGTACATGTATGCGGTCTTTTCATATGTACACATGTATGCCATCATTGTTTGTGGTCCCCATCTTTTGTGTTTCGACCAGGGTTTTCATGTGATCCATAGGGACTCCATAGTAGAGATCTCATTCCTTATGCCACGTACGTTAGGATTTTCATATGGTTTCATAGGGACTCCATAATAGAGATCCCATTCTCTGAGTCAATATGGGAGAGACCCAGTTCTCCGATGAGGAGACTTTCATGCTCTATTCTCCAGCGACCGTGGACTCCGATGAGGATTGCACTCTACGGTTTTTCAGTTTGGCCCTTTCAGAGATGGAGCAGTTGTCCACATTGTTGTGATGGGCTAGAGTTCTCTAAGTGGAGACTCATTTTTCAGTTGGTGACTCTGACAGACGTAGTACAGAGTACACCCAGGTTGACTCGCACTCCAGCCCGTTCGTCCTCCTCACCTGCACGGCATGAGAAGCAACGTCCTCGACAGCAGCCGACAATTATGCACATTGAGTTGATATTGTATGTAGTATCATGTATTGTGAGTTAAGATTTCATTGTGTTCGTCTGAGCATTGCATGCTCCAGCTTGAGGGGGAGTGTTGGAGTATTTGAGTTATGTGTCACTTGTGTTGTATATGGGAAAATGGATCACTCCAGGATCCATTTACCTCATCCAAAATTTAGTCTCACATCTAATGTCTATGGGATGTGGTGACTCAGTGGGGGCTATATATAGACCCTCATACCTATTGTATCCAGAGAGAAAATCAATACACATGTATGGTCCTTTGAGGCATGCTCTTATGGTTTCATCCCGCTCGTTTGGGTGTAGGGTTCCACATAAAAATCATTGTATCAAGTTTATCTTTCTGTTTTTTATGCTATGTTTATCATTTTCTCTTCCGCATTTTTACTTTCTAACAATCGGTGTAGCCATTTGCCCCATAAAAGAGGGCACGTCCTGTGGATTCCTTCAAGTATATAGGATCTGTAGGACGTCCCGTCAGTAACTGTAGCAAGGTTGCTCCATGTGTTGGCTAGCTCTACTTAGGAAATATCTGATCTAGTAACAGTAAGGTAAAGGAGTTTTCCAATCAGGCTTCTGTATCGAGTAATATTTTTTAAGATAGGATCAGAGGATGTTGAGTGTTTCTTCGGATCTGCAGGAATATCATATGGCTTGCATCCAAATAATCCGGTCTTCTGAAGAAAGGCTTTAGTCTCTAGTACCCCTTTAACATCATCACATGTGACAACCATATCATTCACATAAACAAGTATAACAGTACCAATTAGTCGTCTTCTGACAAACACAGAGTAGTCAGAGATTGTTCTCTGAAAGCGAAGAGTGTCAATTTCGGCAGTAAGTCTGTCGAACCATGCCTTTGAGCTCTGCTTCAGATCATAGATTGCCTTGTGAAGTCGACATACACACTCCCTGTCGGCTTCGTAACCATGAGATTGCATCATGTACACCTCCTCCTCGAGATCTCCATATAGGAATATATTTTTCATATCTAGCCAGAAAATAGGCCAAGCCTTGTTAGCTGTCACTATTGAAAGAATAGATCTTATAAAGCCCATCCGTGCAACAAGTGAGAATGTCTCAAAGTAATCCACACCATATATTTGTGTAAAACCTTAGGCCACAAGACGAGCTTTCAATCTATCAAAAGACCCATCTGGCAACTGCTTGGATGTGAGGATCCATATGCATGCCACAGGCCTAGTCCCCTTGGGACACTGTACCAGATCCCATGTCCCTCTTGAAGTACGAGCATCCATCTCCTCATTCATGGACTATCGCCTTCCAGAATCATGTAATGCACTATGGTGATCTCTCAGAATGGAGATAGTCATGAGAGCATATGCATATCTTTCGTCAATGGATGATAAACTAGCAGTAGAATTGAAATGAGATATGGGATGAAAATCGCATTGCCTCTTAGTTCTACGTAGAGCAATGGGAAGCTCCTATGGACCATCCGGGATGGCACTGGATGAGGCACTTGAAGAAGGCGTATCATCCTGCAACAAAGGAAAAGGTAAAGGAACATTTAGTGGTAGAGACATTTGCTTGCGCTTACAAACAATGGGTAGAGGTGGAAGATCCAAAGGAATATCTGTAACAAACTGAGTGAAGAAGTTGGTTTGCTCAAAGGAGCTTACAACTGTAGAGATATAATAACGATACCCAGTAGGATCATAACACATATAATGATTGAGAATAATCAAGGAAAACACATTTAAGTGCACGAGGAGATAGTTTGTCTGTAGCGTAAAAATTATGAGCAAAGGCCACACATCCAAAGATTCTCTGAAGTAGAGGAAAGGGGGAATCAGTTGGGTATAGCAAGGATAACAGAGTGGATCCATTTAATGAAGTAGAGGGGACATTGTTGACAAGATGGACGGCAGTAAGAACTGCGTCGCCCCAATAGGTTTTAGGAACTTTCATTTGGGTGAGAAGGGATCGACCAATATTTAGTAGATGTCTGAGTTTCCTTTCCGCTACCTCATTTTGTTGGGAGGTATACGAACAAGAGATTTGATTAATGGTGTCGTGGGATGCAAAGAAGTTTGTTAGATCATGTTGGGTGAACTCCAATGCATTATCAGAATGAAAAACTTGCACAACTATGGAGAAAATATTCTTGACACAACGGAAGAAATTTTTAACAATATTATTAATCTTCGAACGCTCTTTTAACAAATTGACCCAAAATAATTGATTGAAATCATCAACAAAGACGACATAATAATTATGTCCACTCAGAGTACGGATTGGACAGGATTGTAATGTTCGTCAAATTCTTCATGTCCTTACTCTCTTCCTCGTTCATCTTCTTTGGCTTCTACTCTACTGACTAGATAACTTCACAAGACTCTCTTGCGTAAGTATATTCTTCGTTAGTTATTGTTGTTAGAGTATGTGTCACATGTATAGATGGGAAATTGGATCCTTAAAGGGTCCAATTACCACATCCATAGGTTTAGTCTCACATCTACTGTGAGTGGGACTTGGTCTTACGGGTGGAGCTATATAAGAAGCCTCAGACCACCTGTAACAGATGAGAGAAAGGAATTAACAGATTCCTCGACCCTTGAGAGGCCTTCTCCCATTGTTTCATCCCGCTTCTCACTGATAGGGCTCCTTGTAAAACCCGATGTTCTTTCCACGTTTTATATTTCTATATCTCTAATATTACACTTACATACTATTGTTTTCTACATGGTCATATGGTGAAGTTGTTCTTTCCATTAAAAGATTCAATGAAGAATGATGTACCATTTAATGTGAACTTCACCATCAAGCATGTTGTCATACCTCCTTGCCCGATCCCTCAACCAACTGCCATTAGAATATTCTTTATGGCTTATGAAGAATGCATACATGTTGTGTTGCACCCTCTTGTCGACGTTGAACCTTATGCAATCAACCGCCATGGAAGCACGTAAAGAAGGAGATATGTGATATACATGTCAGTTACCTCTCATGACCACCAAAGGAAAAAATCACTAAAAAGAAAATTAGTATAACTCTCTGTGTTTCCCTCACTTCCTCTTTTCTCTCACTTTCTCTTTTGTTATTGTATTATATTGTGGTAAATGATTCCACCCATCATATCTTTTTTAGGTCCAAATATAATCTTATATTGATTGTAAGTTTGTAAAAATCGATCACAATCAATTAAAATCCCAATAAAGACCAAATCTAATATAATATCATTCAGGATTACGTCCAGATCTACCATATTAGGACTATAATTTTCTCAAAAAGAAAAATCCTAATGCTAATAGAACCAATAATTGAGTTATCCCCTTTCATCGTTAGAAAAGAAAATTGAAGTAAAATGAAATGATGAAATGAAAGTCTATGTGGCAATCTCCTGTTTTCGGGGTTCTTTATGTCCATGCGCCTTTCTTTATTTTATGAGTCACACAATACACTCACGTTAATATCCAAGGAAGAACAAAGCACTCAAGTGTATTCAGGAATGAAAGTTAGATACTAAGCAACAAAACAGAGTGTTATCGAGTTACCTTACAGCTTGATTACCACAATGAACCTAGGTTATAGGATCTCTGCCAAATTAGGATCGGTTGCTATACGAGTGAACACAGTGGGTTTCCATCCCGTTTCAAGCTTAGAAAAAAATCTGTCATATTACAAGTGAATAAATTATTATAGTTAGACCAGAATATTTTTGCAGTGGTTGCTCCTTAAGACACTCTCGTAGAGACTTAAGTCTTGTATTTCGTTTGTGATTTTTGCTATTTATTGTCATGTTAAAGGGATAAAACTGAGATAAATTATGAAAGGCCCAAGGGTTCTCTTATATAGGAGAAAAACCCATTGGATAAAATACAAAAAGAGAAAAGATAAATAAAGGATTACAAAAGATAAAATAAGGAAAATAGAAATTATCTTAATAATAATAGGAATTATCTCAACACTCCCCCTCAAGCTGGAGCGTAGATATCAATGAGACTCGGCTTGGAACAACATTTCTGATAAGGTCCCCTTGCTAGAGCCTTTGTAAGTATATCTGTTGTCTGGTCTCCAGAGCTGACATGTGTAGTAGTGATAATACCCTTTTGTATCATGTCACGAGTGTAGTGACAGTCCACCTCTATGTGCTTCGTTCTTTCATGAAAGGCTGGGTTATTTGCAATGAAGAGAGCAGCTTGATTATCACACTGGAGATGCATGGGAAGAGGTACTTCTATAGTTAGGTAAGTAAGAACATATCTGACCCACATCATTTCTGTGCTAGCCTGTGCCATGGCCCTGTATTCTGATTCAGCACTTGATCTAGCAACCACCGTCTGCTTCTTACTTTTCCATGAGACAAGAGAGTTTCCTATGAACACAACAAATCCAGATGTAGACTTTCTATCTTTTGGACACCCAGCATAATCTGCATCTGCGCATGCTGTCACTGATAGAGATGTGCCTCTGCTGAAAAGAAGTCTGGTACCAGGTGAAGTCTTCAGGTATCTTAGAATCATATGGACTGCATCCATATGTGCCTGTCTGGGCTGCTTCATAAATTGACTCACTTTGCTTACTGCAAGTGCTATGTCGGGCCTGGTAATAGTTACATATAATAGCTTGCCAACCAGCTCTCTGTATCTCCTCTTGTCGACTTCCTCGGTATCATCATCATAGAATTTCATGTTTGGATCAAGAGGAGTAGTGGCAGGTCTACAATCTGCCATGCCAGTCTCTGAAAGAAGATCTATAACATATTCTCTTTGGGTAATTACAAGACCCTGTTGATTCCTGGAAAACTCTATTCCAAGAAAGTAACGTAAATGTCCAAGGTCCTTGGTCACAAACTGCTGACCTAGGAAGTCCTTGACATCCTGAATACCCTGCTCGTCATCCCCTGTAATAATAATGTCATCAACATAAACAAGAATGACTGTAATACCTCTCTGGGTCTTTTGTATAAACAAGGAGTGATCTGCAGTTGATCTCACAAACCCCCGATGTTCTATCAAGTCCGAGAGCTTCTAGAACCATGCTCTTGGACTCTTCTTGAGGCCATAGATAGCCTTATGTAACCTGCACACCTTATGACACTCCTCAGCAGCGAACCCAAGTGGTTGCTGCATGTAGACCTCCTCCTGTAAGTCACCATAAAGGAATGCATTTTTCACATCAAGCTGATGAAGAGGCCAATCTCGTGTTACGGCAACAGCAAGGAGAATACGTAGAGTAGAATGTCTGGCAACTGGGGAGAAAGTATCTTGATAGTCTACCCCATATGTCAAGGTGAACCCTCGTGCCACAAGTCTTGCCTTGTATCGATCCACACTGCCATCCGCGCGGTGTTTCACAGTGAATACCCATTTACATCCCACAACGGACGTATCAACGGGAGCAGAAACAAGACTCCACGTACCATGTGACTGTAGCGCAGCCATCTCCTCCTCCATGGCAATCCTCCATGACTATCCTTGAGAGCCTCTTGGTATGTCCGTGGTATTTGCACGGCTGACAGTGCTAGCGTAAATCTCCTAAAATCTTCTGACAACCTATCCAAAGAACTGTGGGCTGCAAGTGGGTAACAAGCACATGTCCTTTTTGGCTTTCGCAGAGAGATTGGTACGTCAAGATCATCTGCCAAATCATGGGCTTGGGTATCTCCCTCTTGAGAGGGTACATGTTCCTCATGTCTAGAATCCTGTTGTACAGTCAATTCAGTAGTGCCATCAGTAGAAACAATATGCTCATTACATACCTGAGGCGTGCTGGATGATGGGCAAGGCTTGTGAGTAAGGCGAACAGAGCGAGATTTGCGAGAAAAAACACGTGGCAAGAATTGAACCAGCGGAGGAGGTGGAGGTGGTGGTGGTGGTGGTGGTGGTGGTGGAAGATGAGGGGTAGGTGAAGAATCAACTGAAGGTGGTGGTGGCATGTATATTTCATCATCAAAGTCAGATGGAATAAGTCTATCACCTGAAGGAGAAAAATACATGACCGATTCAAAGAAAGTAACGCCGGCACTAACAAAATGTTTCTGGCTTAGTGGATCAAAGCAGCGATACCCTTTTTGGGTACGAGAGTATCCGACAAACACGTACTTGATAGCTCTAGGAAAGAGCTTGTCACGCCCTGAAGAGACATCATGAACAAAGGCAACAGATCCAAAAACACGAGGTGTAAGAGAGAAAAGATCCTTCTCGGGAAACGCAATCGAGTAAGGAATCTTTTCTCCTAACACGGATGAGGGCATACGGTTAACCAAATAACAAGCAGTAAGGACAGCATCACCCCAGTAAGCATGAGGAGCACGACTCTGTATTAACAATGTTCTGGTTACATCAAGTAGGTGGCGGTGTTTACGCTCGGCAACACCGTTTTGCTGGGAAGTGTAGATACATGATGTCTGGTGAACAATGCCATGGGATCTAAGAAACTCAGAAAGATGTAAGGTGCAAAATTCCAAGGCATTATCAGTACGAAGATACTTGACTTTGGCAGAAAAAATATTCTTTATTTCATTAATAAAATATCTGATAACAGATCCAGCCTCAGATTTATTTTTTAATAAGAAAATCCAGGAAAGTCTAGAAAAATCATCCACAACTACGAGATAAAAGCGGTGTCCTTGAAGATCAGGAACACGACTAGGACCCCAAATGTCTAAATGAAGGAGCTCAAATAGCTGAGAACTGCTCTGACTTTGTCGAGATGGAAAAGGAGAACGGTGATGCTTCCCAAGTTGACATGCCTCACACTGAAATGAGGATCTCATAGAAATCTGAGGGAGAACATGACATAACTTCTGCAGAGGAAGATGTCCAAACCTAAGGTGCCATAGATAAGGAGAGACAGGTCCTGTAGGTATAATGGAAACATTAGCATGAGGGGGTTGGACCAGTCTGTAGAGTCCTCGCTGCTCACGGCCACATCCAATCACCCTGCCCGTGAGTATGTCCTGAAATACAAGAGATGAGGGGACAAAGATGGCACGACAATGGAAATCCTTAGTTATCTGACTAATAGAAAGTAAATTCATCTGAAACGGAGGAGCATATAAAACATTCTTCAGGCGCATGGAAGGTGTCAGCTGCACCTCTCCCTGTCCTGTAACAGGTAAGTGGTCGCCATTAGCAATAACGACCCATCTGCCAGGTGGTATAGCCCTGTAGGACTTCAGTTGTGTTTTGTCTCCACACAAGTGGTGAGAAGCACCAGAGTCCATAATCCATTATGTCATGTCTGCATTTGTACTACCAGTAAAAGCATATGTGATACCTGAGGAGCTTGAAGAGGCTCTGGATACTGCAGCAGTATCTGTGGTGGTGTCAGCACTAGGAGTTATGATCTCTCGAATACGAGAGATGATATCATCCAGTCGAGGATCGGCCTGTGGAGATGAAGTCTATGAGGATGTAATATGTTCTGCTGCTCGACCAGAAATAGGATATCCGTGCTTTTGATAGCATGTATCCTCTGCATGTCCAGGCTTGCGACAGTAGGTGCAGGGACCACGTTGGCTTCCCCCGCCTCTTCCTCAAGGTGTGCATCCTTTGAGCTGGATCGCACCACCTCGACCACGAGAAGCGGCCATCGCTGAGGAGTGTGAAGACGTGGGTTTCGAAGGGATGACAAGCTGACTGAGATGGCTATAGGCCTCCTCTATATGGGGAATGGTTGCCCCGGTAAGGAGATGAGTATGTGCAGCATCATATTCTTGTCAAGTCCAGCCATAGAAACCCCAACCATCGTGGAGTTTCTATATGTCTTCTGCTGCTCAGTAGACGTTGTAATAGGCATGTAACTATGAAGTTTTTCAAACATACCGCATAGCGAAGAATAGTAAACATGCAATGGACGGTCATTCTGTTTGGTGTTGTAGATATCAAACTATAGTTGAAGGATCTTGGCCTCATTCTTCGCCTGTGCATAGGTGGATGCCAAAGTATCCCACATTGCCTTGGCAGTAGGCTGAGTTAGAATATCATTGGCAATCTCTGTAGAAAGAGTCCCACAAAGCCAAACACGCGCATACGCGTCATCTTGCTTCCAAGAAGCATATGCTCCGATCTTCTCCGCTGGTTCTGGATCTGCCAGGATGTGCTCCTTATTGTTGCACTGCATGAGGGTGAGAAACTGCATGGACCACAATTCATAGTTGGTCACATCCATCTTAACAATGGGAGCCGGACCTTTGAAGGCTCCTGATGAGAATATGTCACCCTTGTTATCTGACATGATGTGAAATAGCCAAATAACGGAGTTCGATCGGAGAATAGACCGATATAATGGAGTTTACATAATCATATGAAGAATTGGTAGTTTTATACAACCATCCTTTAATCCTTGTTGTTAGGGTGTCTGTGGATGCAGAATTTAAAGATCTTTTGGGTTTGGGTTGTAAGGCGAGGTTTGCAGTAGCAGTCCGTGATAATGGAGGCCAATAAGCCCTCAAGCAGTAGTAGCTTCGTCAGTTACTTACAGATCAATGTTGAGGGTGCACAAGGGCGTGTTGAGGGCGTGTAAAGCACAGGGCGCACAAGGGCGTGTTGAGGGCGAACAGGGGCGCGCGTCAATGTCCGCGAGTGCATGCAAAGGGCACGGAAGCACAGGGTGGCCTGGGCGGTGGGGCGCCTGGGCGTGATGCACGCGGGCGTGAAGCGCGTGGGGCGCGAGCGAACAAGAACGGCGAGGAGGCGCTGGGAGTCGCCTTGGGCGCAGGTGCTGGGCGCGCTGGGCGACTGGGCGCGAGGGTGTACGCGCAAAGGGGGGCGAGGGTGCACGCGCAAAGGGATGTGGCCTAGGGGCCTAGGCGCGCGCAAAGGGGGCCTGGGTGCGACAGGGGTCTGGGCGCAAGGGCAGGCGAGGCGCGCAGGCGAGGAGCGTCGCCGTTGATCTCAGAAGAAATGCGCAGGCGAGGCGCGCAGGCGAGGAGCGCCGCCGCCGATCTTAGAAGAGTCGTGTGGGTCCACGTGCCATTACGGAGAGGTTAGATTTAGGGATAGGAATGAGGCTCTGATACCATGTTAAAGGGATAAACTGAGATAAATTATGAAAGGCCCAAGGGTTCTCTTATATAGGAGAAAAACCCATTGGATAAAATACAAAAAGAGAAAAGATAAATAAAGGATTACAAGAGATAAAATAAGGAAAATAGAAATTATCTTAATAATAAAAGGAATTATCTCAACATGTCAGAATTCAAATACAATAAGAACCAAGCCAAAACAATATGATTCGGGAAATTGCACCACATCCGAGGTGAACATTTATTGCGCAACCTGTTACTTTTAGAGCCATTCATTTCACTAGTACAACTTCTTCACTATAACCTTCCAAAAATGACGATGTTATTGATAATGTAGTCTGGAGGAATATTTCACTTAAGGTACTTCAATATTCGGTCCAGCACCTTTCAACGAGTATGATTAGGATAATTATCTAACCTTTAAGCTCACGCGATATATTTGGTCCAAAATGATTTCTAATAGCTTTCTATGAATACTAAATGTAAGTCCTATTTTACACATAGAAGGTCGTATCGGCAGTACATCGCTGATATATCGGTTTCGACAAGGAAGGGGTATCGAAATCACTCGGTATATCCTTTTAGAGGGATATCAGCAATATATCGCTATATCAGCTAATATCGGTTAAAATGGACTTGATTCAATACAAAAAAATCCTCGATATCGATCGATCTCGCCGATATCTCTATATATCAATGCTATTGTTCATGCAAGATTGATTCCACTACTTATCTAGCTACACCCGGTACTAAAACACATATCTAGCTACACCTAGTATTAAAACACACAATGGTTTATATATGGTGCGAGAGGAGGGTGCATACAAATGGTTCTTCAACTTGGAGTATATTTGCAAGTTATTTCATGTTGTAAGTCTTGAATGAAATCCATTTCCAATATCTACAAGTCAATTCTTCAAAAAAATCTATAAGTCAAGAATCAACATTAATATCGATATGTTTGAAATGATCGATATATGTTATATAAGCTTCATAGATGACCAATTTGTGTGATCTAAGAGTATATTTGTAAGTAAATTAGTGATCTAAAAACTTGGATGAACTCCATTTTCAATATATATAGTTCAACAATTAACAGTACCAGTGATATGTTCGATATGACCGATATGTGCAATATAAGGTTCGTAGTCTTCACAAATGATCTATGTGTGTCATCTAAGTATATATTTAGAAGTTATTTAATGTTATAAGAACTTGAATGGAATCCATTTCCAATATCTATAGGTCAGGAATAAACATTAACAACGATATGTTCGATATGACCGATATGTGTGATATATGGGCTATAAATGACCAATATGTATGACATAAATGTGTATTTGTAGGTTATTTGTTGTTTTAATATCTTAGATGATCTTAAATTCTGAAAAAAACGACAAAAAATGGATTTTTTGAGCCATTTCTAACATTTCCACCGATTTGTCGATATATCGACGATATATCCCGATATATCCATTTCCATGCAGATCAAAATGATATCGATACGGCCTTCCTTGATTATCACATTTGAGCTGCATAGGAAGTGGTACTTCAATCGTTAAATCGGTTAGGACAGATTTAACCTACATCATCTCAGTACTACCTTGGGCCATAGCTCTATATTCTGATTCTGCGCTGGATTGAGCAACAACTGTTTGTTTCTTACTCTTCCATGAGACTAATGAGCTGCCAACAAAAATAATAAAGCCTGAAGTAGACTTCCCGTCATTAGGACATCCAGCATAATTCACATCTGCACACCCTGTAACAGAGAGAGACGTGTCTCTCCTAAACAGAAGACCCGCACCTGGAGATGACTTAAAGTATCTCAGAATCATGAATACAACATCCATGTGCGCTTGCCTGGGTTGCTCCATGAACTGACTTACTTTACTCACAACAAAAGATATATCATCCCTGGGTGATAGTGACATACAATAATTTTCCTACCAGTTCTCTATAGCGTCTCTTGTCCACCTCCTCAAATCCATCATCATGAAGCTTCACATTAGGATCCATTGGGGTAGTAGCTGGTCTACATTCTGTCATTCCTGTCTCAGATAGAAGATCAGTAATATACTTCCTTTGTGTCATAACCATACCCTGTTGATTTCGTGCAAATTCCAGTCTAAGGAAGTAACGAAGCATACCCAAGTCCTTGGTAACAAACTGATGTCCAAAGAAGTCTTTTGCTGCCTGAATTCCCTGTGCATCACTGTCAGTGATAACAATGTCATCAACATAAACCAAGGTGACCACAATACCTCGCTGGTCTCTCTTTATAAAGAGAGTATTATCTGCAATAGATCTGACAACCCCCTTCTGTTCAATCAATTCTAAGAGCTTCTGAAACCAAGCCCTCGGATTCTCTTAAGGCCATATATAGCCTTATGAAGATGGCATACCATACTGGACTCCCCCTCAGTAGCAAACCTAGGTGGTTGCTGCATGTAGACCTCCTCCTGCAAATCACCATACAAGAAAGCATTTTTGACATCTAACTGGAAAAGGGGCCAATCTCTCACCACAACAACGGAAATGAGAATCCGTAATGTAGAATGATGCGCCACAGGAGAGAATGTATCATGATAGTCCACCCCATATGTTTGGGTGAACCCACGAGCAACCAACCTGGCCTTGTATCGGTCCACTATACCATCAACGCGCTGCTTCACAGTAAAAACCCATTTGCTACCAACAACAGATGCACCTGGCGGAGGGTGACAACACTCCACGTGCCTCGCGATTGTAATGCTACCATCTCTTCCTCCATGGCTAAATTCCATGGACTGCTCTGCAAGGCTTCCTGATACGATCGTGGTATCTGTACAGCTGACAAGCCCACAACAAAGTGTTGAAATTCCTTGGACAGACGCTCCAAGGAAACATGAGAACCAAAGTCCCCCATATTTGGGGTTCATCGTACGTGCACGCTTCTGCCTCCGGAGTGCAATAGGATATCCATATCATCAACATGAGTAGGAGAAGTATCATTTGCACCCTGAACCTCATTCTGTGCAAGCAAATCACGTGTGCCATCAAAAGAACTCAAATGATCAAGACATACCTCGGGCGTGCTGGATGATGGAGGAGGCGTATGAGCCTGAGGCCTTCGCTGGTAGACCTGTGGAAAGAAAGTAGGAGACAGTGATGGTAGTGGTGGTGGACCTAGAGGAGAACATGGCAATAACGGAGGAGGTGGCATACAATGTTGCAGAAGACGGTATTCGGTATTCAGTCGGAGGGGTCACTGAATAGAGAATAATCGGTATTCGGGCGACTATTCGGAATTATTCGATTTTGTATTTTTTAATATAAAAATTATTTATAATCCATATATTCTTATATTTTTATAAATATATGGTCATTAGTTAACATGAATCCAAGATAAAAGTACCAATCAATATAATAGATATATAGAATATGACATTTGTTGCGATACTGTGGTAAAATGTAACCCATAAAAACTAAAAATTAAAAATAAAAAAATAAAATATCAAAAGTCAAACTCCAGTCGGCCGAATAGTCGGGCGACTATTCGGTCGGGCCGACGATTGACCGACTGGAGGTCTATTCAGTTGGGGACCCCCCGCACCGCATAGTCGGACCGACTATTCGGGATAGTCGGCCGACTATTGCAACACTGGTGGCATATAAATATCTTTGTCATCCTCTGAAGGAACAAGCCTATCACCTGTGGGAGAAAAATACATAATAGACTCAAAGAAGGTGATATCAACACTGACATAGTACCTTCGTCGAATAGAGTCAAAATAACGATAGCCATTTTGGATTTCGGAATACCCAACAAATACACATTTGACAGATCTGGGAGGAAGCTTGTCAAGACCAGGAGAGAGTTTATGAATAAACGCAACCGATCCAAAGACACGAGGCGTAAGCAAGAAAAGATCCTTCTCGGGATACGCAATCAAGAACGAGACCTTTTCTCCTAACGCTGAAGAAGGCATACGATTCACCAGGTAACAAGCAGTTAGAACCATATCTCCCCAATAGGAATGAGGAGCACGGCTCTGAATCAAGAGGGTCCTGGTAACGTCTAACAGATGACGGTGTTTTCTTTCAGCCACCCCATTCTGTTGGGAGGTATATGGACACGATGTCTGATGCACAATGCCATGAGATTTAAGAAATTGAGAGAGTTGAGTACTGCAGAATTGTAGAGCATTGTCTGAACGTATGTACTTGATTCTGGCAGAAAAAATGTTCTTTACTTCATTAATAAAAGACTGAATAACAAAACCAACATTAGACTTATTCTTGAGAAGGAAAACCTAACATAACCTAGAAAACTCATCAACAACAACAAGATAAAATCTATATCCCTAATGATCTGGGACACGACTAGGACCCCAAATATCGAAATAGAACAACTCAAATAGACTATGACTAGTTGGACCCTGACGACTCTGAAAAGAGGACCAATGATGCTTTCCAAGCTGGCAGGCCTCGCACTGGAAAGTGGAGCGAGGAGAAATATGTGGAAGAACATGAACCAGCTTTTGCAAAGGAAGATGACCAAATCGCAGATGCCACATATACAGAGAAACAAACCCAATGTGTAAAGAGGATGAGACACCGCCATATGGAGACTGCACAAGTCTGTAAAGGCCCCCTTGCTCATGTCCAGTTCTAATCACTATGTCTGTAAGTATATCCTGAAACACAAGAGTAGATGGATCAAATATGGCACGACAATGTAAATATTTGGTGATTTGACTAATTGATAATAAATTCATGGAAAATTCAGGTGCATAGAGAACATTAGGAAGTCGCAAGGTAGGAGTCAACTGCAGCTCTCCCTGACCAGTGATGGGGGAATGTGTATCATCTGCTATCTCAACTGATCGTCCAGACTGGACAGGATGAAAAACACTGAACTGATCTCAGTCACCACAGAGATGATGTGATGCACATGAATCCATGATCCACTCTGACAAGTCTGCCCTGTAACACGTAGTAAAGGCAAACATTGTACCTGGCGTAGATGTTGATGCTGAGGCTGATGCAGCCACTTCTGAGGATCCTGAAGGAGAGCTAGTGGATCCAGATGTGTCAGGCATAATCTCTCTCAGTCGTGTTATGAGCTCATCAAACCTCTGATCAGGTAAACTCCCAGTCTGTGGTGTCTGCTCTGCAACCCTGGCTGACGCAGGAGACCCATGCTTAGAATAGCAGGTTTCCTCAGAATGACCTGTCCTGTGGCAGAAGGTGCACGGTCGACCTCGACCGCCACCTCCTCTACCATGGTTGGAACTTCCTCGACCACGATATACTGTATGGTTGCCTCTACCACGTAAAGCCTCCATAGCTGAAGATGTCTGGTGCTGTAAGGTACTACCAGAGGATATGGATAGTCTGCTCAATCTTCGATACGCCTCCTCCATCAGAGGTATGGTAGAATCAGTGAGGATCTGGGCACGAGCTGCATCATACTTCGGATCCAGGGCTGCTAGAAATACCCAAGTCATCATGGAGTCTCTATATACCATGAGCTGCTCTGGTGTAGCAGTCAAAGGTATGTAACCGTGTAGCTTCTCAAACATACCCCTCAGAGAAGTATAGAGAGTGTGAAGAGGACGACCATTCTGCTTCGATGTGAAGATATCATGCTGGAGTTGGAGTATCTTAGACTCATTCTTTGTCGGGGAGTAAGTCACGGCAAAAATGTCCCACATAGCCTTTGCAGTAGGCTGACTCAGTATATGATTAGCTATCTCCATGGAAACGGTCCCAGATAGCCATACACGAGCATACGCATCATCCGCCTCCCATGAGGAATTTATCCCAGTCTTGTCATGTGGCTCCTCTGTAGTGAGGATGTGCTTCTTGCCATTACATTGCATCAAACTCATGAACTGCATGTCCCATAGTTCATAGTTGGTTCCATCCATTTTGACAATGGGTGCCGGACCTTTGAAGGCACCTAGTGATGGAACATCCACCTTGTTGTCGGACATGATGACAACGATCTCTATAGACTGGGATTACACCAAGCTTTAGACGAGAATGTCTACTCGAACATATATGAAGGCGATTGTGGGCGTAGACTCATACCACAACCCCTTCCATGCCTCGAAGTTTTCTTGGAAGAACTAGGTTCCGATGCTCACAGTTACGCAGAGCACTAGTGCACAGGCGCACGACCCCGCGTGAGAGGCTAGGGTGCAAGAGGCGCTTGGATGCAGGGGAGCACTAGGGCATGCAGGGGAGTGTGTGAGGACCTAGAGCGCAGGACGCACAAGGCGCAACCGCGCTACAGCGCAGGCGCGCAAGAGCACGCGCGCATGAGGCGCTAGGGCGCGCAGGCTGCGCACGGCACATCCACGCGACAGCGCAGGCGCGCGAGACCGCAGGGGCACGGGGAGCATGAGGATTTGATCGTGCGGCAACAGCGGCGCGTGAGGCTTTCGGTGGGGATGAGGAACTAGGGCACAGGCTCCGATCTAGGACCATCGCTCTGATACCATGTTGAAGGGAACGGAAAAGATGTTTATTATCAAACCCTAGAGCTCTCTTATATAGGAGAAAAGCTCTATGGGTAAATTACAAAGAAGGGACCATAGAACATAAACATGATAGAAAGAACACGATAACACAAATATCGTATCCACCTCATGTTGCACATGTAGACGATTTTGATGAACACATCCCACATAACTTCGGGCTTGATTGACGACATGCAGAGCTGGCTGACATTGATCTTTTTCCATTATAAAGTGACAATTCACCTCAACATGCTTGATGTGACTGTATTGGATAAGGTTCTTTGCTAGGTTGATTGCAACTTTGTTGTTATATCATAACTGTATTGAGATATTGGTTTGGAAGTCCATATAATCAAATATGTTCTGAACCCAAAGCAATTCTGCAATCCCGAGTGCTATTGCACGATACTCATCCTCTGCACTCAATCTAACCCAAATAGTTTGCTTCTTGCTTCTCCATATGATCGAGGATCCTATTTCCAATTCATCGGGTTCTTACATTTATCGGATCTAGTTACTCAATAATAACTTTATTGAATAACAAAAGAATGTTCAAAATTAAAGATGTTAGAAAACATGGTCAAAAAACAATTGACTATCTTTCATTCATAAAATAAAACTTACCATGAATATATATGTATGTATGTATGTATATATGTCACATAGTATATTCATTTACTTGTACACTTCATGCTAGAAAAGAAGAACAAAAAAATACCAAAAATATCTAATGTTGTAGTGGAAACAAGTGGTTGACTGGTTGCTGACTTTTTGGTGGCTCACTGATGCTTGTTGATTTTTTAGAATAAATAGGAAATAAATGGAGCAATGGCTCAATAGCGAGAGAAGAAAATAGAAAAGTATGTGGTGAGGGTCTAAAATTGTTCATTTCATTTTCTATGAGAGCATTTCATTTTGTTAATTCCCTTTCTATATTCCAATTCTCTTTAGTCTTATACATTCTACTCCACATAGGAATTAATACAAATTATAATATTCTTCCACTTTTCAATGATAATCAGGTAGCGTTATTTATAGCTAACAATCCAGCATTTCATGAAAGAACAAAGCACAACGAGGTAGACTGTCATTACACTCGTGATTTGATCCAAAAGGGGCTTATCTTAACATCTTATGTTGCGTCAGGAGATTAGATTGCAGATATGTTAACTAAAGCTCTGGCCAGAGGTCATTTTCATCATTGTTGTTCCAAGCTGAGCATGATAGATATATATGCTCCAGCTTGAGGGGGAGTGTTAAGATATTTGTGTTATCGTGTTCTTTCTATCATGTTTATGTTCTATGGTCCCTTCTTTGTAATTTACCCATAGAGCTTTTCTCCTATATAAGAGAGCTATAGGGTTTGATAATAAACATCTTTTCCATTCCCTTCAACGCATACAAGCAAGTTGGGCACGATACATGTCCATGTTCATCTTAAGGGGGAGTTTGAGAGGTATAGTTGGATAAATGAATCTTGGCGTGGATTTATTTGACTCTTAACCCTATAAATACTGTCACATCCCACAGTTGATGATTAATAGTAAAAGAAGTAAACATGGCCACTTGTGTGTGCTACGCCAACATTCCTGTGATCCTTCCATTAGGACAGGGTTTCAAAGTAAATCCTTATGACATTGTGTTAGATTTCTTAGTTGTGTGTTATTTTCACATTAATAATTTTATGAGATAATTGACAAATATGCAATTTACTTTGTCGTTTATGCATCAGTTTATAATATTGTGTGAGGAAAATCTAAAAGTAACAATTATATCTGAAACCAGAAATATAGGTGACTTCATTAAAGATGTACTGGCTTATGTTCAAATATGCCCCTGATTCGATAGGAAGATAATCTACATATCTTGATGCTGTTGAGAGTTGTAGTACTAAATATGCTACAAATAATCACAACTAAAAGCAAAAAAAACAAAATTTTGATAATCTTTACCTGCGGAAAAATAAAAAAGAGTTCCTGAGGCCGATAGACAAGAGTCATAACTTCATTTACGTTTGGTGCGACTGTTTTCAAAGCAAGATGTTTTAAAACCACTCTTAGAGGTGCCCCAAGTACCACGTCTCTCACAGATGCAATCTTTTCAAACAGAGCAAGCTTTTGTTCTGTGCACAGACGGATCAAGAAGTTAAATAATTTACAAGAAATTGCTAGTAAGAAAGAGTCCCAGACATAAGCACTGCGTATGTACAAAAAGGTTTGAAGTAAGAATGATCACTAAATGAGTAAATGCATTTAATCAAGATATCAAACCGCTTAACCAAGATGTCCAAGCAACCTGGTAGGAAAAACCTAAAGCTACCCCACCATTTGAAATGTCAAAAATGTCAAATTCCCGATCTGATTGGTTCTGACGCCATATGGAAAAACACAAACAATAATCGCAAACAAGCAATCACAAGATCACATCAATGTATATGCAAGGGTAAAAATACAGGAGAGGATTTCCTGGTGCACACATGCAGCAATCACTTTCTTTTTTCAAATAAATGTTTTGAAGCGGAGAATGCGGACTATTTTTGTGAGAGACTAAAGTGTTGTGAATATTGCTCTTCGATCTCATGAGACCTTTTTAATATCATAATGACCTTGGGAAAGAAATTCAGTGAACCTTCATCCGAAGGAAGTTTGGTCAAATTTAGCTTTAACGTGATGTCATAACCATCTTTTGGGGGATCAAGCATCTGCACCACCGGACCATAAATAGCCTTCACAGCTTCAACTGCACCCAAAGGAAGAGAACCGAAATAAGCAGCCTCTTGTCCCTGAGCTGGTATCGAGAGTGAGATGAATAAGAATTGCGGTCGCTTTACCGAGAACTGCCATCAAAACCATTAATACAATGAACACCTAAACTTGAATATTCTTACCAAGATACTTAAAAGATTTGTTTTAAGTGATACAATTAGAAAATCATCCCTCCTATTTAATTTTCTATATTTCACCATTCAGATCAAGAAAATAACCTCTCTAGTATCCAAAGGTAATGGAGACGCCATTCCCCTGTAGTATCTTGAATTTAAATAAGTGTACCGCAATTCAACTACATCATCAGAAATTGCAACACACACATTAAATGCCACTTAGAAATTATATTTATTTGGTGGAAAATTTAGTATTCCCCACAAAACAGTTTCACGGTCCATATGAACTGTTAATACAAACAGTTTGAAAAACAAGAAAAAAAGATGCATCGGGTAGAACGGGATAACTGGTGCATGCAGAGATCAGATAGCCAAATCTTGTAATGATAGTCAGGTATTATATTGTTGGAAAATGATTACTAAACTTCAATACCGAGACAATGCCCTGCTGACAATGGGATAATGTCCACATTATCTCCAACAATTGGTTTTCTGGATTCCAGAAATCAGACTCAATTAATGATGGGAAAGGGGTTATGACCAGTTGCTGGCATCTAACTAGTTACCTCACCAATCTTCCCAGAATAAATAGTTTCCTGCCTCCATATATTGACTATATATTGCCCTCATATCCCAGGAGTCAAAAAGCTTTCGCACTGGCAAACTTTGGAAGATGCCGGTGGGAAAACACACAAAAAGATCAGGCCATAGGAACACAGGTGGGAAAACACACAAAAAGATCAGGCCATAGGAACACAAGGATATGCATGGAAAACCCTTCATTACGGAAGGGAAAAACTACTGGAGGATACCTAACGCATATATATTATTAGGTTTTTCTTCTATACCACTTAATCATCAATAATTATGTGATGCATACAATATTTTATTGAGTAATGAGTTCAACAAATCCAAACCCTTCCTTCTTTTACTTAAGGTTGGCACTTAGGTACTGATTGGTGTAGGTCACATTGATTGGTATTCTGAGTCAGTGAACATATTAATGTTTGTTTAGCGTTCATTCGATAATAGCTCGAAAAATGCTCATTCATTACTAAACAAACGGTATATAAACTTCAAATATTAGTTCGATAAGCTTAACGAACCAAACATGAACTTAACATACATTTGTTCGATAAAGGCTCGAGTTCAAATAGACTTTATATGTGTGTGTCTGTGTACATATAAATCTTCCAGGGATACACATAAATTTTTTAGGACAAATAAAACTGAGTAAGAATAGGGGGTCTTTAATCCATTTCAACATGAACCATTTTCTATTTTCATAATGCTTATCGGACTATAGGACTTTATTATCGAATTATAGTTTTGAACGTGCTCATCTTAACAAGTTTGACCATAAGTTAAACTGTTGAATTATTATCGAACCGAACTCATTCGTTTTCCAAAGGAACTCGAACATATACTTCGGAACCTATATCGAACCGAACTCAAACTTTCGAACTTTTTAACGGTATAATTTGTTCGGTGAGGACGAGTTCACTCCGACCACAACCCGATCATTTGGTCCTTCGGGGAGGACGTGAGACTGAGGACTTTCTTCATATTTGAACGTTCATGGTTGCTGGAGGAGGGATTCTGCAACATGGTGGTGGAGTTTTGGCGGAGCAGGCATCTGGAGGGGTCAGCTTCGACTATTTTGGCTCAGAAGCTCGGGTTGTTACAGAAGCATTTAATTGAGTCCAAGAGGTGTATCATAAAGCAGAGGCAGAGTGTGAGGGTGGCAGTGCAGGAGGTCATTTCTTGCCTCGATGCGGTGGACACGAGGGAGTTGTTGTCTCATGAGGTTGAAAAGAGATGCACCTATTTGAACCAAGTGCAGTTTGAGGATAGAAAGGAGGTCGAATGGAGACAGAGGTCGAGGCAGAGGTGGTTGAGGGAGTGGGATAACAATATGCGCTTTTTCCATTCCATGGCCAGTGGCAGAAGACGTTAGAATTTCATTAGGAGCATTGAAGTGGGAGGGGTGTAGGTGATGAGTGACGCGGAGATCGGTCGGCAACTCAGGTCCCATTTCATCGCATTCTCCAAGAGGGCAAGAGGGGCGGGTTGGGGGTGGCGTGGGCAGGGGAGTGGGGTATATCTCCACCCAAGAGGCTGAGGGACCGGTGGAACCCATTTCGTAGGAAGAGACTAGGCGGGCTCTATGGAAGCTAAATGCGAATGGGGCCCAGGGCCCAGATGGTTTCTCGATGTGTTTCTTTAAGGAGTTTTGGGAGTGTGTGAAGGAGGAGGTGGTAACGGTCCTGCAGGAATTCGAAGAGGGAAACCAGGGATTCGAGCGCCTGAATAAGGCGCTCATGTTTCTGTTGTCCAAGCGGGAGGGGGTTGTTCGTGTGGAGGATTTTAGACCTATCGCTCTGTCCAATGCGATCTACCTCCTTGTTGCCAAGGTCCTGGAGAACCACTTGCGGAGTGTCTTGGGGGCATCATTTCTCTTGAGCAGACAGCTTTTGTGCTCGGTAGGCTCTTGGGTGCTGATTTCGGAGTTGGTGTTGGATTGGAAGAGGGAGAAACAGAATGGAGTCCTTTGGAAAGTGGTTTCTCTAGGGCCTATGACTGAGTTGATTGGTGCTTCCTTTGGCGGTCGCAGCAAAAGAGAGGTTTCCTTGATAGATGGATTGGTTAGGTGAAAAGGTGCATCACAATGGCATCGTATTCGTTTCTTGACAATGGTAGACTAAGGGTTTTTTCCAGCCCCAATGGGGGTGCGGCAGGGGTGCCTGCTAGCACCTCTTCTTTTTGTGATTGTGGCAGATGCGCTTGTCGTAATGATGAGGTTGGAAACGGCTGACGGATTGTGTTGGGTTCATGAGAAGCGACACTTCCATCCCCATTCTGCAGGATACCAACGACATGGTTATGTTTATTGATGGGGACCCAGAGCATGTGATAAATGCCTCATGTATTATGGATATCTTTGGAGAGGTCTCAAGCCTGAGATTGAACAAGGACAAGTCCATGGTCATCCCGTTTGGTGAGACACAGGAGGAGACTCGGGATCTTTACCGTGTCTTGCGTTGTCCGAGGGGATCTCTTCGGACCACATACTTGGGGGTCCCTTTGATTGATGGCAGTTGCGGGTGGTGATTGACAGAGTGGAGAGTAACGTGGCAGGTTGGAAGGCAAGAACGCTCTCCAAGGGGGGAAGCTGGTCCTCCTTAAGCATGTTATATCCGTTATCCCGATTTTCTAATGGGATATTTACATCCATAACCCTGAGTAATTTCGCAATAACATTCATAACCCTGCATAATAGCGAATTACATGGTAAACCCTGAGAAATGCTTAACTCTTACACAACATAACCATCTGTTATGTTCCATTTGAGATGTCTGTTATCTATGACGGTATTCGTTAAGGAAAAGACAAAGTTGCCCCTAATACATACTCTTATTTGCAAATCATGCTATTTCATCTCTCTCCATCATCTTGGTGCGGGAGATGAGGTCGCAGGCCAAAGTCGAGGAAGAAGGAGCTGTTGGAGGTGGTCGCCTGGAAGCTCGAAATGTTTATCGGGGCTCCTGGGTCGTCGGGGCTTCGGAAGGAGGGGCCTCCCAGGCATGTGCAGGCACGCACGCCGCGGGGCGTGTCTCGGACCTTGCAGGCACGCACGACGCGGGGGGAGGCTCCTAGGGTTGCGTGGCGTTGGGGCTTAGGGAGGAGGGGCTCCCAGGCACGTGCAGACGGCGGGGGAGGGGGGGAGTCGTCGAAGCTTGCACGCGCGGCGGGGTGGGAGGGGGCTCCTGGGGCGGGGGCTTTGGGAGGAAGGGGCTCCCAGGCATGCGCAGGGTGGGGGCTCCGGGTCAGAGCTTGCAGGGGGCCCTCATTGCCCTCCCGCAGCGGCCGCTCAACACCCGCCCTCACCGCCCCCTCCCCGTTCTCCCTCGACCCCGAGCACAGAGCGTACAGCGCCGCTGCCACATCCTTCTTCTCCCTCGACCCACCGACCTCCAGCAGTTCCACCAGTAGCAGGATCGCCCCTGCGCGTCCGATCGCTGCGCGGTGCTCCTCCCCGCCTTGTGAGAGTCGCAGCAGCGCGCACGCAGCGTTCTCCCGCGTTGCCGAGGTCGATCCCGCCTTAAGCGCACGGACGAGGGGGCAGATGGCACCGACGGAGGAGATGAGGGGCTTGTTTTCGTCAAGGAGGGACAAGTTAAGGACGGCGGTGACGGCGTGCTCCTAGAGATCACAGTCCGGGGAGGATATGAGTGCGACGAGCGATGGCACGGCGCCGAGGCGGGCGAGGCGGAGACAGGAGGCATTGTCGTCGTGCTTGGCGAGGAGGCGGATCTCCATAGCGGCGGTGCAGCGGACGGCGAGGGACGGGGAGGAGAGGTCGGAGATGAGGGAGAGCGCCAGATCGTCGGAGTAGTGGAGGACGGAGAGGTGGCGGGAGAGGAGAAAGTCGCCGGAGCGATCGCTGTTGTAGTTGGAAAAGGCGCCAAAATCAGTGGAGGAAGAGGAGGCGGACGACAGGATGCGGTTGATGTGCCGGTAGCTCTCAGGGTTGGCCGCCTCCATCCCCAGTTGCTGAGGTGGCGGAGGGGGTGGCTGTAGGCGGAGGGAGGGAGGAGGAGGAAGGGGGAGGGGTCGCTAAGCTGGAAGATGGAGGACAATTTTTTTAAATTTTTTTCAGCCGTTGGATACAAGAAAGGTTGGATTAACCCAACGATATGGTTTGGTTAAGGGAAAAATTAACGGAGGGTCATGAGTGTGAGGCGGAGTGATTACTCAAGGTTTATCATGTAATTCGTTACTATGCAGGATTATGAATGTTATTACGAAATTACTCAGGGTTATGGGTGTAAATATCCCTTTTCTGATTTTCAATGAGATTGATGCCTGTAGGGGTGCAGCAAAGGCTGGAGAGGATGGGAAAGCGCATCTTTTGGTCAGACAGGGACATGAGGGTGGGGGATTGCACTTGGTGGGTTGGGACAAGGTGACGATGACAAAGAGGGACGAGAGGAATTAGTGTCTGCAGTTTGGAGCTCATGAATAAGGCTCTGTTGACGAAGTGGGCTCTCATGATCTGGGGAAAGTTAGATGACTTGGTTTGCATGGTGATTCGGAGCATCTATGGGGTCAATAACTCGTGGAGACAAGAGGCATGCAAGTTGTCATTGTCGCTTTAGAGGGGGATTTCTAGTGTCATGTTGAAGATGGTTGTTCTCGTGAGACCGATGCTGGACGATGGGTACGGCTTTGGCTTCTGGAAGGATGATTGATTGGGGTTGGGTCCTCACAGTGAAAAGTACCCACGTCTCTTCACCATCACGAGGGATAGGAATGATAGGGTGCATCAGGTTTGGTCGACGGGAACTTGGTACCCAACCTTCGCTTCTGCTTTGTCAGACCAGAGGTGCAATCAGATTGTGACCCTCTTACGGGATCTGGCGGAGGTTGATGGCCTCGACGAGGGAAGGGACTATTTTTCTTGGAATGAGGGAAGTTTTCCGGTGAAGAAGGCATATCGAACATTTGACAGGATGTGTGGTGTTGTTCAGGAGGAGTTTGCTTGGGACTATAGTAAGCTTGCAAAAGTCGGCCGACTAGTCGGTCCGACTAGTCGAGTCGGGGGGTAGTCGACTCAACTAGGCCTAGTCGGCCCTTAGTCGGTCCACTCGACTAGTCTGGCCGACTAGTTGGCCTAGTCGGCCGACTAATCGGCCGACTTTTACAACAACCTTTTTTATTTTTTTTGTTTTTCACTTTTTTTAAAGCAATCATATTCTAATATGAACTCAGCCATGGCCGGTCCCAAGCCCGGGCAAATGAGGGTTGCGCGTTAGGTAGCCGACAACCAGCGCAGGAGAGTTAAATTTGTAAATAGTGTTCTTAAAGTTCTTCTAAGAACACTATTTATGAATTTATCTCGAAATCGTTCGGATCTTTTAAACATGGATTTAAGCAAACATACAGATTTCGTTGGGGCGTTCCCTACTTGCGACGCGTTGCATCGCCCGAATGCAATGAAAAATGGCAAGGGCCGCTACATCGCAGCCTGGATGTAGTTCAAAATTTGCAAGGGTTCTCGCATGAGGAACGCATGCGGGTAAATAAGCTAGTTCCGCTGCATCACCGCCCGGATGCAGTCCAAAAATTGCAAATAATGGACGCATGCGAGTAAAGAAGTTAGTCCAAAAGAGATTTGCAAAGGAAGTTACGGATTGGTAGTTGGAATATCGGTACTTTAACTGGAAAATTGATGGAGATAGTGGATACAATGGAAAGAAGGAAGATTTATATATTATGTCTTCAAGAGACTAAATGGGTTGGAGAGAAAGCAAGGGAAATCAAGAAGACAGGCTTTAAACTTTGGTATTCAGGTAAAGATAAGGACAGAAACGGTATTGGAGTGGTTGTTCATAAAGATTTGAAGGATTGTGTGGTTGAGGTGCAAAGATTTGGAAATCGGATTATTTTGCTAAAGTTGGTGCTTGAAGAAGAAATTATGAATATCATATCAATTTATGCACCGTAAATTGGTTTAGATGAAAGGACTAAGCAAGCTTTTTGGGAGGATCTGGATAAGATTTTACAAGGAATCCCACACAGAGAGATGGTTTGCATAGGTGGAGATCTTAATGGACATGCGGGAAAAGATGTTTCAGGGTATGCAAGTGTGCATGGAGGACATGGTTTTGGGGATAGAAACAAAGAGGGAAAAGTCATTCTGGATTTTGTAACTGCATATGATCTTTTCATAGCAAACACTCTTTTCAAGAAGAGGGAGGAGCATTTAATTACTTATAAGAGTGGCTCAACTAGAACACAGATCGATTACTTTGCGTTGAGGAGAAGAGATCGGTTGTGTTGCAAAGATTGCAAAGTAATCCCTGGAGAGAGTTTGACAACCCAACATTGCTTGTTAGTCTTGGATTTACAAATAAAAGGGCTGGTAAAGAAAAGAAAGTTCCTAAGATCACTAGAACTAGGTGGTGGAATCTTCCGCTAAAGCAATCAAGCTTCAAGGAGAAGGTTTTAGAAGAATTATCTTGGGATTGTAGCGGTAGTGCAAACGAGAAGTGGGAGGCAGTAGCATTTTGTATCCGAAAGGTAGCCAAAGAGATGCTAGGCGAGTCAAAAGGAGGAGCTCTGGGTCAAAAGGAGGCTTGGAGGTGGAGTGAAGAGGTGCAAGAGAAGCTAAAAATTAAAAGAGCTTGCTTTAAAGCTATGTCTAAGGATAGAACAGAGGAAACTGTCACAGACTATAAAATAGCGAAGAAGGAAGTAAAGAAGGCTGTAAGCGAAGCTAAGTCAAAAGCTTATGAGGTTTTGTATGAAAATCTCAACTCTAAGGAAGGCCAGAAGGATATATTCAGGTTGGCCAAAGCAAGAGAAAGAAAGACCAAAGACCTTTCTCAAGTGAGATGCATTAAGGACGAGGAAGGTCACGTGCTTGTTACTCAGAAGGATATAGAGACTAGATGGGAGCAATACTTCCATAAACTTTTCATTGGAGAAGGAAATAGAGAGATCACTTTGGGTGATCTAGCTAGTAGTGAAAGTTACTTGAATCGTGCATGCTATAGACAAATACAAAGAAAAGAAGTAGAGGAGGCTTTGAAGGATATGAGACTTGGGAAAGGTGTTGGACCGGATGGCATCCCTGTAGAAGTATGGAAAGTTTTAGGTGAGCGTGGTTTGACTTGGTTTACGAATCTATTCAATGTTATTTGGCGAAGCAAGAAAATGCCTGAAGATTGGAGGAGGAGTATCGTGGTGCCTCTTTATAAGAACAAAGGAGACATTCAAAATTGTTCAAATTACAGAGGTATCAAGTTGATGAGTCACACTATGAAAATTTGGGAACGTGTGATCAAAAGAAGGTTGAGGCAAGTTTCTCAAGTAAAGGAAAATCAATTCGGATTCATGCCAGGTCGCTCAACTATTGAAGCCATCCATTTCCTGAGGAGAACAATGGAGATTTATAGAGCTAAAAGGAAGAATCTCCGTATGATCTTTATTGATTTGGAGAAGGCGTATGATTCCGTCCCACGAGAGATACTGTGGAGAGTTTTGGAGAAGAGACAAGTACATGTCCTATACATTAATCTCATAAAGGATATGTATGATAGGGCTTTATCTTGTGTAAGGACCCCGACGGGGAAGACTGACTATTTTGATATCAACATTGGTTTACATCAAGGTTCAGCTTTGAGTCCATTTCTTTTTACTTTGATTATGGACGAGTTGACAAGTCACATTCAGGATGAGTTACCTTGGTGTATGTTATTTGCTGATGATATTGTGTTGATTGACGAGACTATAGATGGAGTAAATGAGAAGCTTGAGGTTTGGAGACATGCATTGGAGACTAAAGGTTTTCGTATAAGTAGGGCTAAGACGGAATATATGGAATGCGCCTTTGATGGAAGCAATGGTGAAGGAATCGAGGTGAAGATTGGTGACGATAACATTCAGAAGAGAGATTCTTTTAGATATATGGGATCTATTTTGCAACATGATGGGGGAATTGATGGAGATGTTACTAATAGAATAAATGCAGGCTGGCTAAAGTGGAGAGGAGCCTCCGCTGTTCTCTGTGATAAGAAAATTCCTTTAAAAATTAAAGGAAAGTTTTACAAAGCAGTCGTGAGACCTGCTATGCTTTATGGTTCTGAATGTTGGCCTGTGAACCATAGACATGTGCAGAGAATGGCTGTAGCAGAAATGAAAATGCTAAGATGGATGTGTGGACATACACGTAAAGATCGGATTCGGAATGATGCTATCAGAAAGAAAGTTGGTGTAGCTCCGATCGAGGATAAGATGCAAGAAAACCGCTTAAGATGGTTTGGTCATTTGCAAAGAAGGTCAACTGATGCACCGGTTAGGAGATGCGAGTGTCGGGATGTTGAGCTGGCTAAGAGAGGGCGAGGACGGCCCAAGAAGTGTTGGAAAGAGACTATACGAAGGGATCTTAGTTTTTTGGATATAAGTACGAGATTGACCCAAGATAGATCTGAATGGAGGCGAAGAATCCATGTAGCCGACCCTACTTAATTGTGGGAAAAGGCTTTGTTGTTGTTGTTGTAATCATATTCTAATATGCTTGATGTTACATTTAAAGTCAATTACTTCTTTTGTTTCATCATGATGTCATATAAAATGTACAAATATATGTATATACATACGAATATATGTATAAAAAACTGATTTATATATTTAAAATAATTAAAAATTCAAAACCGACTAATGACCGACTAATTCCGACTAGTCGCCCGACTGCCGACTAATCCTTAGTAGGTGACCCCGCCGACTGAACACCGACTATCGATTTCTGCAACCTTGGACTATAGAATTATTTGGGCTAGCAGGGTTCCTATGCAGATAAAGGTCTTCATGTGGTTAGCGAGGCGTGGGCGGCTACTTTCAAAGGCACGCAGGGCAAGGTTGTTTGGTACCGGGGAGATCCTATGTGATAGATGCAGCCTTGAGCAAGAGGATTCTGAACATCTCTTTTTTGGCCGCAATACCTTGATTACGATATGGGAGCTGACGATTGTCACATGACTTCACTCCGTGGACAACGCGTCATACTGGATCTCGATCAGAGTGGCGTATGGAAGTTCTCAAGAAGACGTGGTTGGTCCTTTTGCCCTAATCTGGGTCATTTGATGTACTAGAAATGAGAAAATCTTTCAGGGGGCGTCCGTTTCTCTGTAATATGATTTGGGATATTACAGTGCACTGGTGTCAATGTGGCATAACATGTAAATTCTAGTTTAATTTCTAGTTGTATTATATATGTACTCTGGTTTTAGTTTAATAAATTTGTGGTGAGTTCCAATCTTGGGACTACACCCTCGTTCTCCTCAAAAAATCATTTGTTCGGTGCTTCACTGTGAACACCCACTTACATCTCACAATAGATGCTCCTGCAGGAACTGTAACAACGCTACATGTGCTACATGATTGTAACATGGCCATCTCCTCCATGACAAGAGTCGCAAGATGCTACTGACTTTCCTGCATCCCCTCCCGATATGTCTGTGATATCTCTACAATTGACAACCCCATCACAAACCTCCTGAAATCATCTAAAATCGACCCAAGGAAACATGGGTTGCAAGAGGATATGTAGCACAAGTACGTCTTCGCTTCTGCGGAGCAATGGGCACATTAAGATCACACACCTCCTCATCAACCTGTAAACCATCCTCCCGAGAGGGCACCTGGTCATCCTGTAAAGAATCATGTTGTATGGACAAATCACAAGTGCAATCAGAAGAAACAATGTGCTATGTACATGGGATGTACTGGATGATGGGGAAGGCCCATGAGCGGAGGGAACTATATGAGGCTTGCGAACATAAAAATGTGGTAATAAATAGGCCGACGTACTGGGTGTTGGTGCAAAGACGAGCACAGGAGCAGGTGTAGGTACTTAAGGTGGCGAAGGCGGTGGTGGTGGAGGTAGTGGAAGCAGTAAGGTGTAGATAATGGAGGTGTTGTAGCCATAGGAGGAGGCACATATACATCCTCTCTAGAGTCAGACTGAGTTGACCTAACACATGTAGGACTCAAAAAAGGTGATATTAACACTAACATAGACTTCTATCGAACTGGATCAAATAGCGATACCCCTTTTTTGGGTACAAAAGTAGCCTACAAAGACACACTTGACAGCTCTAGGAGAGAGCTTGTCATAACCAGGCGTCAGATGGTGAACAAAGACAACAGAGCAAAACACACAAGGTGTAAGGGAGAACAGATCCTTCTCCAGAAAACCCAATCGAGAAAGGAACACACTCTCCTAAGATTGAAGATGGTATGTGATTCACTAAGTATCAAGCAATGAGGACCGCATCACCCCAAAAAGAGTGAGGAGCGTGACTCTGAATCAAAAGTGCCCTTGTGACATCAAGTAAATGATGGTGTTTGCATTCGTACTGAGAAGTGTGAGCACACAAGGTCTAGTGTACGATGCCAAGAAACCTGAAGAACTCATATGGCTATAACGTGCAGAACTCTAAGACATTGTCAGAGCGAATAAACTCGACAATTGCAGAAAATATTCTTTATTTTATTAATAAAAGATTTAATGACAAACCTCCACGCTTGTTTTTCAATAGAAAAAATCAAGAAAGTCCAGAATAATCATCTACAGCAACAAGATAAAAAATGGTGTCCATGGTGATCAGGAACACAACTGGGACCCTAAATATCTAAATGAATAAGCTCAAATAAATGAATATTGCTATGAATCTAACAATCAAAGAAAGAAGAGCAGTGATACCTCCCAAGATGGCAAGCCTCACCCTGAAAGGAAGAGCACGTGGAAATCTGTGGGAGGACAAGACACAACTTCGGCATAGGAAGGTGGCTAAAACGAAGATTCCATAAGTGCGGTGAGATTGATCCAGTAGGAACTATAGAGGTACCATCACTAGGAGACTGGATCAATCTATAGAGCCTCTGCTACTTGCAGCCACATCCAATCTCCCAGACCGTGAGTATATCTAGAAATACAAGAGAGATGGGTCAAATGGCACAAAAATGCAGATCATTTGTGATATGATTAATAAAAAGCAAATTCATCTGAAATCATGTGCATATAAAACACATTGCACGCGAGTGGATGGCATCAAATGCACCTCCCATTGTCTTATAATAGATAAATAAACCATGTTCGCAATGACGATCCATCTACCAGAGGGTATAGATTTGTATGAACTGAATTGTGCTCTATTTCACACAGGTGATGAGAAGCACCAGAGTACATGATCTACTTTCATATATGCCTTGCTACAACTGGTAAAAGCATAGACTATACATGAGGAGCTCGAACAGACTCTAGTGACGACTACAACATCCGAGGTACCTGTAATGGTGTCGGTAGTAGGAGTCATTATCTCCCTCAACCCTCAGACAGGAAACAATATCATCAAGATGTGAATTTCTGTAAGGAGTCGTACTTTCGGAAGGCTCAATCTACTTTGCCACACGAGTAGAAACAGGGTATCTGTTGGGCGATGGCAATAAGTGCAGGGGCTACACTGAGGTCCACCTCCTCTGCCACGAGACCATGCCCTCAAACTGTATAGAACCTCCCCTGTCGTGAGATGCAACCATCGTTGAGGAGATGGTGACAGGTGGTGGGACAAGTAGCTTGTTAAGGCGACTGTAGGCCTTTTCCATGAGAGGTATAGTAGTGCATGTAAGAATCTATGTGTATGTTGTCTCGTACTCCATATCCAGAGCCGCCTAGAAAACTCCAACCATCGTGGAGTTCTATACACCATCTATCGCTCAGTAGATGTGGTAACGGACATGAACCTGCGAAACTTCTCAAACATACCACAAAGCGAAGAGTAGAATGTACGCAAAGGACGACCATTCTTCTTGATCGTGTAGATATCGAACTATAGCTAAAGTATCTTGACCTCGTTCTTTACTTGGGCATGCGTGACTGTCAGAATATCCTACATCACCTCAACGATGTCTGGTTTACAGTGTCATTGGCAATGTGGTAAGAGTACCAGAGAGCCAAGGCGTACGTATCATTTTGCTTTCAAGATAGCATTCTCCCTGTCTTATCTGTTTGGTTCTGACTTTGTCAGAATGTGCTTCTTGTTATTGCATTGCATAAGGGTCAAGAACTGCATGGACCACAACTCATAGTTGGTCTCATCCATCTTCAAGATGGGAGCCAGGCCCTTGAAGGCATCGGAGAAAGAGAAGATGTCATCCTTGTTCTCTAACATTATGAAAAGAAAGTCGAAACGGAACTCGGTTGGGGTAGTAGACCGATCCGAGCGAGTCTACATGATCATATAGAGGATTGATTATACGTGTAGACTCATACAACCATCCTCATCAATCCTTGATTCGTGTTAGGATCAGATTAGGTGATTTATTGGTTTGAAATCACCATTTTCGAACAAAATTAGAATGTTATGGACTGTTGGGTAGTGATAGGGAGGAGTGCCCACAGGGGCTGGCGGAGGTCCTACAGCAAGCCCTAGGAGACCGACGACAGTGGTGAAGTGCCTACCATTGTCCAGTGATGTCGTTGGCAGACTGGGTTGGTCCTGCGGCGGTCCAATGATGTTGTGGGGGGTCCAGGTGGACCCTCTTGCTATGCAGCGGCCCCGACTGGGGATGTGCATCGCAAGCGAGCCCTTGGGAGGGATGTGTGTGCGTGCACGGGGCCCTAGGGAGGCACATACGGAGCTTGGAGCATGCGGTAATGATGCAAGAGAGGATCGAGGACATGCGGGAGCAGAGAAGGGTGGCGGGTGGGGGCTATGGCATGAGTGGGATACGAGAACTCTGGTCTATGACCCTTGCTCTGATAACATGTGGAAAGAAAAGAATGAAATTACTTGTTCATGAGGTCATGGGGTTCTCTTATATAGATGAGAACCTGTCGGGTAAATTACATAATGTAGATGGAAAGAAAAGAAAATATATAAAAGAAATAGTCGATAACTAATATCTCAACGGGTTCTAATACTATGTAGAAAACAAACAAACAAGCATCCTACAAAGGACATGCATTTTTACATGGAATATCATTCTCAATGGAAGGGAACAAATCATGGAGAGGATGTCTTAGCGCTCGCTGACCACTAGGGTTGCCTTCATTTTCCTAAATTGTGAAACATGAAGGATAAGATACATATAAAGACCCACCGTATCGATGGGTGCTCATCCACGACCATATACCCCGCATAACACAAGATTATTCAACACACGTGTTGGTGGCTTTAACTAGAAAGATACTACCATATAAGACGCATGCTTGTTTATCTAAAAGGCGCAACTCTTTAACTAAAGGAAATCTCCAAAAGTTACTTCCATAATTGGATATACAAATAAATAAGGTACAAGAAGAGAAATAAAACGTTGAAAATTTTACTGCAACATAATGAGCATAGAAGAACAGACCAACTAAGGATGCGAAGCCACAATACTACCGGATGATGATTTTACCAATCGCAATGGGGAGGTTGGTCGCAATACAGAGGAAAATACTGGATTAAAAACAAAAAGTGTGCCCGACTTGTTGAGATGGGGATTACTACTTGCTGATTTAAACTTTCAGCATTTAATATGGTGGCGAAAAAATTAACTCAAGTCCAAACCAAAAAATTTGCCAGTCAGTCTGTCCCGGTACGGACTAAGGTTTAAGATTTCACTAATCTCTAGCGTATCATTTTACTCGCTATCTGCCTCTATTTTCTAAAAGTATCAGGAATGGTTTTCTGAGACCAACTTCGTGGCATTATTCATAGAAATTAAAGTATAAAACATCACCGAAAAACACCCTATCAATGCATGTCAGGTAATAGATATTGGATGTATAGCTATCCAACGATCTTAAACTTTTTCCCTTCAAACATAGAGTCGACCATTATGCATGTCGGATCCACACTCTCTCTTCGAACTATGTCCAAATTGAGCTATTAAGAACACAACAAAATCCGTTGTAAATCCCGGTCTAATCAACAATATCTGAACAACATGAGAAAACAGCAAAGAAACGAGCTTTTACCTGAATATGGTAACGGACATCATCGAACTCAACAGCTTGGCAATCGATATCAAGTGATTTCTCCGTGTTGCTAACATAAAAATCACGAAAAATCCGATAAAGAAGATCACTTCAGGTGCTCCACATAACGAATCGATCTCCAAAGGCGTAACTTTTACTAACTATGCTACACCTTCCCAGCAAAACCGAACAACCCACATTTCGCCCAAATATGTATAATGCAAATAGCTTTTCTGGTGCACACAACCCGAATAAAGTAGCAAACAACATACTTGACGGCGCGGCTCTGGAGGATCTGGAGGAGGAACTTGGACTCGGATTGCAGAAGTATCATCACTGATCGGGGTGCAGATCGACTTGAGGGAGCAGATTGATGTGCCAAAATTTGATCTTTGTGGGTATTTCCCGGGGTTCTTTTCTCCAGAGCTCGGAGAGAGAGAGTGGAACCCCTCTAATGTAACGGGACTTATGGGTTTATTGTAATTTGTACGCATATCTATAAAAAGACCAAAAAAGCCTCGGCAAGAAAAATACATGAGTAAATGACACAAAAAGGACCAGAACTATACGCCATATTTCAACATCAAATATGAAATTTGAAAGGTAAACAATATGGTATCCGATATTTAATATTTATCTCAGATTGATTTGAGTTGTGATTTAAGGTTAAAAGACAAAATGATCAATTAAAATTCAATAGTCAAGGACAACATTAAGTCTATGTTCATTTAAAGAATAAGCACTACAATAAGGGGTCAATTCCCCGTCCGACACGGTTCCCGAGAGTACGACTATTCTTATCTACATCCTGTTATTTCATCTTATTCCACCCTTATTCTTATCTTCATTCCGCCTTACCTACCATTATTTCACCTTGTTCTCCTTATTCATGCCATTCTTACCGAATAGAGAATAGATTCTTATTCTCCTTATTCCGCATCCTTGTTCCTGTTTATTCTCGAACCAAATACCCTCTAAGACAAATATTAAATATTAGATACCACATTGTTACCTTTTAAAATTCACTTATGACATTAAAAGCTGATGTATAGTTCACGAACTTTTTTAAAATTTACTCAAAATACAATATCCTTTGCGAATGATATCATGAAATCACCCTAAGTCCTTTTGTTTCTATGTCCATCTAATTATCGTGAGATTGATCATGAATTCAACTATGACAATGATATTTTATGTTAAGTATATACGAGTCATTCCATTGATTGTATACTCGCATTCACATATTTGTCGTATGTTGCTTATGGATTATTTCCCATGATTTTTGGAGAATGATAGATCCATATTAGATAAGATTAGATAAGTATGATACTTTGTTAATTCTAGCATAATAATTAATGCTCAATGATAAATCTGCAACCAAATTCTGGGATCTCAACAAGTTAAGTTAAATTTATCCTTTGGAATTGTATAGAGAGTTATATGATTTTGTTATTAGGAATAATATCTTGTTTGGATTTTAATTTGCTTTGTATGGGTTTTAATTTGTTTGTAAAGAGAGTTTTGACTTTAATTTCAATGCAATATTGAACTTTTATGAGACATGGTATTATCTGAGGTAAAAATTGCTCATTTCATTTTAAGTTTTTTTTCCATATTGGATCCGTTAGTTATTTTAACTATTTTTTACTCCTTTTCTTATTATGTTGTTTCGATGGAGCATAATTACGTGATATATGGCATTCTAGATCAGGTCATGTTGATTTCAATGATGTAAAGGAAAATAGTAAACATGATATAATATGTGTTTAGTACTGCTAATAACCAACTATGTGTGGAATTTAATTATATGGATGTCAAACAATTAGAAAAAAATCATTTCTATGTGTGCAAATAATAAAATTCTAAATTTAATTCATTTATGTGAAGGAAGTTCATAACTCTGCATCACGATATGATGGAAAACAGCAAACATTTTGCAAACGAGTAGAGTTCATCATATGAACTCCAATACAAGCATTAAAAATAATAATTTTGAAACCACATTATATATAAAACAATTTCCAAATCATTCTGTAAAGTCATTGGAATATTGGGATTACCTTTTTAAGTGTATCTCTAAAGGAAGAGACCTCCCGAATTGAGTCTGATTCAACGACTCTTCTCTCATAAGCGTGAAGATGACTTCCTCTTGAAGTTTGTCCATGCTAAGTGAAGATCAAGATGTTCTCCGTCTCTTGATTTCGTCACACGAATCGAATCCTTCTTCACGTACGAGAAGCACAAATAAGAAGGCTTTCTTCTCTCATGAATGGATGAACCAATGCGGAGATGGTGGACGTGTAGTGTTCTCTCTATGCAAGAGAGTGAGGATGAGCAAGAGAGAGTTCCAAACTCTCTCTCTCTCTCTCGCTCTCTCTCTCTCTCTCTCGCTTTCTCTCTTCCCTTTCTTTCTAAGCTTTCTAGGCAAGGAGGAATTTGTGGAATGAATCATGTTCCCAAGGGAGAGTCCAATCCCTCTCTTATGTGCAAGAGGGAGACATCCCTAGGAGTCCTACTCATAAAGGGGATGTCCACCATGTAAGCCTTTAGATGATGATCTGAAGGCAAGGAATAATATATTTTCCTTCAAGAAATATGAATCTTTGTTGACTTACTAATTATCATAAAGAAATATGAGATAACCAGAAAATAGAATCCTCCTAATCATATCAGGACCCCATGGTGTACGTTTTTTTAGATCCTACATGGGATGTCTACCTTGTCCTATTTTTTGTTGCAACCTCTTAATTATTATTCCATTATCATGATCTAGTTATGGAAATCATAATTATATATTTTATGAGAGATACCTCATAAATTACGAATCTTATTCATAAATCTAAAATAAAATGTAAATCTGGATTACATTTAATTTCCAATTTGAATCATTTTCATATATATGACTTGAATTAACATATGAAATATATATATATTATGAATCAATATTAATACTAAGTAAATAATGTGAATCATATTCACAAACCCTAGATACACATGTTATTAATCATAATATTCATATTACTAAATTCAAGTTCTAATTAGGACTTGTGAGTACTTGTCACAGATATTTGGATATAATGTCAGGGAGATCATACTATCCATGTATACTGACTTGACATTTAGATAACTACCCAATTCCAGGGTTTAGACCACTTTTGGCAAAATACGTCTCTCACAAATGTTGAGCTTGAGTTGAAATGATTCACACTTTGTGGGAGATCAACGAAATGCATTACACTCCATGAACTCAACAAATGATAAGAGTGATGAACTTAGCTTCCATCTTCATTTCTAGTCATTGTCCAAACCTTTTGGAGCTTAGAAATGAGCTTTAGAAGTGAGTTCACCTTCAAGTCCATTTTCGTTTCTATTCCCAAAATTTTGGATATTTAAATTGGAATTAGAAATTAAAATTGAATCTAATGAAATGATATTTAATCCCGTCAATTCCATATCTAAGTCATGAAAGTATAGGCACTAAAATCCATCCAGTGTTATCACGCCCTTAGAATGGGAGTGTTGTGGCAGTTGATCTATTAAGATAGATTTAATCCAAAATATTCTCAATACTCCATCATCTTTCATTTTGGAAAAATTTGATACATTCGAAGTTCAACCTATACCTTGGTTGTCTCCTTCATGGTATATCAGTAGATTTCTCAATTGATAATTAGGCAACAATATTGATCATTACTTTCCATAATCATATATTAATATCTTGAATTCATGACTTATTTAATAAATAAGGCGATCATGCATGAAGTTCTTTTTGAACCCAAATATATGTCTCCCAGTTCATTAAGTATGGATATGTATAATTTCTTTGAGAGATCATACATCTCATATGCCCTCATATTTCACAAAAACACACCAGTATACAAACCTTGGTAAATGTCACGATGCCAAACTTCTGCTACTGATTTCGATCTATATGGCTTTAGCTAACCGGCCTTTTTTAGTAGAACAGCCACTCATGCGCTTCAACTCTTCTCGTGCTTGCACTTGCTCATGTACTAATGCTCCAACACAAGTACAAGCACGAATTTACGTATCACTCAAGAACACCCACAAGAACTCGCTCAAGAACGCTCAAGAACACAACAACACGATCACGCAAGCACAAGCACAAAAGATACTCTCTTATTAGAAGGGGAGACTCACTCTGGAATGGGGTTTGTACAAATGAGTCACCACCCTCTTTATACCAGACTCAAGGTGACCTAAGGGACACTTATTATTAAATGTATAATAATTATACATAAATACACAAGACTCTTCAAGTTCTACGGTAACCCTTCACGTTCCACAGCAACTCTTCGTCCTCCACGCTCTTTGACTTTCTTGTTATCCTTTTGTCTTCTCACACGATTGGTGCTACACCAACCGCCTAGTCATCAGCATACTCATGCTCCAACGCCTTGCTGATGCAGCTTTGTCATAGCTCACGAAGTGTCGCTAAACACTAGGTCTTGTTCTAAAAGGGAGCCTGCAACCATCAAACCATCATGTGATAAATCCTTCCTTAGGGGAAGCCCAACATAACTTCACTATCGTGGCCACCAGAACACTTTCGTACGTGTAATATCGAGCACAATCACCCATGCTCGTACTCACCGTTTGCAATGTTCCATGACTCCTTGGATGACCATACGTAGCTACCGGTACCGTACACCTTCGTGCGTACATCTATGTAACCCTACTACATCACTCCTCAATACCTATCTTTTGGTTGCATACCGTCCTTCTATGATTGTGTGCATACCACTACGTGCATCTATTGATATGTCTTGCATAGTTGTTTGTACTTGTTGTTCTCGCGCGTCTACAAGCTTCACCATACCCTACTGTTGAGCCAACATCCTCTGTAATGCTTTCTCAATTGCACGTATGGCTGAGTCTCCAAGACTCCCATAGATAACCTCTATGCTACACATGCACTCTGGACTCCTCTTGAAATGAGCCCCATCGATCATGTTTGTGCATCTGTTATCATGTCTACACAAGTATTCTCGATCACAGAATTTGGGGGTGTGACAGCCTCTCCCGCTTGAAGAATCAGTTGTCGTCAATTGATCATGCCTTCAAATGGCATCCCATCGTGATCCTCCATCCATTGCGCACCTACCAATGTTGCTCAATTGGAGGAGTGGTGCAAGCTTGTGTCGTCTTCCCTTCATGCACCTTTTCTTCTCATGAACCACGTCTTGCCGTGACTTGGCATTTGCCTTGAGAAGTGGATCTTCCTCATTATCTTATGTCCTTGATGAATCCCTCTTAGATCAGCATCTCCATAGTTGATGTATGGCAATTTTATCTCCACATGTGGAGTGCTCACCTCCACGCTTACTCATTGCCAATCTTGATCATTCCCCAAGGGAATCCCCATATCCTTGGAGATGATTGCCTATGTGCTCTGAGCATCTTCGATATCTTACTTCACTCAAGATCATTAGTAATGTGGTTCATCGCCACTCCACCTTCATGGATGTTTATCACCTTGTCCATGTTACATAGCTCTCTAGAGCTTTGCATTGGCTTCTCATGCACATATGTTCTCCTATATGGGGATTCACTTTTATGTCTCCAATACACACGTTGGTTCTCAACACGTACCTTCGCACTCATGTGCATCCTAGGTTGAGCCTTGGCACATCAAAAGCTCTTGGCGGTAGAGGTTTCTCCCTCTATCGAATTCGAAGCTCCGATTTGAAACATTGTGAGGTGTACATTGCACATATCACCAATAGCTCCCAAATGTACATTACCTTCTTCTTCCTTCTTATCTGTATGAAGAGAGTTGAGCTTCTCCTTATTTGGGAACTCTCATGCCAGATGCAATCTGTCTCCTTGAAGCACTCATGTTCCTTTGTTGGTGACTCCTAGGTAATGCCTTTTTACCTTATCCTTCGATAGCACCTTTAGCTTGTCGGTAAACTCCTTTGAGTAATGAATCTGCCACAATGATCGTTGAATTAACGTCCTTAGTCCCTGCCTTCGCAGTTCGACTTGCATCCAGCTTTGCAATCCGACTGCAAAATTGAACAGCTTGTCCTCCTCTAACATGCCCTAGATGTCCAGCAGTAATGACATAAACTCATTCACATAATCACGAACAATGCATGTCTGCTTCAAGCGTCGAAGAGATTCCCATGCAATCAACGTAGTATTCTTCGGCAGGAAATACACCTCCAGTTCTGTGACTAGACCATCCCACTTGGAGATCCTCGGTCTCACCTCATCTACTGTACAACTCCTCCACTATAACTTGACGTTTCTCGATAAGTACATCGATGCCAAGCACACCTTCTCAACTTCCCTAGTCTTGATTGCTCGAAGTAAACTTCCATGTCCCATGAGAAGTTCTGTAAATCGTTCCACTTTGAGTACTTGTGAAGGGGGTGGGTTCGGGTTCCTTTGATCAATGCACCTCCGTGGAGCTCCCGCCATTCACCATTGCCTTATGTATGAGAGTTATCTCGCTACATTGATCCTACATCATTATGTTGAATGCATCTAGCTTGTTCTCCAAGTCTTGATCAACTCCACTGAGCGTTCGGTCTCATCCCCGACATATGATCCCTCTGAAGAATGATCTCCAGGATCGTGATGTTGTGTTCATGAGTCCCGATGGTGGAGTCCATCTCCGCCACTACTTGCTCCAATGTTGCAACACCCTCGGTGTCACCCACCATCTTTGCTTTGATGGTTGAAGATGAATACACCAAGAAGATCCTTTGCTCCTGTGACTGACTGCACCATCAATTGCTCCTTGCTTTGCCCGTTTTCTTGGCATCGATCAAGCTATGATTTGCTATGATACCAATTCGTTCCAACAAATGGTATCACCTTCATCTTTAATACTACGTATCACGGAGTCAAAATCCTGCTACTGATTTCGACCTGTGCGACGTTAGCTAATCCATAGCTAACCTGCCCTCCCTAACAAAACAATCAGAGACAAGCTCCAACTCTTCTCATACTTGCACTTTCTCATGTACCAACGTTCTAACACAAGCACAAGCATTTACGAATCACTCAAGAACTTGCTTAAGAATGATCGATAACACAACCATATGATCATACAAGCACAGATACAAAGCTCTTATTTTATCAAAAGGGGAACTCAATCTAGAGTGGGGTGTGTACAAATGGGCCACCACCCCTCTTTATATACAAGACACAAGGCAATCCAAAGGACACTCTTTATTACATATAAAATAATGACACACAAAGACATAAGACTTTTCAAGTTCTATGGCAACCCATCACGTTGCACATCAACTCGTTGTCTTATTATCTCTTCAAATTCTTTGTTGTACTTTCATCTTCTCACACGGTTGTCGTCACACCAACCACCCAGTCATCAGCACATTCACTCTCCAACACCTTGCTAAAGTATCTATGTCACAACTTATCAAGTGTCGGTGAATACTAGGTCTTGTCCCAAAAGGGAACATACAACCATCAAACCCTCATGCAATAAACCCTTCATTAGCGCTCCATGTACTAAGGGGAAGTACACAAGAACTTCGATATCGGTGCCCCCAAATCACTCTCATACGTTTACTATCGAACATGCATTCTAATGCTCGTGCTCAATACATGCAACGCTTCATGCCTCCTTGGACTGCTATACATCACTACCGGTATTGTGTGCCTTTGTATGTACGTATGTGTGATCGTATCATATTGATCCTCAATTCCTGCCGCTTCACTACTTACCACCTTTCGGCACTCATGTTACTGCTACATGCATCCGTTGTCATATCTTGCAATGCTGTATATACTTAATGTGCTCGCATTACTACATGCTCCACAACACTCAGCTACCGAGCTAGTATCCTTTGTGACGCTTATCCATTTCTACGTGTGGATGAGTCTCCAAAAAACTTGTGGATGACCTCTGTGCTACCCACGCACTTTAGACTCCTCTTGAAGTCAGATCCATCGATCATGTTTGTGCATCTGCTACCATGTTTGCACGATAATTCTCGATCACGGAATTTAGGGTGTAATAGTTAGGCTTTAAAATAGTTTATCTAATGTATATACTTGGATATATATATATATGTATGTATATCTTTCTCCAATAAAAGGATGCACACATGGTCATGGTAGTCATGATTAATTTATTGATTTATCTCAACCCCATCAGGTCAACACTTTGACCAAACTAGTTGACATTTTGAACTTTTGATCAATATTTTGACTTTTGATCAACATTTGACCATTTGAGTCATAACATGATCTAGAGTCAACAATTTAACTATTCAGGTCAATCTGTTAACTGTTAGGTCAACACTTTGACTTGACTACTTCATGACCTACGAATCTCAATTCTCATGCAGAGGACCTGCATCTTTAATAAGTCACTCAAAGTTCAACCTTTAGATAAAGATTGTCATCTCCTTCACATACTTGAGATCAATCTTAAACATCACATGACGAAGTCAGTTGTGCCCTCTCAACTGCATGGTATTCAAGATGGTACATAATCTAAATTGTACAAAGAGATCGTAATTAAGTGCATAAACAGATATTCAATTCAAATGAAAACAATAACTTTTATTGTATTAATGGATCACCAATGTCTTACAAGTCCAACATGATGTATTTATGAGTTTAATAGTACAAGCACTCGAGGTAATAGAGAAACTTTATCACCTTTACAAATAAGATTTGGTATATTTATTAACTCCTAACTAAAGAAGAGCCCTTAGAAAATTACCTAATATTTAAGAAAGAAATGCAACTTAGAGCACATAAATTTCACACACGCTCTCTTATAAAAACAAGAATATTCTTATACTTTCTCTGAGGATAGCTTCCTCGTAAAAAGAAGAATTCCTTACAACATGACAATCGAAATAACCATAAAAAACATTCTTGAGCATCTGAGAATATTTCAAGGGTGAGTTGTCTCAGGAAGGCCATTATGACTCAGTAGAAGATGTTGAACCTAAATGTAAAAAATGAGAACTATGACGGTCAAAAACTCATGGAGTGACTTTATTGCTTATCACATTGATGTTGATGCAGATGTATATGTGATGTTATAACGTCATCTAAAACAACGCATCGAAAGGATGTTATTAAGAGTAAAATACATTCTATATATCGCTTCAAGCGGTACATGGAAGTTGATCGATTTACCACTGGAATGTTTATTGGTCGTAAGTGGGTGTTTAAGATGAAGCTTTGATCTGGTGGATCTATAAAAAAAATTAGATAATATTTATTTCAAGGTATTCAAGGAGAACAAACGTACTGATTATTTCAATGCCAATCATGACATAGTAGATCACATATATAAGAGGACTTTACTTTAAATAACCATATTATTTATATTAATTTATGAGAGCTAAATCTCGAACATCTAATGTGCACACAATCCTCATCGATAAAGCTTTGCATCATCGATAAAGCTTTGCATCATTGAACAACAGATTACAAACTACTTAGCCAACAATTCGTCACAAAAAAAAAGAACTATTGTACTTATCAAAGTTGCTTGTGTGTTCTTGAGTCTCAAGCTAATCCAGTCACTTAGGGGGTAGTTGTGTCTTAGTTGCATTATTTTGATAAGAGTCTCCAGAAATCTAACTATGACGATTGCAAATCTACATGGACTCTGTAAAATTCTTCTAAACATCTCTATAAGAAAAAAGGCGGAGAGCGTGTTTTCATCATGTATTAAAAAAATCATATGAAGCTTGATGTATCTTGCAAACCACTAGACTATATATTTCATATATGATCTTTATGCCTACTGAATATACAAACCATTCTGATTGTTCTTGTCAGAGGCCTTGTATTGGGTACTGAATTGCCGAAAAGGAACTATATCCTTTGATATAAGTTGTATAAGTGAAATTGTACATTCTAAGAAACAAGATGCGAGCACTGGATCCATGAATGAAACCTATGTGACTCTTTGAGGCCACATATAAGGGAATGTGATTTTCAATGATAACAAATGTTCCACACATAGATGGATGCATGACCTTTAATAGCATCGAAAGCACAAGGTTGACACTAACCGGTGTGATGGCATAGTTAATGCACCGAAAGCACAAGATCTAACCGGTGTGATGGCATAGTTGGAATTTTGCCTCAAATGCCCTTTGGCTTGTTTAGAACGTGTTGGCGAGCGGAGAGGCACTATTTGGAATTAGATCCATAGATTGGGACGTGGGACACACCATGCTGGCCATGTTTCTTTTTGAAATTTTATATGACGCCATCACAATCACATGTGTGGCTTCAGTTTTACACTTGAATCTACCAAAACATAATCTCCCCTTTTTTTTCTTTTTTCTCCACATTAAGGCCCCTTTACTCTGTAAACTAAATGTACAAAAAAAACCTTTGATCCACGTCCTTCCAGCATTTCGCCAAGAATGCTCCAAGCAAATCGGAATTTCTCACCATCTAAAAAAAATGAGACAGTGGTAGTGTACAAGGTTCCAACATTAGCCCTTCGAATGAAAGGCATGCTACTCAGCAACCGTGTCGTTTAACTAGGTTCATAAAGCATCATCTTATTGAAACCTCGGCTTCTATTCGTTTCGTTTACCGTGTTTGAGGGTTCATATCCGTTTCATTTTAATAAGATGAAAAGCTATTCATGTTTGGTTCAGTTAAACTCCATTAATCTTCGCCAAAGTTCAATGTTCTTCGTTAAAGGTTCAATTTAGAATAGATATTTAGTGATGTCCATTTTTTGCATTGATAAGAAAATGATAGAAAACATATCTTTAAACAATGCATATTATATACTCCTTTTCCACTTCAATCATTCAACGATTATGTCTTATATGGATGATTAGGTTCACTTAAACTTGATTTATGTTTGGTAAGCAAATAAGAAATTTTGAATTAAATATTTTATATAACTAAATTTTTAAAAGTTATATCCATAACTACATGTGTAGATTGACGCAATAATACACACATATACATATGCTAAATATAATCAAATAATCCGAAAACGTGAACAAACCTACCTTACACATGTTCAGTTAGATTCGATTTGAAAATAAATAAATAGGATGACCAATGACTCCATGCCTCATTAGAAGAAAGCTCACGTAGATTCTTCTGAGGTCGCAAGTTCAAGAATTATAGAGAAGATGTATTTAGATAGGCATCCTGCGTAACTGCAGCATATATTAGTTAACTTCGGACCTTTGAAGATTAATTTCCAGCAAAATCCCATTTTTTATTTTATACAGTTTAAATTATGGGAAAAATGGGGCTGCCCCTTAGGGGTAGCCAACATGGCTGCCCCCACCCCATTTTTTGGCAAATTTTTTTATTTTTTTGGAAAAATAAAATCATGTATATTCATCCCTATATCCCTCCTACATGTCATTCGAATTTCGTCAGAAACAGAGACTCCTACGACCTCCACCCATGTCATTTTTTTAACGGTCGCAGGATTTTTTAAATCGACTCTGTTAGGATGGAGGCCGTAGGAGTCTCTGTTTCTGACGAAGTTCGAATGGTATATAGGAGGGATATAGGGATGAATGTACATGGTGTTATTTTTCAAAAAAAATAAAAAAATTTGCCCAAATAAGGCGGGGGCAGCCATGTTGGCTGCCCCTAGGGGGCAGCCACATATGACCCTAAAATTATTAGTCTACAAAAATTGGGTTCCAACAAGTAAGATCGGTTGGAGTATAATTAATAAACTGTGTAAACTTTTTTGTGAATAATGAGCCTAGGTAACATGGTAAATATGATGTTTTTTCCCAACTTTCCCAACACAACCACCTAAATGGTGTGTGATCAAATCACATTCATGAGATTAGTAGAACACTTATATGCAAATGTCACATTTTATAAATAAAGATGGGGATTTAATGCAAGCAAACTATATTGGCGTAACTAATATCATTGAAGACAGTAAATATCAGCATGACTTCAAATTAAACAAACAGTCCATTCACAAACTGTCTTGCCAAAGCATCAAGATGCATCTCTTGTCAACTCGAAAGCCCTAGTTAAAACAGATCTTGTTGACATGCAAAACTCGACCGCGTCTCTAGTCAAGACATCAAGGTGCATCAGCCAGACATTCCCCACACGAACTGATTTCACAAAGAACAGACACATCATTCAACTAAAATAGCAGCACCTACTTCGGAATGGATCGTCGGAACACTGACTTATATGCAGTTGTCAGACAGTTCTCAGGATACTGTTTTCTACTTCCGTGCTTAACTAACCCAATCTCAAAAACAGAAATGAAACAAAAAATGATGCGTACTCCGGCAACTAAGTTAATCCATAGACAAAAGACAGAACCTTCCAAGAGGAAACAGCCAGGGAAACCACCAGCATAGCAAGGCAAACACAGCAAGAACAGTCACTCTGCTTCCGGGTTCAGGTCTTCCTCTGTTGTATCCTCTGGGGTGTCACCAGAATCTGGGGCAGGAGCCCCTCCCAAAGCTTGATTGGCAGCCAAGACCTCTCCTGGGGGTGGGTGGTCATATTTGCATGTCGCACCGAACTTGCAGGTCCCAGTTTTCATATAGAAAGGGCACATAATTGATCCCTGAAATAATAGGCCATAAAATGTCATCATTAAATTGCACGACTAAGATGAAGCAATAAGCTGGCACTTATGTTCAATTTTCTAAATAACCATGAAGATCATGATCTTTCCATTTCGACAGACAGGGGGAAAACGCCAGCATGCGAACAATTGGGCAGGCCCTGGTCCAACTTAACATGGGAAAAATTGGGCAGGGCCTGCTAGATGGGTGATTAAAAAACAGAAGCCTTCCTTTCCATAAATTATTACAGATATAAAATGATGGAATAAACTGGAAATATAAAGGGCAACGAACTCCACCATCTATGGACCTTGACATATAAAGGGGCACCTAGAAACCTGGTCCATACGGGGAGAATATAACCAACATGTGGTTTCCTATGTTTTTTCTTGCTACATGGATGATTTTCACTCTAACGGAACTTGCAAAATCCATGACTGTTTTTCGACGACAGAAGATTTCTCTTGCATCAGAAAATCAGGAATAGGTGAAAAATGAGCTGAAAATGTAATTAGGCATATATAAGAAAACAGATACCTCTCTCCGAGGCAGGCCAGCTAGAGTAAGTTTGACAGGTGGCTGCTTCGGAGCAGCTGGTGTTGAGCGGTCAATGGGGTGGTGGAACCTGCATTTTTCACCAAATTTGCACTGCCCAGTTTTCATGTAATACTGCAAAATAAATACACCGTACTGAGAGAAAAGCTACTGAGAAAATAACGCCAGTACTGCTTCCATTTAAGGAAACAAGAAGCATACAGGAAAACTTGTGAACACACCAAATGCTTAGGAAAACTATAATTTGCACCGAATAAAAATTGCTCAGCAGGGGGAGGGCACAAAAATTAGCCTTTCCCCACAGTATCCATCCTGTATATGAAGTTCTAAGTGCTCATTGGAATACAAAAGCATACACTCCCCCGTAACGACTTCACCTGGCAATCCCCAATTTTTCTTCCAAGATAAGACAATCTAGAAAAAATCTCAGCAATTTGAAATACTGACTAATCGCATCAGGCAATGCCAAAGAGAGTGGAACATTAGCTCAAGTCAAATGCAATATCAAGTCAAATGTACAATAAAATGCAACACTTGTAATCAAGAATGGTACTCAATATAGATCACTGCAAGTAACCAGATATTACACCTTTTCAAGAAAACCGTGAATCGAAAGGATTAAAAATTGAATGTTATTCAATCGAAGTCGGACAACAGGTAACTTACATCGCATTCTAATTCTCCAGGACGCTGCGGATATACAAGAGGACCAGTCCCCAGCTACAACAAAAAAGTTATTATTAGAGCTTTATCGAGAATCCTGCATATACAAAAAAACTGAACTTACTGCTGATTGGGTCAATCGAGGATCGATATTTGGGAGAAGAGAAGCTGCAGCACTTAGCACAGCAGGATTCTGAAGAATTGTGCTACTTACTGCAGAAGCAACTGATGGAAAAGCTGCTGTATAAAGCGAAAATTTTATGGAAATGAGAATCTATGCTATAAATGTAAAAATTAGAATGAAACCCTAAAAAGTCCATATGGGTAATAAAAGGCCGACATATAGGATCATCAACTAAGCATCTAAAACGGCATAATTCCTGAATAACTATCAACAGAAAACCTCTTTAAGAAGGAGAAGACAATTACTGAATACGGGTTAGGTTGGAAAGATGTTCGAAACATACAGGAAAAGCGTGTGTTAAATCCTAATAATAAGACTATATATAAAAGAGAAGACAACCACTGAATGCAGGTTACATTGGAAAGCTGTTCGATACATACAGGGAAAATGCGTGTTAAATCCTAATAATAAGAATACACACACATCTGGGGGTATACGGAACTCCCTAAACCTGGCCTTTTTTCATTTTTTTGCTTTTTTGACGAAACCCTTGGGGGGATTTGCTTAATATATTGATGGAAATATGTATTTCACGTTTCATGCAAAACAAACATCCCTTACATGTTCACCTAGAAGGGGTCAATTTCAGCAATTCTAAGACCGTTAAAATTTGATAGTCTTGATGGAAATGATGAAGTTCCAAATTAAGTTAATTTTGGAATGACACCATGGAGATATATGGTGACCTAATTCCCTCAAAGTTTCATTTAAAAATAAAAATAATGAAAGAAAGGAGCGGGGTAGGTAACCTACACTCCCGGGTGTAGGCTCATTTTTCCATAAATGTATAGCCTACTTTAGAAAATGGGAGCCCAGAAATGTCAATCCTAATCTATACAACTAATTCTTTACAAAGGTAAGACGGAAAAAACATAAACTACAGTAGGAATGCATACATGTTATATCTGGATGGTTGTAGCGGCACGCTGAACCATACTTGCAGCTAATACAGGAAAATTTTGTTAGAAAGTTCCCAGAAATTCTATATGAATGCAAAACGATGAAGATATCTCACAACAAACAGCGAGCATGAGTACCTGCCGGTTTTGAGATAGAATGGACAATCCTGTTCACCCTACAAATTAAATGTTTAAAATGATGAGTATGCAGAACCCAGTAAAACATTAGCACAGAACTATAATTAGCATAGGAAGACACGGAAATCACAAGCTCTTTCCCTTCATGTTTACCAGGTTAAACCACTATAAATTTATAGTAAAAGAAAAGGTGTAATATACAGCATAATTCATATTAAACCACCAAAACAATATAAAGCTTCTTACTATGCGTAGAGGAAGACCCTTGGAATTATGATACATCGCAGGTGGGACAAAGGTCTTTGCTGGCTTTAGATCGCCAACTGCAATATCAACAGTTACTGCAGATTCCTTGGGTACACTGTTTTCAGGTGCCACAGCAGCAGGAATTTGGATGTCCTTTGGATGGTGAAATATGCAATTAACCCCAAACTTACATTTTCCAGTTTTAGCATAGAACTGCACAGTGAATGAAAAGACCATGTTCCTATAAGGCAATAACGCAAAAAGAAATTGGTAAGTGCGCTTTAAGATGAAGAAATTTACAGAGCATATTGGTTCAGATGGCCTCTCTGGAAGTATTACAGCATCGAAAGTCCCATTCAACTGCAATTTTTAAAAAAAATATACATAGTAAGAAGTAGCATTACACGACACTTGCAGACAAAATATAGTCAACACAGGCAATTACAAGTTCTTTTGGATGATTGAACTTGCACCGGCTTCCAAATTTGCATTTCTTGGTCTTCACGAAATACTGATACCAAATTTCAGATATATAAATAAATGTGAACGGAAATATAAACAGTGCAATGCCTTAACAAAAGAAAAAAGGGCATCATTACAGGACAGTCAGTCTCTCCAGGTCTCTCAGGGAGTGTTTCCACTGGAGTCGCAAGAGGCACCTGCAAAAATAATGTATGCTGAAAGGTATCTAAATTGCTAAAATGGTTAATAGGCGACTGAAACTGACTCGCAGCATACTCACAGAGTATATTGAGCATAAGCTGCAATTTGTTGCTAAAGAAAATATCAAATAATTATTGACTCGGAATTTGAAGAATGAAGCTTCCAATATACAACTCTAAACGAAAATTAACCAAATAAATCAGACAGTACTTTCAGATGCATGAGGATTCTGTTTCCTTCTTCTAAGACAAGCAAAGCAAGCTGCACCAAATGTAAGGAATTTGAAACAAGTTGTGTTCCTTTTCAGATGATTAACTGTTCTTGGTCACGGAAATACATCCTTCAAGCAACATGAAGTTTGCAATGATTAAAAGTCAAAATTTCTTGATAAGCATAAAAATTTAGGTTCTCCAAATCCACTGTTTGGGTAACAAGTGATTTTCAAAATGAAGAGATGTCCTTTAACAAAATAATAATGACCTTGACACACATCAATCAGCTGAGTTGGTGGGGCTGATTTTTTGTAGGCAAAAATATGGGGAAGTGGGAACAAAACCCTGGTCCTTGGAGTGAATAGGTAAAACGCTCTACCACCAGAGAATTAAAATGAGTTCCAGGGGGCAAACGTGGTGCACAAGTGGCCAGACCAAATTCCAACCAACAACAACAAAGCCTTTTCCCACATTAAGTAGGGCCGGCTACATGGATTATTCGCCTCCATTCAGATCTATCTTGGGTCACCCTCAGGCTTAGATCCAAAAAATAAGATCCCTTCGAATAAGTTTCATTCCAACCAAAAACAAACCTATCTCAGATAATTCTCATCGCCTCCAGAGATAGTTTCTTCATAGGGTTATATCGCCGGTATTATAAGCAAGTTTCACCTATGATTAAGGATCGTCACCAAGTAGCACGCCCACCACTTGAGAGGTAAAAGTGAGAAAACCCAGTCGAATATGAATCTAAGCTCCATACTTAGAGAACTAAATAATCCTTTGAGCAAGGGGATGTACTATATCATGCACGAGAATCACTTCGAACAGAAGCTCCAGATAGATGCCCGACCTTCAGAGATAAGATTAAATCTGAATACTTATCTGTCAATCTATAATCTAAGAATCTATAGGATTTCAGTCAATGTGGTGAAATCTGTTTCAAAACATTCCATCACAATCCACAACCTCGACGACATGAAGAATCCCAACAGGCAACAACCTCGACGACGTGAAGAATACAGGGATGGCTGAAAAAACAGCTTTCACAAGCATCGACAACCCCCTTGCATAGGAAACATACCTTCAAATCGAAGAGTTTTAGCTCCAACTTCTCAATCACATGTAATGAGCCAACAAGATGAACGCGACCACAAATCAAAGTAACCCCAAGTAACGTATTAGAAATTAGGATTGAGCCACAAACAGTGCCCAATATCATACTGCACTCATATGCATCATACTCCATGTTAAATGAAACCACAAGCTTTTCAATAAATTATACAACCAGAAAGATCTTCGAAGAAGTCAGCTACTGCAGCTATTTGGAGTGCCTCTTCCTTTCCACTTTCAATGAAAAAAAATCATGTTGTCCACATTGTAGGAAAGGGATGGACATCTCACATAGAGCATAAACCAATGTCAAAATCAGGCACACCACTTGTTTCAACCATACATGTCAAAACATCAACGGCTACGACAAAAGCAAAGGTGTCGGGGGACAACCTTGACGGACGCCACTTCATGGCTGGTAGAAACCCCATCAGGTCCTCCATTAATAAGCACCATGTACGATGCCATCATGACACATCTCTTCATCCAGGAGACCAACATATTAAGGAAGCCTCAGATAGCCAAGGCAAACCACAAAAAATGCCATTCCACGCAATCATATACCTCTGAGAATTCCATCTTCCATAGTAAATTGGCAGTATGTCTTCCAATCTGCCACCATCGTTGTGGCAATCACAAAATTGTCCACTATATGCCTTGAAGGGATAAAAGTTGACTACAACGGAGAAATATCAACCGGTACCTCTCTTAATCTCTCAACTTGTTACCAAGATTTTTGCCACCACAAGATAAATAGTGTTCGACAGGTAATGGGATGAAAATTCACCACCTGCTCTGAAACATCCTTCTTTGGTAGACAGAACAAGAGGGCATTGGTCACTCCATTAAAACCATGCATTTCCATGTGCAACCTATGACATCATGGCCACTACATCATCGCCAACTATGTTCTAAATTCGTTATAGAAACCATCTGCACTTAGTGCTCCATTTGCAATTAACTCCATAGTCATCATCCCAATCTCCTCTCTCCCAAAAGCAGGCATCAAATTTGATCCATGTTAAGGGGATAAGAAAGAGGCACCAAAGCCAAACCACCTCCACTCCAAGTGAACTTGATTGTTAGAAATCCAAAGAAAGTAATCCGCCAAAGCCCTACAAATTAGCCCACCACTCTTCACATGAATATCGTCCACTAACAAACTATGGATCATGTTTCGATGTGCCTTGCTACTAACCACAACATGAAAAGAAACTAATACCAGCAACCTCTTCGATCCATCTTTGTCTGAATCATTGCATCGACCCTACAAACCTCCGCTTGTGTTGCATCAAGACATGCGCTCCACAATGTTTGCAGGTCTCTCTTGACGCCATCCAATTACTTTCACCAAGTCCCCAACTTCTGAGACATAGCATCGCAGTCGAACCAACACACACCATGGATCTACAGTACCTGACCGCATGTTCTTTGAACCCAACTCCCCACAACCAAGATCTCTCGAATTTAAGAACGGACAGGGGACAGACCCCTCCACAACGTCCATACAATAGGTGAATGATCCGATGTTGAACATGGGTGATAAGAAACACAGTGCTAAGGGGAAAGCCTCTAACAATTCCACAGATCCATAAATCTATAAAAATTGTTGTTTGTGGACTTTCTTTAACGAGAACTTAAACTCATCAACAAACTCAACAAGCAAATGCAGATGTGCAAAAGCATCATCTACTCATTCTTTGTATTGAGATTCACCTCATAACAGAACTTCCACTCGTACATGTGATACTTGATATTATTTTCTCCACAAATGATGGGTGGATAAGAACACATTCCATGGCATGGGGGTAATGGAACTCTGCAAAAATCCAACCACTTAGGCATCCAGAAGAACCACCACTGGACCATGCCATGATGCATAACCGGCACTACTTAGTAAACAAAATGAAATATTAAATATCATAAAGAATATTGGTTGCATAACCGGATAATCAAGATGAACTAACAAGTCAAGTAAGTTTCAACTCAAAATCAACTCATTGATGTTGATAAACTGACGATTTGGCTCAAGATTGGCTAATTAGGCCTGTCAAATCGAGCTTGAGAGCCATTAACAAGTTAAGTCGAGTCGAGTTCATCAAGTACAATCTTTCTTGACATATTTAATCCTCCACAAGTTAGTCCCGCAGCCGTGACACGACATTAAAACCACGAACAAGATTCTTCAAAAAAACCATGAAAAAAAACTTCACCACTAACAAACTACATAAACACCACTTCAACTAAACCGTATGCATCGACCAAAAGCTTCCGATCTAGAACCTGAACTGCTCAACATGTCTGAACACCTCGTGTCACCTCTATTAAAGGAACTCCTTGAATCCTTGCACAAAGGTTCTATAGGTACCTCCTCCCAAGAAGAGGGAGACTATCCTCCACCTTCATTAGAAATCTGAATTTCAGCATGTAATGTAGCAGTACAAGATCACCAAGTTATGGAAACAAGGCCACCCATGTAAAAAAATCCTTAAAGATCCAACCCTTATAGGAGCTTGTCCATCAAGTGACTCAATCATGCCCCTTGTAGAAGCCCTAGCCAGTGGAAGGTCAAGTACATCGAGGAAAACCCTCCATAACAGATTAATATCACTATATAAGCCAGCCCCGTTTCACATCATTTTCAAATGGATTGTGAATTCAAAAAGAATTGGATTATGGTTCAACAAAAAACTTGTTCATATCCAACACAACCAAATCCAAACCATTGAAAATATTACAAAAGTAACCAATATGTTGCGTAAGAAGAAAAATGTGTACAAAGAGACAAGAAGTAAATGGTGAAATCTCAGAAAAGAAGAAATGTTTCAAAGAGTAGATGTTAAAAGAAACCAACAAAGACTTTGCCTAAATCATTGATAAAATGCATCATTCAATGGGGTGGAAAAGATGCAAAGAGGTTTTGGCACTCTGCTCAAAGGAAGCTTGGTAAGAAACAAATAGAAATTTGACAAAGCTTGGTTTACCCTTGACTTGTGGGGGCACTTGAAACAGTCTAGTTGGCTGCAAGTGATGGAGAAGTTGGAGCGAAAGTTAGCTGAGTGGAAGGCTTCTTGTCTCTCGTGTGGGAGGAGACTTGAGCTTCTTAAGGCGGTTTTGGCAGCAATCTCAATCTTCTTTATTTCGACAAGAATCTTATCTATTGGGATTCAGAATCACCTAGAGTCGTGTATACGTCGTTTATTTTGTATTCCTTCCAATGGGCAGTCGAGAGGGCTACACCTGGTGAATTGGGAGATGGTCACCTCGTCAAAGGAGCATCGTAATTTGGGCATCACCAGGACCGAGGACATAAATAAAGTGCTGATGTTGAAGTGGGTGGCAAGGCCATGGGGTCACGATGAGGAGCTTACCCGTAGGCTTCATCTCAGCGCCACCACTCAACATTTAGGAAGGCTATTTGCTAGATTTTGCATGATCTTCGACGTAGATGCGCAATGTAGTTGGTGATGTTAAAGCCTCTCTTCTGAAGGATGATTGGTGTGGGGATGGACCTCATCTGGAGCGCTTCCATTATTTTTTTGCCCTTACTGGTGATCAAGAGATATGCATAGGAGAGCATGGATTGATGGTCAATGGATGTCATCCTTCTCTTCGCTAACAGAGCAACAATGTAGTGAATTTATGCTAAGGATGGAGTAGATGGTGTCTACATAGGGCCCAACTAGCGGGTGAGGCTGTTGGGTTTGATGGAATGGCTTCTTCTCCGTGAGAAAGACCCACGGGACCCTTACCAATGATGATGATGTGACCATGGGGGATGGGGAGCAGGGATCGCCATATCGCGATATATCGTCGATATATTGGCGATATATCGGTATCGACAGGTCACCGATATATCGCCGATATGGATATATCGGGTATCGACATCTCAAAATAGAACAATGGATACAGGATGTCGGCGATATGCGTCGATATATCGCCGATATATCGATATCGACATTGTATCGATATGATGTCGATATCGATATGTCCTTCCTTGATGGGGAGAGGGTCCGCATTTGGACTATGAGGGCACCAATAAAGATCAAGATTTCCTTTTGCTCCACATGCATGGTCGATTGCTAACTAAAGCAAGGAGATCCTCCTTCATTCAAGGGGGCGACCCTCCAAGTTTAATAATTGTTGTTAAGGAGGAAGATTTGGACCATCTTTTCTATTTGTGAGCTCGGGTCTGTGAGATTTGGTCGGAGATGAACATTTTATGAGTAAACCCGTCATCTCATGAAAACATTGGAACTCCACTCCTTGGTTGTCAACCAATTCAGATCAATGTCGGAGTTGTCACCCACTCATTGTGATCTGGACGATTTGGCTCACGTAATGGGCAGATTTTTTGTTCATATAGATTTTGTGTTGAAAATATTGTCCATTTAGCTAGATCTCTCATTAAGATCTGGTTGTTGTAAGTTTTCATGTAACCCTTCCAACTTTTATAAAAGCTTGGGGTGAACACTTCCTGAGTGTTTCCCTCTTTTTGGACTGAAAAAATAGGAAGGTGAAGTAAAAAAAGAAAGTCAAGAAAGCAGAGACAAAGACTCGAAGGACTTTATGTGAAATTTAACTCAAATAAAGGTGAAGGCTAAGATGAAAGATATATGTAGCTATTAATGATATATAGCCAAGGTGAAAGAATTGCTTTGATGGACTTTTCAACGAGAATGTTGTAGAATTATGTGGCTTGTAATGTTTTAAAGCCAAGGTGGGAGAATTGTTTTGATAGGCTTTTCAATAAGAATGGTACTACCAAGATTAACTTTGAAAACAACTAAATTCCAGATCCCTCTTGAATTGTGTTATTATCAATGAATGTTGTAGAATTCTAGGGGTAAGGTAAGGGATGATGAAGGTTAAAAAAGCTGTGACATCAAAATTATTGTGGATGTTTATGCGATGATAAGGGAAGAAAAAATACTTAGCTTCCAAAATAATCGATATTATTTGGTGTAAGGAGACTCAAAGAAAGGTGTAAGAGAAATCTAAGCAAGGTTTCGGAAAGCGACATGTTTTGCATCGGATAGGTCAACAAATAGTGATTATGCAATGTAAGGGGGAAAAGGGAGGTATATGTGGTTTCCTGATTTTTAATTTAAAAATAAATAAATACGTAATAAAAATATTATAGTTGATGCATATATGATATAAAATGATATCTCAAAAGTAAAGTGTTAACACAAAAGTTATTTCTTTACTTTAATATATATCATGGAACCATTAATACATGTTAGCAACTATTGAACAACAAAATATAAATATCCATTAACTATTGAAGTGCATAAAAAATATTTGCTTTAATGCATATATTCCAGAACTATGAATCCAACAAGCATTGATTGTAATATAAGTTATGGAATTATATGCATATCGAACAATAATAAAATCAATCTCTTCTTACATTTGAAGTTTTAATACAATCCAGTACAATAGTTTCAACATTTATTTATGATTCATGTTTTAATGTATATAACTATCAACGCATATATACAAAAAGTTACAAGCACATAACTGAAGTACTATTTTAAATACCTAAAAAACATGAATGATATAAGTTATGGAATTATCGAGCACAAGGGGCGAAGCCAATCACCCAAAAAGGTTGGAAACCCAAGAGAAGCATCGACGAGATGCTGATCCAAATAGGAGGCAGAGCAGTGCAACCACCAGAAATCAAACACATAATCAAGGCAAGTAAATCACGGATGATGATGGTGATGATGAAAGAAGGTAATGACATGAGACGATGCAAAGTTAAGGTGGGAGAATTATTTATGTCGACTATTCAATGAAAATGGTGAGGCAGAGATCATATTTGGGAAGATTGTTGATTGTAATTCAACGAAAATCATGCTTATTATCACCAATTTCAAATTCAAATGCGATAATGGTTGTAAAAATGATGAAGACTGCAAAAGCATTGGGATCACAACACATTCCAAAGGAGAAGTACAAAATTACGCAAACTATAGGGGTATCAAACCAATGAGGCATACATGAAACTTGGGGGAGAGAATCATTGAAAAGAGGCAATGACATGTCTTTACAATATAATTATACCAATTTAATCTCATATATAGCAAATCTAAAACAAAAGTCATACAAGTCATGCATCTGTTCATGTGATTAAATGGAAGTCTCTAAATTAAGAAAGGATCTTCCTAAGGCATTCATTGATTTAGAGAAGGCACAAGACAATCTACTATGAAATTAATTTTAACGGAAAAATAAGGTTCTTATTTGGCTCATCGTTCATACAACCATACAACAATATGTATGAGGATTCCAACTAAGATAACGAATCATTTTGCATCCGATATCAATATGCAAAATTGATCAACCACGAGTCTTACATTTTTACCCGGGTTATTCATGATTTCAAAAAAAAATACATACAAGACTAAAAAGCTTTAGTGAATGCAAATGAAACCGTTTTAGTAAACATGTCAAAAGATGGAGTCAACATGAATGTTGAGCTTTGTAAGGATGCTTGGAAGGTAAAAAGACCAATTAGGAACAATCAAGACAAAGTATATGAAATATAAGTTTAGTTTAATGATATTGAATCTATATATCTGTTAAATGAAAGGTGATTGAATATTTTGATTTTAAAGGAGGATGCTTTTAAATGTTTAGATTTGGTATTTCCTCATAATGGAAGATTTGATGGAGATACAAATGAGGATGCTTTTAAAGATTTAGGATTGGTATTTCTAGAGAATGGAAGAATGGAGAGACCATTTAAATAATGCGGGCCGGACAAAGTGAAGAGAAGCTTCACATGTACTTTTCATAAGATGCATTTAAAACTCAAAGGAAAAAACTATATAACTATAGTATTGTAAAGGGGGAAATGTTTCATGCCAACGAGTTGAGAAATTAACTATAAGTTGAAGGTGTTTTTCGAATGTAGATACACAAACAAAGGGAAGGGTCAAATTGGCTATACAACAATAAGGACTTTTCCAACAATTAAGTAGGGGTGGTTACATGGATTTCTTGCCTCCATTCAAATCTATTTCGAGACATTCTCAGGCTCAAATCCAAATACCCTTCGAATAGTCTCAAATTGGCAAACAATCAAACAAAAGGTTGATGTAAAACCGATTAGAGAAACTCAGAGAAACTTGGTTGAAGTTGTTCGGACATATGCAAAGGTCTTCTAGGGCTCTATATTGAAGGGAGTGACAATCACAAGGACTTCAAAAGGTGGGGGGATACCAAAGAAATGTTGGAAAGAGACTATTAAAATACTAATCAAACATGCAACTCTGGATAAAAATAAAAAGGTATTATTGTCATAAATACAACTTCAAAATACAGACAACTATAAGAACAAAGCAAATATGTAAAAGAAAAGGTAAAAAATTCTCTAGTAAATAGACCAACACGATATAGAAAAATAATTTGAAAAAGTAAAGGATAAACTAACAAAAAAAGTTGAAGGGTTGTATAAAATAATAACACTATTAAACAATAATAACAAAATTTTTCCACAACTAAGTAGGGTCGGCTACATGGATTCTTCGCCTCCATTCAGATCTATCTTGGATCAATCCCGGGCTTATATCCACACAACTAAGATCCCTTCGTATAGTCTTTTTCCAACACTTCTTGGGATGTCCTCGCCCTCTATTAGCCGTCTCAACATCTCAACACTCGCATCTCCTAACCGGTGCATCAGCTGATCTTCTTTGCAAATGACCAAACCATCTTAAGTGGTTTTCTCGCATCTTATCCTCAATCGGAGCTACACCAATTTTCTTTCTAATTGCATCGTTCCAAATCCGATCTTTACTTGTGTGTGTGTTCACACATCCACTTTAGCATTTTCATTTCTGCTACAGCCATTCTCTGCACATGTCTATATTTCACAAGCCAACATTCATATCCATAAAACATAGCAGGTATCACGATTGCTTTGTAAAACTTACATACACTAAGGTAACTCATCCTGAATGTGACTTGTCAGTTGTCAACTCATCCATAATCAAAGTAAAAAGAAATGGACTCAAAGCTGGACCTTGATGTAAACCAATGTAGATGTCAAAATAGCAAGCAAGTCTTCCCGGACGAGGTCCTTACACAAGATAAAGCCCTATCATACAAAACAATAGTACTCAAAATAAGAACACTATTAGCCAGAGTAAATTACAAAACAATTCCATATGTCAAACCAGGATCAAGAACGTTCCCCACAATGTTTACATATGCCCAATATCAATTATTTTCATTGCAAGTGCAATATAGTACTCATTGAAGGACTCCATATGTTATGTACAACAAAATGTCATCTCCAAGGTAAATAAAACATTTGTTGAAACCTTTCTTGAACTTGATCCTATCAGTGGATCATATTTGTATGATATTGCAATAAGTGCCTTCGTATTGTCTATTAACTGAGTAAGAGCATGCTATCTCTTATAACTCTACATCATCTACTAAGCCTTCCCTCTGGAATTTTAGCTTCCAAAGCATGTCTAACCAAGATTGATATGGAAAACTACACCTCCACTAATAGCTATCTTTAAGCAATTATTTTACTTTCCCCATCATCTCCTACAAGGCTCTTACCTTCTCGATTCGTTGAACAAAAGCAATGAATGGTGTTCTTTGTACATGTCCAAAAAATGTTTATTAATTTTCCTCATTTCATTTTCTATCAAATGATGGCAAAAGGAAAAACACACCTAAGTTGAAGATGTATTTGAGAATACAAATCCCATTCTTTACGTAAATGGACATAGCCAATGACCAAGTAAAGTATGCGCAAGCCGAATCATACCAAGGATTATAAAAATCAACATCAGAAGACGTTTGGGTAGACAAACCCTCATTGAAGTCCTCAATTCAAGAAAAATAGGTTGACACCCCCACATTGGAGACAACCTTGTCGAGCTTCCAAACATCAACACAACTTAAGTTGTGCAAATCCAAATTGGGATTACTAGAGGGTTAGTTATTCAAAGAGATCACGCCCCCAAACACATGATAAAAATATCATAAGAATCTAATTATTGCATCAAGTTAGGCAAGCCTTTATGAAACATAATTTGACATTCCCAAGTCGAGAGCAACATGAAAAACATCGTTGTCCAATCAAGAAAGATAAGCACCATATCAAGCAAATTGTATGATTCGCATTGTCAACCATAACTGTGTAGGCATGAAGTAAATACAGGGGACACAATTTTTAAAAGCAACGCCTAAATGCTGCTAAGGTATACAACTCGAGGCAAGAGACCTAAAAAGTACCTTGAGATAAGCGCTCCATTTTTTAAGAATGGCGGTGAAGAAAATAACCGATGACTTGCAATGCCATCAAGATCGTGGAAATCAATAGGATGCTCTCTAATGACTGATGTGTTGATGAAAAAGTGATGAAGGGGCATCATGGACATTGTGTCACTTTTTGCGGTGATTCCCAACGCGACACTTCACCCTCTTTTATTTCAAAAAAATGAACAATGTACCAATTGCACCTTGGGTATTTCATTTTTAAAGTCCATAGATGCCTTTGACATGCATTGCAGAGTACATACTTAAGTTGGTAGATGAATGTCCAAATGAACATGGAGTGGAAAATGTTGTTTAGATTATTACGGATAATGCTTCGGCAAATGTACCAACAAGAAGATTGTTGCTCACAAAATATCTGCAAATATGGTGGACTTCATGTGACACACATCTCATTGATATTGCTTTGAAAGAGTTAATTAAATAGTCAAAGGTGAAGAGGTTAATTACAAGGGCGAAGACAATTACGATTTTTATTTACGCTCAAACTAAAACTTTAAGATTAATGCGGAATTTCACAAACGAAAGCATGGAAGGAAATACCGCTATATATCGATATTGATACGAAACCGATATCGGTATCGACATGCCAATATATCTTCCTTTTCATGCATTTCCATTAAAAAAGGTATTGATATCAACGATATTTTGAAGATATATATCGTCGAAATATCATATCGACATAATAACGATATCGATACGACCATCCATGAACGAGAGGGACATCACTAGACTAGGGTAAACGAGGTTTAAAAGTACTTTCCTCACGCTTGAAAGCATTGTTGAGAAAAGAGACAAGTTGAGGTTGATGTTTTCCTTAAACGAGTGGAGGAACTACAAATTGTCAAATATTTCAATTTTACTTGTGTTTTTAATTTCAAATCCATACCAAGAAGACAAGCGAAAACAACAACAACAAAGCCTTTTCCCACAATTAAGTAGGGTCGGCTACATGGATTCTTGGCCTCCATTCAGATCTATCTTGGGCCAATCCCAGGCTTATATCCATAAAACTAAGATCCCTTCGTATAGTTTCTTTCCAACACTTCTTGGGTCGTCCTCGCCAAGGCCTTAAATGTCGGATTTCGGTTTCGTTTCGGTGACTGACCGAAACGACATTTCGGCCGAATTTCGGTCGAATTTCGACCGAAATTTCGGTCATTTCGGTC